>VXBZ01003994.1:87443-186888 GCA_013399135.1 Heliornis fulica
CCGCCGGCCGATGCCGGCTACGGGCTGGAGGTGCTGAAGGGCGGCGTGACGCTGAGCTCGGTGCAGCTGGAGGGCAGCAGCTGGTTCCTGGTGGGACGGCTGCCCGGCTGCGCCCTGGCCCTGGAGCACCCCTCGGTGTCGCGGCACCACGCCGTGCTGCAGTACCGTGGCGCCGACTGCTCCCCTGACGGCCCCGACGCCGCCGGCTTCTACGTGTACGACCTGGGCAGCACCCACGGCACCTTCCTTAACAAAGCGCGGGTGCCGCCCCGCACCTACTGCCGGGTGCGGGTGGGCCACGGGCTGCGCTTCGGCGGCAGCTCCCGCCTCTTCCTCTTGCAGGTGGGTCGGGGTCCGCCGCACTCACTGGGGCATGTGTCGGCCGTTCGTGTGGCCAGGAACCTGGTGTCAAGGTGTCCCGCGAGCCAGTCAGGGATTTACCTGGCTCTCTTGTTGTTCTCTTGGGAGGGTGAAAGCTTCTGGGTCATGAGGCTTTGAAAGCAGCTCGGTGCTGCCGGCGTAGCTGTTTTCTCGGGGAGAGCGGTCATCCGTGGGTATCCGCGGCCGGCTCACGGTGAGGCTGGGGGCTGTGGGGTGCCCCCACCCTAGTGTACTGGGTGCAGGGCTGCCGAGGGCTCAGTCTGGGAACAGGCATGGCAGCTCCTGTGCCATGCAGTGAGGGTAGAAGGCGTTTCTCCTCATCAGTATGACATATCAGGAAAGTCTCTGAACAGCAGATTGTATCAGGGAAGTAAAGCACCAGTATTTGTGGTCATAGGGAGCTTTTATTTGTAGGAATGCAGCACTCTGAGTGCCCCATGTGCACCTCAGAGGTCTTTGTTGCTTGTTTCTGAAATTCTCCCTCGTGGCACTGCTAAAAAAGAAAATTGCATTCTGCCTTTAAAATACAGTTATATTTGAGGTTGATCTCCCTACACAGTAACAGAATCACAGAGTGTTAGGAGTTGGAAGGGACCTCCAAAGATCTGGTCCAACACCGCTGCCTGAGCAGGATTATCTAGATTAGATCACACAGAAACATGTCCAGATTGGTCTTGAATGTCTCCAGAGAAGGAGACTCCACCACCTCTCTGGGCAGCCTGTTCCAGTGCTCCGTGACCCTCTCAGTGAAATAGTTTTCCCTTACATACACATTGAACCTCCTGTGTTCCAGTAATGCTTGTTTCTTTCCTCCTGTTGCCCACCAACCCACCCCTCCCATGCCAATGACAAAGAAATTGATGTATTTGGGAATGCAACTGATAACAATTCTACCTTTGAAAAGCACTGTAATGATTTATGGTATTGTGCATAATCTGCACCTAAGTTGGAAATCCTTCTTTTTTCCTTCTTCTTGTAAAATATACTTTTGTAAAGTTACTGTTTGTGACATAGGGACCTGAAGAAGACCAGGAGTCCGAGTCAGAACTAACTGTGACACAACTGAAGGCGCTGCGTAAGCAGCAGCAAGCAAAACTGGAGAAGGCAATGCTGGGAGAGGACTCTGATGAGGAGGATGAAAAAGAGGAGAGAAGTGAGAGAAGTCAGAACAGTGATATGAGCTGCTCATGGGGAATGGGTAAGTAATGATACAAATCAGCTGATACACCTCAGAAGGTCTTTAAACCAGTTTCAGTGAATACTAAGTTTGAAATTTGACCTGGATGCCTGGTGTCCCAATCCAGTGGAAGTTGTTACATTAAATGAGTCCTTTTCCTTTTAAAATCAAGGGGGCTGTGACAAGACAAGCTTGTATCTAGTGAAAAGTAGGCCAGTGCTCACCTTGAAATGAGGCAGAAGGTAATTTGCCTACACCTGTAAAAGGGCATGAAACAAGGAGTTTAGGTTAATGTTATGTTTTGTTCCTGTGATGCAGTGATGTTCATCTGCAAAACTGTTTATTATAATGGCATAAGTAATACTAAAAAAAAGTGGATGGGTTTCTTATTGGATGCAGAAATAATGTTCCAGTTAAGAGAAATACTTTCAGGATGATATAGCTGATGCTTCTTTCAAACTAATGGAAGTTGAAATACACCGGTGTTCTCGTTCTAATATTTCACGGTATTTTTTTCACTTTGTATGTCTTCTAGGGGAGGATGCTGAGGAGGATGAGGTTGAAGAAAACCCTATTGCAATTGATTTTCAGGATATACAGGATGCATTCTATATGAAAGATCCTAGGAAGGCCTTACAGGGCTTTTTTGACAGAGAAGGTACCTTTTTTTAAAAAAAAAAAAATAATTCTGTTTAGTAAAGCAAGACAAACTTTCAATTTTTGCTAGTGAAACTTAAGAGATGACTCACTTATTTGACAAAGTGAAAAGTTAATTTTCAAGATAAACTACTGCAAACTGTCATTACTTCAGTGTGTTCAGTTTAATACATGTAGATGCCTCGATAGGCCATTTGAGGCTTTTCAGATCAAAAATCTGTGGTAGAGAAGAATAATCAAATGAGCATATTAACAGAAGATCCTGTGGCTTAAAAAAGGGTGGGAGTGGTGGGTGTGGTGGGAAATTCAGGCCTTTGACATGTAACAAAGGCATTTTATCTTTTTTGTTTGACTATGTCATCCCTCTCTGCTATAAAGATCATTCCTGCTACTTTCACTGTTGGTAACCTTTCTTTTCCTCTCTAGGAGAAGAGTTGGAATATGAATTTGATGATCGTGGGCACAATAGCTGGCTATGCAGGATCAAGTATGTGTGTCTCTATTCACTTTTGTACATAGAAGCTGCTTTCATTGGCTTCACAAACAGAAGCTGCAGGAATTGCCTCTGCACACTTGCCAAGGAGGCCAGCTGGAATTAGACTCCAGCCTTGGTACTGAGACGGAAGTTCAAGGATCAGTGTCTGCACCCTTTTCTGGTCTGGTGGCATTTGTTGTTAGTTAGAGGTGAAAATCAGGAAATCAGAGTCCAGATTTATTCAGTTCCCCTTGTTTTGAGAAATACGTGAAATTGAAATACAATAGAAAAAACTGGGAGATGTGGAGCTGTTGGAGAGGCCACGAAGATGATCGAGGGCTTGAGTACCTCCCCTATGAAGACAGGCTGAGGGAGCTGGGCTTGCTCAGCCTGGAGAAGAGAAGACTGTGGGGGGACCTCATTGCAGCCTTCCAGTACTTAAAGGGAGCGTATAGACAGGAGGGGAATCCGATTTTTACAAGAGTAGATAGTGGTAGGATAAGGGGGAATAGATTGAAGCTGGAGGAGGGAATGGTTAGGTTGGATATTGGGGGAAGCTCTTAACGGAGGGAGTGGTGAGGTGCTGGAATAGGCTGCCCAGAGAGGTGGTGGATGCCCCATTCCCGGAGGGGTTCAAGGCCAGGTTGGATGAGGCCCTGGGCAACCTTGTCTAGATCCAAGCCTGGAGGTTGGTGGCCCTGCCTGTGGCAGGTGGGTTGGAACTCAGTGATCCTTGGGGTCCCTTCCAACCCAGACCCATGAGAGAAGGTGAGGTGGAAATTAAATTGGCAGGATAGATCTTAAGTGGATAGGTACAATGCTTCAATGATTGTACTGCTTCAGAAACTTTTGCTTCAGCATGGTGTAAAGAATTTGTTACTGGTGTTACATAGGTGCAAGGTATTAGTGCTTAAAACTATTTGGGTGTTGAAACTTAACCTTTTAACTCCTTGTATTCCCAAGGAGACGGAATTATTGTTTAGCTAATGAAATAAAAAATTACTTGAGTGTTTTAGAAAATCCATGCACTGAGTTTTGATTAGTCCTGTATGAAACAAAAAGTGAAAATACTTATCCCGCCAAAAAGTGAAATGGAAAGGACGATGCCAATGTGACAAATCCTTCAAATTGATCAGGTTGCCTGTGGATGATGCATCAGGGAAGCAGCTGGTGGCAGAGATTCTCCATTCAGGAAAGAAGAAGGAAGCAATGATACAGTGTGCGCTGGAAGCTTGCAGGCTGCTTGATGCTCGGGGTGTACTGAGGCAAGAAGCAGGTGAATAACCAGTCAAATGCTGTGATCATCCCAAGAGCCCTAAACAAGGGATATGAGATTTGCTGTTTTGAATTAATCTTATTGCTTGGTGATGTGCAAATAATTTTGTTTCTTTCCCATTCCCTTACCTTACCAGTATCCCGAAAAAGGAAATCAAAGAACTGGGAGGATGAGGATTTTTATGACAGCGATGATGACACCTTCCTTGATCGAACTGGTGCCGTAGAAAAGAAACGACTGAACAGAATGAAAAAAGCTGGTAAAATAGAAGAAAAACCAGAGACTTATGACTCCTTGGTAAGAAGAATTATTATGACATACCAGGCTTATTTTCTCATGCATATACTGTTACTAAGAAGGAAAATAAAAAATATTTCCTGATATTTTTGATAACCTGAACAATGTATGGTTTCAGACCTTTAGATATTAATTGACAGAGTTAGACTAAAATCAGACTAGATTTGGTGATTGTAGGCTTTCAAACAACAGGCTTTCTAAGGTTTTTTTTTTGGGGGGGGGATGAGAAACAAAGCTCTGACTTTTTTAACAACAGTAAAAAGTGATCTGTTATTCTGGTTTAGTACTTCGTAACCACATCACAGAAACATTCATTGTCGCTGCTACTAACTGGCACACATTTGTTACCTTAAGCCGAGAGGATGACTGCTTTAACAGAATAATCTACCCTGTTACCAGGATGTGTTATGGCTTAAGACCAAGCCAGTCTGCCAAAAGAGTAGCCTGTAAATGCTTGTCTTCTCTGGAGAACACAGTTCAGTTCTCCAGTTCTGTCACCGTGTACAAGACTTTTTGTCATAAACTAGGGGAGGTAAGAGAATTTGCAACTCTAAATAGTGAGTTGTTTTTCTTTGTGGACAATATTGATAAATAACAGAAAAAATGCTTGCTAATAAAGCTTTAATAAAAAGTGGAAGTATACTACCTTGATTTTTGCCTGTGTAATATTTCCTTCTGTTTAATGGCTCACAACAGTGGATGGATGGATGAAGCACTGGGACATGATAGCTTTTAAAGTAGTTTTAAACCATCAGAAAATAATTGCAAGCTTTCAAGTGCACATCCCAAAGAAAGTTCTTGTTCTGCTTCAAAGAATAAACAGCCAGGACTGACAAGGGTATGGCAACTAAAAGCCCTGTAGAGGTAATAGGGTGTAGGGGAGCAGGGATAGGGAGGGTTGGAGGATCAAAGTGGTGCTCTATCATTGCTGTGGAAGTGTTGCACGCATTTTTCTGTTTCAGAAATAAAATTATTATAACAGTATGTGACAGGACTGAAAAGTTGTTTAGGGACAATCTAGGCTATTTTTTTTTAGCCCAAGAACTTGTGGTCAAAGATCAGAAGTAGAAAAATTGAGGTAATTTGGTAGGATATTTGAGTAACTCTTAAAAGCGGATTTAGGAAGATAAAAAGATCTTCTAAGAGTCTTTTTCTTTCATAGGTCAGAAAGCTAAATGAAGCTGAAAATGAGCTTTCTGAGATAATGGAGAAGCTAAAGTCTTCAGGGAAAGGTAAGGCATGAGGTTGATCTGATCACAATGCTTTCCATAAAGAACAGTAAAGAGACTTAAATGTATCATACGGTTAACTATAAGATCTAAGTTGAGGAAGTGACTGTACAACCTCCTCGAGCTTAAGATGGGTGAGCATTACTATTTATCTGTCCATATTAACGAAGCTGACTCAATTTGAGGAACGTTTTTTTTTTCATACTCCATCCAAAACCATTTATAAGGTAAGGACAAAAAACACACCAATTATCTTTTATTTCACTTTTCTCATTGCAAATGCACTTGAATAAGGAAATATGGGGAAAAGAGACATGTGGAGTCAAAGCAGTTGACACTTAGCCTGTACATTTGGTGAACTTGCTAGCTTATGAGGAAGCCAGTCAGGTTCTAGGATTATGTCATTGTGTACAAAGGCAGAGCCTTTCCAAAGTGGTGACTATCTGGTAGTGAGTTAGATTTAAAAGTTTACTGTACAAATAGCTGTGTTTTTGCTTTCTGTTTTTGCTGGTATCTTGTGGAATCAAAGGAGAGCGTGAAGGAAATGTGGGCTGGTTCTCCTTACAGAAAGCTTTTTAACAGAGTTGGCATTAATAAAGGTTGCCATGTCAGTTTATCAGAAGGATTTCTCTCCAGGAAGCCTAGCAGCAATCTGACAGCTGGGCTGTCTTCTGCACATTGTACAGGTACATTTCTCTTCAGTAATGCAGCCCCACACTACAGCTGATTTCTATTAACAGTTTTGTTGGTGACTGATTGTACCAGATCTCTGTGTTGCACTGATTCACACTGATGAGTCAGTTCAGTGTGTTTGAAGGAAAAGTCTTCACCATGGCTATACTGCTAAGTACTTCACGATCAACTGTCGGGAGAAGCTAATGCTTTATCTTGTCCAAGGCATGTAATTCCAAGCTTTCATATGTCACCATGCCTTTCTTTCTGCTAGTACCATTTCTCAACAAGGTTGTTAACTCATATTGTAGTAAGAGTCTGGGAGAGGGAAGAGTCAGTTCGTTCATAGACTTCTGCTAACAGTGTGTAATTCTGATGTGGTGGTTTGGTAAAGTGTAGCTGGTTACACAGCTAGTTTAGAGCCTAGGAGAATACTGCAGTCTCAGCACTTACCACAATACAGGATAATTCAGTGTCAGATGAGAATCTCCTAGAACTTGGCTAGCATAAAACATAACAAATATTGATGCTTGAAGAATAATGAATGTGGGTAATGTGTGTGTGTGTATGTGTGTGTTCTAGATACTTGTGTTTTCCCTGATTTCTTCAGATGCCTCAGGTTGATAACAGATGTTGAGTACAACTGTAAGCCAGGAGCATGCGTATTCATCATAGATGATTTTTACCTCCCTCATGAACTGTCTGCCAGTTCTCTGGAGTTCTTCAGAACTAACTACTAATGTATTGACTTTATTTCTCTTATTCAGTGTTGCAGCTGAATGAAAATAAGTACATAGAGCTCTTCAGTCCCATCTTTGGTGGCCTGTTAAGAAGAAAATTATCAATAAGTTGATGGTGCAGTAAATAGTCCTATAGCTTTTTCCCCTGGAAGATTAAAATACAATGGCCATGATTGATTCAATTCCTAGCAGTGTCAAATTTTAATTCAATATTGTAGAAAACTGCAGCAAGAGATACCGAATGCTAACATAACAGTAACCCTGTGAGCAGAGCAGCATTATCTCAGGCACTGTTGGTGAAGTCAAGCAGAGAGTCCTATTTGCAAGAAGGATAATCTGACTCGCTGAAGATTCTCACTGACCAAAGCACTCTTAACGCTGTACCTTTAATTGTTCTGAATTACCTCTCTAGACACTAAACATTATCTTTGAAATGTAGCTGTTTAAATGAAGTAATCCTTCTGCTCAGCTTCTGCCTGCTGGGAGTTTCAAACTGTTGTTACCAATACCTTTTCACTGGGCATTTCTTGTCTTCTTGTCTCGGCTCATACAAACAGGAGGAAAAACGATGAGTATTTTTATTTGATTTTTTTTTAATCATTTATGTTTGTGTGCAGGTGGATGCTACATCTGCCTCATCTTTTGGAGACTTCTAATTCTGCATATCTTTGAATAGATGCTGTTGTGGCTTTGATGTATTTGGAGATTGTGAACTGTTTTGTTCTAGATAAGCAATGTCCTTCTTAATTGAGCCCACTTGTAAACATGGGTCTTAATAGACTTCTCTAGATGTTTGCATCATGTAAATCTGCTTGCATATGTGCTCTTAAAGTTAGCTTACTCTATTTTATTTGAACATGTAAAATTTCAAGTGCTACTTAATTAGCTCAAGTTGAACTAAAAATAAATTCTGGTCACAGAATTATTGTTGTACATATATACATAAAAATCTTTTAATACTGGGTTTTCCACTTTTCATATAATATTAATAAGCAGAAGACTGCCCATCAAAGTCTTGTTAAAATTCTAGCAAAAACATTTGGGTTTTTTGCCCCCCAGATATTTTTTAACACGGTATAAAAACTTCTGAAGTTCAAGCCTAAGAAATGAGTTTTTTCTGAGTTTGTTTTGAAATCCATGTGTTGGATTTCTGTATTTATTTTTCTTAAGCATTAGAGCTTTAGCTTTTTGTCCTGAGTTTTATTTTGATTAGTCCAATATGCATAGAATTACTAATATTTTTGGTGAGGTGGAGTAGAAAGACTTGTTACTCTTTTTCAAGTGCAGAGCAGTGTTTTCTTGTTGGAAAATTTAGTCAAAACAAAAGTAAATTTTATGTGACTAAATGCAGCTATTCTTGTATGCACTCAGTCATCCAGGGGTAGGAGGCAGCATCATATGCTGATTCATTTTAATCTTTGCAAATGTTAAATATTTCAGGAAAGCCAAAGTGGTATTCCCTATGCAGTGGTGTGGGATTCTTTGTAGCTGTGTGTATTTAAATCTGTGACTGGTATCTGCTGTCCTTGAAAAAGTGTCTCATGAGTTCTTTTTGCAGAGTGAGATGATCAGCGTAGAATAGAGATGGTTACTCATAACGAAACATTCAGTTTTAGGTGAGATTTTGTTATGTAAGTGGATTAAGGTTTACTGTACACCTTGCAAAGTTTGACAGCCTTCATTATTTCACCATTCAACGGAAGCTTGCAGGAAAGATAGTTGTTCATACATGCCTTATTCTCTAAATTTAAGGATTAATGAATACAACTTGCATCTCCCCACCTGGAACAGTCTGTATCTTCCCTCTGTCTTGCCTAGTCCAGTCCCAGCCAGCAGCTCAAGATTCCCTGGATGAATTCATGACCGGAATAAAATCAGAGTGCACCTTAGACAGCGTGGCACGGAAGAAGCTTCACTTGCGGTCCTTTGAACTGAAGAAAGAGCAGCAGAGACTGAAAGGGTTGATAAAACTTGTCAAGCCTGCAGAACTGCCTGAGCTGAAGCCCCAGTAAGTCTTAGCTAAAGTGTAAAACAATTACTTTTACATTGTTGCTATCATCTGTGTGCAGTTGGTAAATAGCTTTCCAAACACAAAAGCTGGGGCCTTCCAAACTACCTGGCTCATCGCTTTAAAGAGCCTTTTGGCTGTTGCTGCATCTGTGGTTGAGGCAGATGCACCATAAGCCTGGAGTAAGGTAAGCCCACACTGGGAAGATGAGAGAGAGATCTGAAGCGTGGTCTCAGCTTTTTTAATATTTTTTTTTTCTAACCTGCATCCAAAAGGAACTGAAGAATTTTAAAGGTAAAAAATATAAAACCCAATTTTACTCTGTGAAATGCACCTGGAAGTCAAGTATAGTGGCTGTCCAGTGGCAATTCAAGGAGGCGTGTGCTGGGCTCATAAACAACTAATCAAGCTGTCACTAGAAAATTAATTATTTAACTAATTTACTTAAATTGAGGTTTGGCTTTTGAGTGAGGTTTTTATATATATGTATCTACTATATGCATATGTAATTATGTGTATGCAGTTGTATTTGAGGAAGTCTGTGTGATTGGGGTTTTTTCCTTATTTATTTTTTGCTTCTTGTTATGGCAGGTGCCTGACAATATGTGTTTAGGATGAAGGGATCATTTGCAGCTTCATCCTTGGGCACTGCAAGGGAAAGAGAAATAAAAGGATTTTTTATATATATACGCTTTTAATTGCCAGATTTTTTTAATATTCTTTTTTTTTTTTTCATTTGTAGTTATAAGACTTGTTTGGTAACTTGTCTGTGATTTTCATTTGTATCTAATTTTTATTAGAAGTGTCGGCTACAGTCTGGAAGCAGAGAGCAAGCCTAAAAAGATTACCCTGCCTCTCTTTGGTGCAATGAAAGGGGGGAGCAAATTCAAGCTGAAAACTGGAAGCCTGGGGGTAAGTTGGACTTGTAAGTGCTGCAGGTCAGAGGCTCTTTCTCAGACACCTTCTCAGGCTATGTATGCCTGCCACACTGTAGATGGCAACCATCTCTTCTCACATGCGAAGAAGCTCAAGCAAGCAACAGTGACGGTGCACAGGGAAGCAAACAGTGGCTGTAGGGTGTTGTTTGCCACCAGCAGTTGTGGTTCTGTGCCCTCATATAGCTGGTCTCCTGGGGCACAACTGCAGTCAGGAGGGAGTGGATCAGGCAGAGGCAGTCTGGAGAAGGAAGCACTGCTATACCTCAGTACCTGGTCCTTTTCTTTCCTTTGTTTTTCTTGATCTTATAGCTAAGATGGTGTCCAAGATTGAGTCACATTTCCAGCATCCCTCTTAGAAAAAGACTGCACTTCTTGTCTATGGGCTGAACTTTTCATCTTCCATCTCTGCTAATACATTTGCCTTAAAACCTGTTATTCATCCTGAGTGTTTCCTTATTAGCTGTCTCTGACAGCGATACGTGTACTTTCTTCTGTGATGAGTATCTGTGACATCTATCTCCATTTACCTTAGTGCTGATGCACAAGTCTTTCTCCTGCAGAAGCTGCCTGTCAAGCGTCCAGACATCCCTGAAAGCTTGTTGAAAATGAAAGATGATGGACCAGAGGAAGAGGAGGAAGAAGAGGAGGAAATGGAGGAGGAGCAGGAAGTAAATGCAATAAACAGCAGAGCATCAAAGGTGGAAATGAAAATGACAGCAGAAGAAGAAACAGGAAAAGAAGCTAATGCACCCAATGGCTCTTGCAATAACAAGAGTGTAGACTGCCTTCAGGATGGTAAACCATTGGTTTTGATTTTTCCACTAATGAAGCTGAGCCTGTTACTGCTGAATTTTTCAGAGCTGTGGGAATCTCTTACAGTATGAGTTGCAGGTTACCCAGCAGATTCCTTTTCCATAGGTTTTGGCTATGAGTTCAGACTGTGTGTGCCAAGAGCTGAATTTCACATGGTTACAGCTGAAAGTATGCTTGGCAGTCAGTTTTTCGTGCTCTTGGTGAAATAGAAGAGATGTCCTGAACTCAAGAAAGGTCCTGCTTTGATAAGCCATGCTTTTAGGGTGTCCATATGAAAACAACCACAATGTGGTTTTGGCAGGAAGAGTGACTTAGTAAGAAAACAAATGTCTGTGTAAAGCTTCAGATCTGTTTGTAAGGAGGAAGAGCAATTTTGAACTGATGATGGAAAGGTATCTTCCTTGTATCTGTGTGGTTGATCTAATCCCTCCTTTTCTAGATCAACTCAATGCATTTGAAAACTCAGTAATGATGTTTCTAGGTAAATAATGTGTTTGACAGAAATCTAATTCTGACTTTTTGTCTTACTGTTGGACAGGTTGCTCTTGAAAAGTGTGTTTCAGCTGGTCACAAGTTTTTTGTCAATACTATATTGCAATGTGGTTTAAGTCTCGGCTTGTAACAGCACCACACAGCTGCTCTCTCACCCCTCCCTCCTCAGTGGAGTGGGGAGGATAACAGGGAAAAAAACAAAAACCTCACGGGTTCAGATGAAGACAGTTTAGTAGGATAACAAAGGAAGAGAACTATAAACTGTATAAAACAAGTGATGCACAAGTGCAGTTGCTTACCGCATGGGCAGTAAAAAAATCCCTGATGCCCAGTCTGTGTCTGAGCAGCCATTCTTCCTCCTGGCTAGCTTCCCCAGTTATATACTGACCATGACATCACATGGCAGGGAATTACCCTTTGGCCAGCCTGGGTCAGCTCTCCTGGTTGTGCTGTCCCACCTTGTGCATCTAACAGGGGTATCAGAAGTTGAAAAGTCCTTGACTTATTGCAGACACTACAACTGCCTAGCAACAACTGAAAAGATCAATGCCTTATCAACATTGTTCTCATACTAAACCCAAAACACAGCACTGTACAGGCTACTAGAAAGAAAATAATCTAATTATCCGAGGGGAAACCAGGATAGGTGGACCAAATAATTTCAAGGACATTTGAGAAAAGAGTTTGCTAAGGCAATTGGAGCTGAGGTCCTTTTTATATCTGAGGTCTCAGATGCTAGTGTGCTACTCATCAGAGTTATTGCAGAGTGCTCACCTAGCTCTCTTTTTTATTTTCCTTTTTATTCTTTTTTATTTCCTTTTTTTTTTCTTATACAGGGGTTCATTTTCTGCCTGAGCCAAAGATACTAAGAAATAAATCTCAGATGGAACCCTCACAAGATAAATCTCAAGGTGAGCAGTACAATTTGGCTTCTGTTGTATAGTAACATGTGGGTTTAGAAACTGTCTGAAGGATGTATTCTGTCGGTAGAAGGAAATAAGCCTAATCCAGAGCCTAAAGAATCTAGAATTGAAATGATTTTGTTTTGTTTGGAAAGCAGTAAGTGTATGATGAAGACAGGTTACTTCAACCATGTTTCAGTTCTCCTTGCTTTTCATAGTCATTAACTGATTTGAGATCCTTTGTTGTTTTTGGGTTTTTTTCTTTAAATAGGCACAAAAAGTAAAGAAAAAAATAATTTAGGAGCAAAAATGTAATGCTTTTTTCCTCCCTTATTTTCTTGCAGTATCTCTTAATACTACAGAAGGATAGAACTTTATAAAATAAAGTGACAAACACTACATAATGTTAGCTAATAACCTGTTAGTGACTCAGGTGACCCCTCTATGTAGACACCAAAAAAATTAGATTGTCAAAATGAAGACTGCTTGGTGGACTAATCATGCAGATCTGTATGAATTTTCTGGGTTTTGTCATAACTTAGACTATTAATGTCATCCTGTCCTTATCATCTCATCTGTAGACTTAAGCCATGAGAGTCTCAGTACCTCACAGATCAAGTGACAGAAAATTAAGGCATGCTTCTGTCTGTTCTGTACTCCTCTCACCTGTGTTACTGTAGGATTTGGTTGTGGTTTGTTGAGAGGTTTTTTTTTTAGAAAAAGACTTGTTGGCCTTTTGAATTTCCTACAGTTTCCTTCTAAATTAGTCACTGCAGGGATCACAGACAGATAGAAAATAAACATCTGCCATTAACTAAAGTGTGTTGTAGAATCCCAAATAAAGAAGCATATTGAACTGTATCCAGGTAGGTGACTGACAGTAAAAATAAATTAATATAGCTGAAAAACAAAAGGATGTTCAGCAGTCGTAAATATTAATTTTGTTACTGGATTTCCTTCCAGATGTATCCATTTTTATGTGAACTTCCTGTAAGCTTTTTTCTGATAGAACTGTGATGTGTCACAAAACAAATCTTCTTTCTTTCCAGCATCTGAGGTGGTATGCAAGGAACCTGAAGAGACATCTGAGAAAATGAAGAAAATCAGTAACTCAGACAAGGTCAGTAGTTATGACAGCGTGACTCCTGCAGCCAAGAGCTTTGGGAAATAATTTAGTAGGGTCATTTGTAGTGGAATACTAACAATTTGATTGACTTGGTGATAGTAGTGCTTTTCTGCCAAGACCCAGATGTAGAATCACACACTGCCATTGAACATGGATTTTGGACTTGCCAATGAAAAGGTAAAACATGGCATTTGAAGCACAATAGAGGCTCTCAATTTGACCATTAATTTTTTATTTTTATTTTTTCCCCACTTGGCAGCTAGCCTCTGCTAATTGCTGCTTTTCCTGTATCACAGGGTTTTAGATCATAGGGGCCCTCTGGGTTTTGGAGTGGTATTGTGAAATGGTCCTTGGAGAGTGGCTTTCCTGCATTGGCCAGTGCAGAACTTGCTGTACTAAAGTTGCAGCTCGTCTGTATTGCCATTGCCAAACCTCATCCTCCTCTGTAAGATGTGGGAAGAGATGACTCCAAGTGATTATTGTCTTTTGCAACAAAATTATTTCTAAATTTGAGTTGATGTACCAGGTAACATTCCTCCTGTGGCTAAGATATGTATTAAAATGTAAAATATGTGAGCATTGCACATTTTGGGAGGCAGGCCATTGTTGCCTTCCTGGAACTGGGAAGGAGCTTCTCTGACAGCATGCTCTTAGCCCAATGGTTATATGGTGAGGCTCTTCCCTTTAAAGTGCATCCCTCCCTGCTGCTGACTCCACCGAAGATACTGCACTTGGTGGGCTGTGAGTTCTGACCATTATGACAGTTTCTTTGTGGTGGCTGTCTAATTTCAGCCCCTCACCACTTGCTTCAGGAAACTTAACTCCCAGCTGCCTGCACGTGCTGCCACCTTGTTAGTCCTGGCAAAGGACTCGAGGACTGGGTAGGCACATTCCTTGTCACTAGCCTACAAAGCACACTAATAAAGAAAGCAAGATGTTTACACCGTTAAAGCATAATTTATAGCAGTTCTCTGAATATGGGAGACCAAGGCAGCTCCTTGTGCTGAGCCAGTCAAGTCAGCACAGAGCTCACTAACACTGAGCATTCTCCAAATGCCGGATGGCTTAGCTGTATTCTCGCTCCCAACACAAGTCACTTTTTCCACATGCTGTCTCTGCCTTTGGGCTCAGATATTGCATGGAAAATATCAAACAGAAGTCTTTTTTTGTTTTTTCTTAATATTTGAGGAAACACTTTGAATCGTGGGAAACAATTTTAAAGTGACCGTTCACAAACCATATTTTAGAACGGTTCAACTATGAGGTCTAATATTTTGGAAAACATTAATCTTCCAAAAGAACTGTTTTATAGGTTAATTTGTGGAAGGAAAGTTTTTGAGAGAATGAAAAATTGCTTCAACAGCATGACTTAAGAGTGTGTCATGATGCTACAGAGTAATGCAAATCAGTGCTGAGTAACTTGGTACATTTTGAGGTCTCAAGTCTTGCACCCTACAGTTGTATGATTTTTTTTTTATAGCTACTTGCTGTGACTGAAAACAAAATCAGTTGAGAAAGTGATGCTTATGTGGCAAAAATTAATAATCCAGGAACTAAAAGACATTGCTGTGACAACATTTGAATTGCAACTGACCTGTTTTGATTTGCTTTAGACACTTCAGTGGTGCCAGTGAGATGTGAAACATTTGGGGATTTTCTTTTCTTCTGAAAAACTAATTTACCCTTACGTAAAAGCTGAGCTTCTGCATGTTTCAGTTTGAAAGTCACCCTAAACCAACACCTTCAGTGGGATTGCACACATAGTGCTTCCTGAAAATCCTACTTTAACCCTTTTTCCTGCATGAAGAAACTATGTCAAACAACACCAGCAGACCTTAGGATGTCAAGATTAAACTGTCTGGAAGTGGACAGATGGCAATGGTCCTATTCTGGTGGGGAGACTGGAGTGGGTTGCCTCCAGAGGTCCCGTCAAGCCAGCGTTTCTATTATTCTGTAACTCTAATGGGAAGAAGCTGGATCTGTTGAGGGTTTGACATTTCTTCTTTCCTCGGTATTACTGTTTTCATCCCTGATTCTTGTAGAAATAACTCTTGCCTTCAAGGGTATTTCTTGAATTAATGAGAGATTTAGTGACTGTGACATATTGCTGGAAGGGTGTAGCACCTTAAAAATCTTTTCTCTGTTCGCAGATCCAGCAACCTTTCTTCTCCAAACAGTACCCAGACGATGACCCAGACTACTGCATATGGATTCCTCCTGAAGGTACCAACCGCTTCCTTACCATTTTTAGTCTTAGAACACGAGAATCTTCCTAGTAAACATTCAGTGTGTCCTTGCAACCTCTTGAGGAAAAAAGTCATTCAGGAATACTTTACCCAAACCCAAATGGTTTCTGGGATGTTGTGCCCCATGTTTGTGGTATTGCCATACAAGTCTTGCAGTGAAATACAGACCATAGCTGTAGTAGCTTCATCTCTGTGGACAGATACACCAGAAATTGGTTTTCCAGTTTTGTAACATCTGGAGAGCACTAACTCCATTCACACATAGTGATATGATGATGTAGTTGAAAGACAAGCTCAAACCTCCACTAGGGATAAATGTTCCAGCAGGCTATCCCGGTATTCTCACTTCTCATAGAAGTCTGGGAGATCTGCAAATCATCTTTGTGGGTTTTACCAGAAGTCATTGGATGGAAAGCAATCTTTGGGCCTCATGTTTTGAAGAGATGTCTGGGCAACACTTTGGTGAAGGCACTGAATAACTGATCCAGTATATGCTAAAGTTCAACACCTTTTTTATGTTAGCTCCAGAGTGTTTTTAGCTAAGTGAGGTTGTTCTTAAACAATGTAATGAATCTCTCTAAAATGGAAAATTCATTTTCATGTGTTCAGGTTTTTGTAGTAGGTTCAAAGCTCAGCTCTCATTAGGTAAATTCATTACTAACACTTTTAAGGTTGTTTCAGCCTTACAATGTAGATAGGCTCCAAAGGGAATAAGAAAAATGACAATAAATTTCACTGAAGGAAACTATAATCTGGTGAACCATCCTTTAATGAAAAGACTCTGCTTCTCTGGTGTATGAACCTACTGGAACAAAATACCTGATTCTGTTACTCAGAGGTCTGATCTGGGATAGCCAAGCAAGCTGTGCCTGTGAGAGGGAGTTCCTTTTACTGTCTTTGCTCGCTAATCAGTCTTACCTTCTTCCTAACATGTCATAACAGGGACACCAGGAAGAAAAAAGAAATGGGAAAAGAAAAAAAAAAAAAAGAAAAAGAAAAAAAATAAACACCTTGCCAAACCCAGGAATATATGATAGAATCTTGATGCTATTAGTAAGGCTAAGAGGAATTAGAAGTATAAATCAAAAGACTAAATTGTAATATCCAGTGTGAATTAACTTCTTTGTGCTGGTCTGACTGGTGCTGTCTAAAGACTGTTTCATACTTGAATACAAATTTATCTTGGGTGAAGGGTGAAATCAAACTGTGCAACTTTTTTTTCCTTCTCCATTAGGTCAAAGCGGTGATGGCAAGACTCACCTAAATGAAAAATATGGCTACTAAGCTTCAGGCACTCCAGAAGTGTGTGGAGTACACTCTGAGGTATGAAGTACTGCTCTGTTTTGGACTCTTTCACCACGTGAAGTGAGAGATAAAAGAGTTGGTTTTTCAGACAATGTTCCAAATCCAAAGGCAGCAGCAGCTGCTTTGGCTGCTCACTCTCCCTGTGTGTCCTCTGTGTGTCTTCTAGGTACTTTTTTAAAAAGTAAAGGCCTACACATTCTTTTGTCTCTTCTGCTTTTAGCCTTGTTCTTTTTATTTGGCTTAAAACTGTAGGCTCATTTTCCCCTTTGTAAATAAAAATATACAAGGAGTATTAAAAATAGCTTGCTGCATACTTATAGGCCCGATAGAATTTATTTATGTTGGTTTATGCAATTAAAATGAGAAACGGTACTGGCTCGCTTCTGAGGCTGCTGTTTGAAAATACTGTCATGGTAAACACGCCCTCAAGCTTGTGCTGGTGGTTTTCCTCTTTCCTGTGGTGTGGGGGAAACAACCAGCAAACAACTTCTGTTTGGAAAAGAAAACTCTTGCCTCCTCCCTGGTGCAGTTGCTGGAATACTGGGCATGGAGTGGACTCAGAAGGGTGAGCACACACTGTTACACAGGTGTAGAAGTGCTGAAGAACTGAAGAAGCTGGCACTGCTTGTCAAGAACCAGGGGACAACATAAGAAATGATGGAAGGGTATCACATTCTGTGATTCTGTGATCCTGGAAAGGTTTATACTGAAGCCAATTCTTCTCTCACCAGAACATGTGCAAAATGCCATTGTGACATAATTTGCAGTGTGACAGCTCTTTAACTTACCAAGAAAATAGTCTGAACATCAGTATAAATAGACTGAGAATCAACACTGTCAAAGGCTATTAGAGCCATGGATGAAGCAAGGGGACAGTGCTGCAAGTGTTTGGTGGAAGAACCTAATCCTTTCCCCTCTCCCCTGTGGTGTGTCAATCCAGGAAGCCCCCTCCTGCTACAGCAATGACAGCCACTTCCCACAAGGCCAGGCCCCTCTGTGCATGTGGATAACCATACAACTCTGGTTCTTGGCAGCTATAGTGTGGGAAAAATGGAGCATGCTCCAGTTGGTAAAATGGAGCACAGTTTCTCAGCTTGGCATCTTCCAGGCATCTTACTTAAGCTGCTTAAGCTGCAACACTGCATCCTCTTTCTACCTATGACCTTCAGTGTGATGGGGGGGGGTTATCTCAGCATCTGGGCACCAGGCTGGGCAGCCTGAAGCTCCCTGCTTCTGGCAGAGGTGTGGCTTTACATCAGCTGAGGAAAAGCTGTTGCGCTCTGTTTAAAATGCTCACAGGTTTCACAGACTCAGTAGCCCAGAGCCTTGTTCAGGTCAAGGGACTTCTGTCCATTGCTGTGGATGCAGGAAGCTGAGCAGGTTTCAGAGGGAAATGACTTTGCCGTTCATGCTTGTGGAAAACACAAGGAAAAATTGCCTGTGAGGGGCACACACCTTTACTTTGATGATCCCAAAGTAGGTGGTCAGTGTGTCAAAATGCTCAAAAAAAAAAAAAAAGGCTTATGGGTTCTCAAGAGAGTCTTTTTTAGTTTTGCTGATGACAGGACAGCAGCTAGCAAAATCGTTGCGCTGTATCTTTTCATCAGGGGCTGCTTTGTAGTACAGACAAATGGTATTTGTCCTGCTGCCAAAAAGCACCTCTCTGGGGGTCAGGGACTGGGCAGTTTGGTCCTTGCTAAGCCCATGAGCTCCCCATCTCTTTCTTTTCAGAGCGACTCGCTCATGCTCCCATACACTTCTGATATTAAAATCTGCTCTCTTTAGGTGGTCCATCTGCTCTCTTTAGGTTGCATTGCATAATACGAATACCCAAAAGCACTTCCTACTGCCTGCTTCCAGTCGGATTCATGGTGGCATTCAATACAGCTGTGGAAAAAGCACCCATTATATTTGAAAGCTTTTGGCATCCCACCTACAATCACTTAGCCATCCCAGAACTAGGTTCCCCTTCGGTATTCACAGCTGTGTAACACGTGACAGATTCAAATATATTCCTTTATCCTCAGGTAAATACATTATTGGTCAAATATCTCCTTTTTTCCTCCAATGAGAAACATAGACCAGAATGTGGATGTGCAATCAGAGGCCACTGTACTGTACAGAAAGGGATCTACACAATGATAAGCCTTCACCTTTTCATCATTCTCCTACACACTACGTGACAGGCCAGCACTGTGATCTTATTTCTGTATGATGTGCAGCCTCCCTCCACACTTCTGCATCTTACTGGCAATAGCAACTTAGCTCTTACTGCAAATCAAAGATTTCCTTATGGTTTGTGCATGTGTCAAGAATTAGTGGGGTTTTTTGTAGCCCCAAAGCTTTGTGTCATTAAGCAGCTGAGTAAAGTCTACCTGTGCCCTTTAAACTGCCATTCTCCTTCAGTTTTCCATTCCACTCCTCCTTCATCCCATGGGACACCTGGCACTAACTCCATGGCAAAAATACCACTTGAGCTGTGCACCCAATGTGGTGCATGTGTGTCATCATGAAGAGACCACCTGCATCAGGGTGGGTTGAGCACTGCTGGCTTATGGTACTGCTCTGTTCATGGCACAGACCGCGCTTCCAGCCTCTACGTTTGGGGTGCTCTTCCACACAGATCTGTGCTTTTCCATGTAAGATCAGAGCCAAACAATCTGGGTTCTTTTTCTCCTCACAGACAGGAGGATAATGAGTATATCAACATGCAGGAGGTCCTTGAACAACAAACAGGATCCCACTCAGTGGGACTTTCCTACGCACAGACCACTGTTTTTTATGGAGCTCTCCCGCTCTGCTCAGCAGTCCTGTATCAGCCAGAGCCCTTGCTGCTCTAAGTGTTGTGAGACTTCCAGCAAAGCAGTGAAAGCCATCATCTTTTGTCTGTGATGTTAGATGGGTTAGATAGGCTGCAGGGTCCAGCACACCCCACTCCATTTACATTGAGAGTAGCCAGGCGGGAAGTCTGATGGCATCTCAGCTCTCCCTGATGTGGCATCAGTGACCCACTGATACCCACCAGGAACCTTTTTCTGCATAGGTCATCCTTAGCAGTGGAAGACTCTGGGTCGAGTTGTGCACACAGAAAGCTTTGAGACAGCTGAGAAAAACACGAGGATCAAACACCCAACACAAGTCATCAGAAACTGACGCTACGCCCCGAACAGGCACTGTGTGAGCTTCATCCAGCAATACCTCCTCCTCCAAACTGTTCTGCATCCTGCCAAGCCCTGAACCTCCATGTGGGCCATTCCCACTGCTGCAGGTGCTCCGTGGAAGCTACGGGTCGGGCTGATGTCCCCTCCACCACCCCACTTACACTTGAGGGTGGGGGTGAGGGAAGTGTTTCAAACACACTCCTGGGGACTTGGGAGGACAGCTGCTTCTCCCATTAGTGATCTTACAGAACAATCTTGAGCACGTGCTGAGTTTTCTGCCACTTCTTTACGGCAACAAATAAAAACAGCAAAGGCTGCATCTCAGGCGCAGCTGCAAGGTCCCCCACCACCATGGGCAAATGAAGCTCATGCCACCACCCACTGCTCTCAGCGTGACACCTCCACCTCAGGCAGCTCTTCTGCTTTGCAAGGGCTTTTGCTTGTTTGTTTGCAGATGTCCCTGGGGCTTGGTGCTTTGGACCCGGCGGAGCTGCATTTTTCTCTCTGGTTCTTTAAAGAGCACAGATTAGAGCAAACAACCTCCAGGTGGAGCTCATGATGCACAGACCTCACCTTACTTGAAGTCTCTCCGGACCACGAGGAGGGAATCCTGTCTGTCTCTTTGGGTATGGTCCCCGCAAGAACGTTATCTCTTGCTTCCCTAAGGAAAACTGAAGCTACATATAACACTCCACTTCCTGGAAGGGAAGGACCATTCCCATGGTCCTCCAAAGTATCTAAAAGAGCTATAACACCTATTTGGTTACTTACTCGTCCAACTGGGCTTAGGGCATTGTAAACAGCTGCAGGACACAGTAGACAACTAGACCAGCCTGAAGTGATGTCGTTAACAACTAGGCCAGCCTGTACCCAGCTCACAGGCCTTGCTCCAGCATGCAAGAAGCGATTGCTTAAAGATGCTATTTCCTGCGTGATCAGTTGGTATTTTCTTTGCAACATGTGGTTACTTCATTATCATACTTGCTTTCCCCTGCTACAAAACTTCCAGTTCTGTATTCACTTAATAATCTTAAATTTATGGGGGTGTCCTAGGGGACATGAGCACCTAATATCTGAGCAGCTTGCTGTGAGATATTTTGTGTTGTGGTTCTACATGTAAAGCAATATGTATTTTGATACCTAAATAGCACAGCATTTTGCAGTTCTGGGGCACAGAATTGCACGTACACACTCAGCATAGCTGCATACATCATATGGGGATTTATTTTTTACAGTCTGAAAATGAAGTGTTGTTTTAGGAGCTCTCAGTTTCATTTTCAACATGAATGTGAGGCAAGCTGTGGAAGATGTTCTTTAAGCTGAAGGAAAGCTCGATTTGCTTAATTACGCCTTTAAATTGTGAAAGTGTTCTGTTGATTACGCAGCTGTGTGGATGTATATGCAGGTGTATGCACACTTTCAACCATGAATATACTGCTGTTTCTCTGCTTTGAGCTGTGAAACCACTTGAAACTCAAGTTTGTGCTTTTATGCAGCCTGCTGAAACTGCAGTCTGGGGGCCTGTTTATGCCGAGTACCTGTTTCAAACCCAGTTCCTTGTAACACCTAGAAAGGAGATGTGCGGGCTAAGAGCAGTGTACAGTGTGAAATCACCAGCCCGTGATTGCTCAAGGGAAGTCTAATTGAGATTAGACTGGTGGAACAGGAGATGGAAACTCACCTGTGCTGGCCCAAGCAGTGAGAGCTTGGACACACTGTAGAGAGCTCCCCCAGACTCAAGGGAACGGCACCAAGACTCCCTTTTTGTAGGGATCAGTGTATAGCCCTGTATATAGAGATCTACTTCCTGAAGTTGTGACCATATACATAGTCATTATGTGATGGGTGCAGTACTTGGGGTTAAATGCCACACACAGTTTTGGGCCAAAATGGATGTTCACATGAACTGCAAAAATCCTCATCCATAATGAAATTTCTAAGAGCTGCTGTATGTGATACAAGTGGAGCAGAGTCTGATCCAAAAAGGAAAAAACTGCCCAGCGGCTTCTTACATCTTATTCCACTTGGCAAACAGTTCTTTGCATGCAGAAGCCAGGGACTAGCAGACACCTTTTGAAACCTTCCCTTGACAATAGCTTTTCCTGATTTAATCTGATGTCGTATCTTCTCTCCCACCAGACCTCGTTGGGTCTGTTCTGGCGCTGCTGGTGCTCCTCTGTCGTGCCATTGCTGGTGCTCCTCTGTCGTGCCATTGCTCCCCCGGCTCATTGAGTCCAGTTTAAGCTTCACTGTTCCCCATAGAGCAGAGCCACGTTGTGCTGAACCTCTGTCTTTGTTCATCTTCATCCTCAAGCCTGCCTCCATCTTACCCGTACCCCGAAACATCCCTGTCCTAATTTTGCCCTGCTCCTGAGTTGCACAAGCGGTTTTCTAGGAGTCAAACTTGACCAGAAACCACCCTGACCCACGATTTTCTGACTCCTCCAAGTAGAAACTGAATCTGAATCTGCATGTCAACGTTTTGAGGGGTGCCTCCAGTCCCAGTGGAATCTGAACCAAATATTTGTCTATTGGACACCTGTCTCCCAGCCACCTCTTTTCTTCAGGAGCCTTTTTGGGGGTGTCCATCCAGTGCAGAACGAAGTGAGTCCATAGGCTGTGTGCTTACCTCTGCCGGGAGTCAGCCGACAGGGCTGGCTCCCAGACCCGAAGTGGCCCAGGGCAGGAGGTGCATTTGCAATTGGAGCAGGGCAGAGCTGAGCAGGCCGCTGGGTTTGAGCTGTGAACATCTGTGAAACCTGGAGTGGCTTCCCCAGCAAGATGACTGCCTCGCAATCAAGCAGCTTCCTCAGATTTGCCTCTGTACTGGGAGATAATTTGACTTCGTTCTTCAGATGTCTGTAAGCCCAAGGTATTGGTACAGGAAGCCCCGGTCCTGTAGAGCTGATCTACAGAAAGAGAGAGACACACAACCTATCTACAGACAATATTACGATCTTGTTTAAAAGTGATATAAAACCTACAGCACATCCGATTCAATTGGACCTGCCTCCCCTCTATCTGGAATTTCCTGAAATGTGCCATGACTGAAGGTTACCCCAAACCCATTAAACTCTTTCAATAACGGCTTGTCTTTGTCTCAATTAGCTACAAAGACTTGCCTAATGTTATGTAGTGTTTTTTAACAAGCATCCAGCATCAATTGGACTTCATTAAAAGAGGGTTGGTTTTGTAAACTACATTTCTTGCTCCAATCTGTATTTTGTAATAATCATGTTTAAGAAGGAAAGAAATGTCATGTCCCAAGCCATGAGGGGGGCATGTGTCTGCATAATACAAAGGGACTGAAGCTGTGCAACAGCAGGAGAGGGAAGAAAACACCAGATCCTCTCCGCAGCCACTTGGAGTTACTAGAAATAACAATAGCTGCACTGAGCCACACCAAGGTTCTGCTTAGTTTGCTATCTCTTGGATACACAGAGGAAGAAGTGTAAGAAAATGTGTGTGTATATGCTTACAAGTACACACACACACACACACACACACACATATATATACACATATATATGTGTGTATGTGCGCATGCACATATACACACAATTTTTATATTTATACAAAAATATGTTAATATTTTGTATATAATACAAATATATTTATTTATTTGATATTTTATATTTTAAAATATTGCATTATCTATTTATATATATAAAATCATAGAATCACAGAATGTCCCAAGTTGGAAGGGTCCCATAAGGATCATCAAGTCTAACTGCTGGCTCCACACAGGACCAGATAAGTCAGAGCATGTGTGTGTGTGTACATACACATCCATGTCAGACTGTCCTCAGAGGTGCACAGTGATAGGACAGAGGCAACAGTCAAATTCCAGAAAATTCCAATTAGATATTAGGAATAAAATCTTCATGTCTGGAGGGGTTCAGCACTAAGTGGACAAGAGCCTGGGCAATCTTACCTAGGTTGGGCTGGCTTTCTGGGGATCAAATATGATCACTTCCAGCGGTGTTTCCCAGCCTGAATTAGTCTAATTCATATAGCTGTATCAACATAAACATGCACATACACATTTTTAAAATATATGAAGATACATATATGGACATACTCTTCACATTCTGTATGGATGAGGGTGACTTAGCCTGTTGCACTGTTGGCTGCACTTTTCGGTGAAAAGAGAGAAGACTTTTTGGGCATGATCCTCCCGACACGCTTGTTCAGCGGAGCTGCTCATGCAAATTTCAGTGGAGAGGTCGTTCCTCCTGACTTGAGAAGGGTTCCTGGCATGGACTGTCCTCACCAAAGAGTTTTGAAAGTCTGTCTTAGAACTGTCATTTAAAGTCAGACTAGAGAAAGCGTGCTACAAAACAGATTTCCGTGAGCAGCACAGCTGCTGGATCTTTCTTTTGTGAGTCTGAGTAAGTGTTTGCCCTGCAGATGAGGGTGGAACTGAAAGGTCAGATATTGGGGAAAATTATGACCTTTCTTCTGTGAGGAATGGTAGTGCGAAATGGGCGCTTCGCGTGAGGGAGAGAATGGGCTGTTGTCTCTTAAACTCTGGTTTCAGTTCTTACTTTGGATCCTATTACCTTTTGCACAGAAACTTAGTTTTTCTACATTCCCTTCAGCCTAAAGCAATTTATAGCTCTTGTTCTTCCCCTTGTGAGTGGGTGGGAAGCTCTTGTTTCAGAATCCTTTAAATAACCAGGCTCAATTTCACCCTCATAAATTTGATCTCCAACACACATCCCCTTACTAAATAAGCAAATATTTTTCCTAAAACTAGTTTGGCTTATTTCTAGATTGACCTTTTGTCAACAAAACATGAAGATATTATCGTGATTGGAAACACTTCTCTCAGGCCCATAAACCAGCCAAACAAAGAAGGGAGAGGGGAGGGAGGAAAGGCTGGGGCTCAAAAACCTCATTTTGGAAATGTCAACTGGGCAACCGAACAGCATGAATCATAAAAATCAGTGAAAGAGACAGAGAAACAATGTGTGAACAGTTATTGCAGTGAAAGAGCTGTTAATTCACTGTATACATAACAAATCTGTCTGCTGAGCTGGGGAGCAGCATTTTACTCGGTCCCGTGGCACAGCCAGGGGTTTTCCATGCAGCAAGCTGAATTCAGATGGCACAGCCTCCTCTGGCAAGCAAGGTCGGGGAGAAGCCACCTTGCAGAGGTCCTCAGCTCATGCACCACCACAAATGCCTCCTGCTGTTTGCCAGGAGGGACGGCTGGGGTGCACGGGGTCCCTCCTCCAACCCAGCTGTGGTTGCCAGCCTGGTAGGCAATTTTCATGTGCCACAGGTGAGGGAGAAGTTTCTCCAAGGTGCCCGATACTTTCCCTTGCCAGAGAAATTACAGGGAAGGGGTGTTTGCTCTTCATTCCCACAGTAGGAACTATTCTGGCCAGGGATTCCAGTCCTGCTGCCTCCTCCAGAGGTCCTCCAGACCTCTCCTGACTCCACTGGTCCCCAGAGGTCCAAGCATACTTTGACCCATGTGATGGCAAGATGCCCCAAAGCAGCCAGGTGTGGTTAGTGGGCACAAAATCATCTCTGTTTTTCCTCTCACAGTCCATGCCCAGGCAGGGGTCAAGTGAGGTGAGAGGTTAGACATTACCTTCTCAACCAAGCCACTTCATAAACCCAAGTAAAGATCTTTCCAGGAGCTAAGAAATGCTGTTCCCTTGACGTCTGTGGGTTTAGTGTAATTTCAAGGAAAGGCCTGGGATAAGCACAGCAGAAACGATTTGTTAAAATCCAGAGTGGCATCATGCTTGCTATTCATCATACAGGTCTTCAGTAGCAGTGGGGTGGGGTGACCTGTCTCAGTGATCTCCCTTGGACATACCCTTTGAAGGCCCGTTCAATCCCCTCTCATTGAAGCAGCATTTCTGTCCACTGTCAGAAGTTGCTCACTTGTAGCGGAGCATTGGGAAGAAGAGGCTGGCTGGGCAGCCACAGGGGCAGTCAGACCAGTGGCTGTTTGAGCTGACTGCTCACATACCTACTCTGTCCTGTCTCCTTCTTTTCTTCCTTGTCTTAGACAAGCTGCATGCTGGGCCAGTCCCTGAACCTCACCACCAGTGTCATCATCAGCTCCAAAATGACATGTGAAAGGCACCGGTGGAAGAACCAAATGGTGAGTGTCCACTGCTGCACTGGAGGGTAAAAATATCACAAAAAATATACCCAGTATCAGGCACAGGGCAGATAATGCCCATTATCAGTCACGGAACCAACAGGGGTCCGTCTTTGCTCTTGTGCCCACATTAGAGCTCGCTATGGATGTCTCCCTGCCATTGCGGAGGGCAGAGAGGAAGGTAGGATGAGAACACAGTTCTGAACAGATTTAGGGAAAGGCTGAAGCTGTAAATCAAGATCTTCAATGCATTTCATCTCCTTCCCTTTCAGTATTTAACAAGAAAACAAATGCATATACAGGAAATAAGGAACAGATGCGCAAGCGCATCTTGGGACAAATAAATTAACATGTAAGCAAGCAGGCAGGCAAGAGTAGCAATAAAGGGTAATTAGACCACACAGGCACCATCACCATGGGGCTGTATCTCCAAATATTGCTAACACCTGAGAGGAGCCAAGCAAAGAGATCTCTTCCATTTTTGGCTGTGGCAGTCCCAGGCCAGGGCTTTGGCTATCAGAACCTGACACTTTGGTGACTGGATATGCAGTGATGCTCCCCCAAAATACACAGGCACTGAAGGATACCAGAGAATCCACTTTGCTCTTTAACATAGAATCACAAAACAGCAGGGGTTGGAAGGGACCTCTGGAGATCATCAAGTCCAACTCTCCCTGCCAGAGGAGGGTCACCTTGAGCAGGCTGCACAGGACAGTGTCCAGGTTGGTCTTGAATGTCTCCAGAGAAGGAAACTCCACAACCTCCCTGGGCAGCCTGTCCCAGTGCTCTGCTGCCCACACAGTAAGGAAGATCCTCCTCATGTCCAGGTGGAACTTTCCATATTCAGGTCTGTGCCCATTGCCTCTTGCCACTGAACACCACTGAAAAGAGACTGGCCCCATCCTGACATCCACCCCCCAAGTATCTATAAGCATCGGTAAGATCCCCCCTCAGTCTTCCCTAGGCTAAAAAGTCCCAAGTCCCTCAGACTCTCCTTATAAGAGAGATGTTCTAGTCCCTTAATCATCTTTTTAGCCCTTTTTTGTACCATCTCCAGCAGCATCCCGTCCTTCTTGAACCAGAGAGCACAGAATTGCACACATTCCCTCTTTCCACAAAAACTGAGCAAACCAGACAGAACTTAGGACAGGGACTAGAAAGCCATCATATCCTGGAGCTGCTCTTGGGTTTGAGTGTGGCCACCACCTTTCATGTCCCACTCTCTATACAGTAAGGCATAGAGGGTGGCATTTTCCTACTAGATCTGTTGAGGTTGAAACCTTCTTCCTTTGTCACCAGTGCTCCATAAATCCTTAACCAGCAGTGTCCCAGGGCACCAGCCTGGGCAACAGGATCCTGCGATGCCCACAGAAACACAGTACAGCCTCAGTTGGCCTCAAAGGCCAACAGGTGTCCTTAGGTACTGTAAAATCTTAGATGGAGGGGCGGGGTTTGGCTCCGAGCACCTGGATCACCTCAGGTCCTTATCCTGACCAGGATCCCAACTTGCTCGCCTAGTTTCTGCCTGGTGTGTCCTTAGACCAGCATCTCTGCATGTGCTTTACTCAAAGGTCTGCACAGCCTTTGCTGAAGACACAGAAGGGATCGCATGGAGGAATCACTACAGTGAGTTGCACCTGGGCCTAAGTGAGAATTAAGCTCAGCTCTGAGTGCCCGTTTATTTCTTTGCATTCACTCCAGATTTGGCTGCCTGCATGGGGCTGCATCTGCAGGAAGGTTATGGTTTGGACTGGAGGTGCTTCGTTGAGCACCTCCACCCGGCTTCGGAACTGCACGGACGGGCAAATGCTCTGCCATGCAAGGGGAGGGAGGACCTACGGACACCTGAGGTCTCACAGCTGTCAGGAAAGGGAAAAGCAGCAACATGAGCACAATGCTACCTGTGTAGCACTTCTCACCCACCTGTTGGAGGGGGGTGTCAAGAGCTGTGGGAGCATTGACCCTCTTGGATCAGCAGAGCCCACTACAGCTCCCAGAATGTCCTCGCTGCTCACCATCGGGCCATGCCCACCCCTTTCCAGCCCGGCTCCAGGACTGAGATGGCATTTCATTATCCAGAACCATTTGCAAAGTTTCCCCGAGATGATGTTTCACCAGGGCTTTTGCCCAAGGCCTGGGAGGTTTCCGATGCTGCTCTTCCCCATTTCCCTCTGAGGTGAATCCCTCTGGGGATTCAGGGAGGCCAGACAGTGATGTTCCCTGTGCCCGGTGAATTAGAGATACTAATGTCATCCCTATGACCCGCTCACCTCGCGCTGCAGAAGAGAAGGGTGAGGAGGCGGGTCAGCTCCTTCTGTTTCACTCGCTCCAGATAATTTCACTGTGCTTTCCAGCTAGACCAAAGCATTTGGTTAACATCAGAGTTAATTCCTACGTTCCTCAGAGAGGCCAAGGGACGGGCACTTGGAATAAAATATCTGCATGCGGCCTCCCTCCCAAGCTACAAACAACACAAGCATGTTCTTTCTCTCTTTTACCCCTTCCCTCCAACCACAAAACACATTGATCCTCCTCTGCCTCCTTTATCTGTCATCTGCCTCCCCTGGACCTTGCTTTTCAAGTCCTAGCAGCTTGGTCTTTTCTCATGATCCTCCTCTCCTCTCCTCTCCTCTCTCGATGCATACTGCACAGATTGCTGCGGGAGTGGGAGCTGGGCTTCGTTAGGTCTCTTTAGCTATCGTGCTCTTGCGGTGCACAGGTCATCAGTGCACACTGCAGGCTGTCCTTTAATGGCCAAGCACTTTGGTGGGGTGTTGGCATGAAGGTCTACACCAGTCAATAGATGTCTGGAAAACAAGTAGCATCCAATGCTGGCCAACTTAAGCACAGCACAGAGACCTGTCTTTGGCTCCATGGAGCTATTCCAGTGAATGTTTGATTAGCAAGAGTAATATTTACTCCAGGTTTGCATTTCACGCTCTGTCTTACACGAGTGTGTGCCTCCAACCAGGCTGTCTGGGTATTCTGCAGTGTGGTAATAACAAGCCTGCATTTAGCTGGAAGACCCTGCCCAGGACTCCCGTGTGTCGCCCACTGAGTGGGCTACGGAAAGGTTTCTAGAAACCACTTGGGGTCCTGCTGAGAAACAGCCACCTCTGAACACATTGCAGCCCTCACTGAGGGCTTCCAGCAATGCGAGAGCTTCATCTCTGAGGCTCCTAAGGAAATTGCATCCAGTTGTCATTGCAAAAGAGAGAATTTAAGGCATGCACAATGTAATTATTCCCACCGGGAACTGCCAAAACCAGCAAGGGTGGCACCCCATTGCTGTGAAGGAAAAGAAAAAAAAGCTGTAGAACATCTACCGCTGTGTGTGGCCAGGACTTTGACACCCCAGATCCTCTGAGCACGGCCTTTCCCCGCAGGTCACCTTCCGCCAGCTCCCTGGCCCTCCCAGTGCCATGGGAGAGCATCGGCCAGGCTGGAGGCAGAAGTGAGCACAGCCACTGTCATCCAGGGACTACCCATCGACATCCACAAGCCACAAGGCTTCCTACTTAGGTAGCTCCCTGCTTTAGAAAAGTCCTGCTGTGATGAGACAAAGACAGCTGTCACCAGGCTGTCGGGCCAGAAAGGCCAGGGAAATCACTCATCTGTAGGCTGTCCCAGGCTTCCCCACCACCCTCTGGTCTGTGCAAAATGTCTGCTGGTATCACTGGAGTTTGAAGAGCCTTAGGAAGAAACACCTGGATCAGATCTAGGCTTCGTTAATCTGTAAAAAGTCCTTTTTTTCCCTAACCAAGCTCTTCTCCCAGCATACAGAGCAAAAAATAGCAAAGAGCTCTGGGGGAGGCTCTGCCTGGAAGAGGCTCAAAAGAACCTAATCTCCTTCTTCAGTGCCTGTGTTTGCTTTGTGTAGCCCTTTGGATACATTTATGCTCCAGATGTCCACAGCAGAAGTGAGCTGCGGGTGACAGAGCATCCGGAGAGGCGGTGGGGCTGTTACAAGCGTGCTGGACAGGCAGGGTGGGCATCGCCCTCGCTCCCCGCCATGGCAGCACCTGGGCTTCACGGGCATGTGGAAGGCTGTTCCCAGCGGTGACTTTGTGGTATGAGACACAGACTGGCCCCCAGCTGTTAAGAGGAGCTTTGTCTGATCTCCCATGAGGAGGACAGTTCAAGTGAAAACACTGGATGGGCATGATCAACACCTGGAGCTGGATGTCATGGGCATAGCAGAGTCCTGCCTGCTGCAAAACACAGGCAGCATCCCAGCAGTTGTCAGTTGTGTGGTGAAATGGGCAAAGCCCACATCGATTCACCTCCAGCATCGGCTCTAGATTTCAGTCCATGTGTTAAACAGAGCCCCACTGAAAGAGCGTTTGCAGGGGCTTGACAGCAATTAAACTCATATGTGTCTCTCACATGGGAGCTCGGCTTCAGTGAGTATGGTTTCAATAATCAAGTGGTATTTTGTTTACATGCCATAATTATGATATTAAAATCTATACACAAACCTCACTGGAGACAATGATCTTTTGGAGTATGGAGGTCTTCGAGCCGACTGTGGGATGCAGAGGTAAAAGGTGACCAGATGTGAGCCCCCATAAGATTAACTGACACCACGAACACAGCAAGACACGTGCGGCTTCCAGATCTCTAGCTGAAAGCTACCAAATGGTTAGCTGAAATCCCTGAAAGACAAGCACCACTTTGGGATGCTCCATCACCCAACAGGGTCACAGCATGGATGAAGTATTTGTTCTGATAGCTGTGGCTGCAAGCTTCACGCAGACAGGACTCATATTTAGGATGAAGATGATGCTCCCACAAGTGACGGGAGGCAGGAACCCCAATCTTAGCCCTTTAAAATTGCCTAGGGCTGCCAGAAAGGGCTCAGAGTTGCATCAGGGAATTTACTTTGTGGAGTAAAATCTTTGAAGAACCAGAGAGAATTTCAGAGGACCAACAAAGACCAGCTGCCATAACAGTACCAGTTCTGGTTCAAAGCCTTCATCACCCCACTTTCCCCCTCTGGATTTGTTCCTCCCATCTTGTGGCTGTCTCCTCCACCCACAGTGGGATCTTTTGGAGAAAGAACCTCTGTTGATACTGAATGCTTGACCCAGAGATTTTGGCCTAGGGAATCGCTACCAGCACCCCAGAGAGGTCACAGACAGCACTTTTAACATTTTTAGGTAGTGAGGAAAAGTATCTTGAAATCTTTCGTTTTCCCTCAGTTCAGAATGTGGACAACCCTGCCGCATTCCAGGGCAGAGTCCGATCACTGTGGCGTGAACACATCTGTCTTTCCACTGGAACTGGGGTGGGGAAGAGTTCAATGCAAATAAAGTTGAAATCATATTCATGCTTTTCATCTCTCCACATCACAACTCATGCTTTTTCCTGCCACTATCGCCACCACCCCATCCATGCTGGAGGCTGCCTAGTTGGGGTGACCCCCTCCAGCCCCAGCCCAGGGGTTTGGCGGTGGAAGACCGGTGTGCAAGGTCTAAGCTAAGGCTGAAACTCTGGACTTGGACCAAAGCCTTTGAGGGTCTCCTCCTCATCATCGTCATCCAGAGTTCAGGTTCTCTGGGCTGCATTGCATGACCAGTTGGGCAGGATGTGGATGGATGCCCATCTCTTTAAACTCTGTGGCCACAAAGGGGAGTTAATTTCTTTGTCACATATGAGCCCATGACTTTCCTCCCAGTAGAGGAGTTGAGGAGAGGATAGCAGCCAGGGGCTGAACTTAAATGGTACCTCTCCAGTAACAAAAGCGAAGCAGATTTGCCTGCAGTGAGTTTTCCTTTCTGAGAGCCGCGCCTGGACAATCTCAGTTTCTACCTAAGAGATAGCAGAGCTGTCAGGACATACATACTCCATGTGGCCACACAAGCAAACATAGACATGACCCCTTGGCTCTTAGGAACTAATGTAAGGGGGAAGGGGAAACAGCACTGGCAAGCGAAAACAACAAAACCCAAATTCATGCAGCCAACAAATGTAAGGGTTCCTATTTTTACTCAGTAATTTACATGCCTGGGCCCCCTTCCTATGTCTTCCATTTTTAATCTACAACAAATATCTCTGGGCTGTGCTGAGACAATAAATCCGGGCCTCTTTGAAGACCTTGGGTAGCAGCACAACAACAATATGCTCTATAAGCTAAACATTATTTTAGATATTCATTTTCCCTTTGATCTGCAGCATGGTACCCCCACCGCATACGCACGCACCCACCGACACCGACACACACACACACACACACACACACACACGCGCATACACACACATCCTGCTGAACCCAGCGCGCTGCGGTCTGTTGTTCCACTGCCACGAGTGATGGACATCAGAGAGGTCATAGCTGGACACACCCTCCTAGGGACACACGTGTGAGCAAAACCTTTTTGTTAAAATGCACCGTAAGAGATGTGACCGCTTCCGGCCGGTAAGCAGCAGACGCCAGGTCACACTGGAAGAATGAATTGTTCAGTAGTAGGAGCAGGAAGTAGTTGGAAGCAATTTTAGGGTTTGTTTATTTTTAAAGCACAGTGAGAGAAAAGGAAAGAAACTTCATGGTGTAATATCTCTCCTGCACCCCCAGGGACCGTCAGCAGGGTCGCGTCCGTGAGGTCAACCGCACAGACTGAGCTAGCAAGTAAGTGAGGGCAGTAGCCTGCTCCGGACACTTGGCCAGTGAACTTGAGAGATAATTGTTGATGGTGAAAAAAGGCCGAGGCAGCAATCCCTTTGCCACTCTGGTACCAGTACACCTGAGTCCACATGCCAACCACCTCGGTCAGGCTGAAGGAATTAATGAACCACACATTACTCATCAGTGCATCACTCACGTAGTTCCCAAGCACAGGTCCCCGGGGCCAGCAGTACAGCCGTAGGGTAGCTAACAAGTGTGATTTCAAAGCACAGCAATTTGAGGCAAGAAATAAACACAAAAATGAGTCTGCAGCTCAAAGAAAGAGAGTGGAATTTGGTGTGAGAAGAATGCATGGCCCACACTCATATTTCCTGGTCACAGATTCACAGATCCACAGAATTGTAGGGGTTGGAAGGGACCTTGAGAGATCATGGAGTCCACCCCCCCTGCCAAAGCAGGTTCCCTACAGCAGGTCGCACAGGTAGGTGTCCAGACAGGTCATGAATATCTCCAGAGAAGGAGACTCCCCACCACCCCTGGGCAGCCTGTTCCAGTGCTCTGTCACCCTCTCCGTGAAGAAGTTCTTTCGCACATCGGTGCGGAACCTGCTGTGGTTCAACTTGTGACCATTGCCCCTTGTCCTGTACCCACAGGCCACTGAAAAGAGGTTGGCCATTCCCTTTGTCTCACACTCTTCAAGTATTTATAAACATTGATGAGACCCCCTCTCAGTCTTCTCCAGGATGAACAGCCCCAGCTCACTCAGCCTTTCCTCAGAGGAGCGATACTCCAGGCTATTAATCATCTTTGTGGCCTCCACTGGACACTCTCCCCAGGAGATACCTGTCTGTTTTGTACCGGGGTGCCCAGAACTGGATAAAAGTCATGGTGATGAGAAGTCCTCATGTCACTAGATTGACTCTGGGAATCAATATTCAGAGCCCTGTAGTAATAGGCTAAGGTGATAGATAGATCCTACTGAGCCAGAACAGAGGTTGTCACATCTGGTGACATCCTGGCCTCTCCTCTGAGGACTGCCAAGCAAGAGTGGGCCTGGTTTGAGTCTCCTTGACTTACATGAACTGACAGGATCACAGTAGGAGTGAGGAGGTCCGTGAGCATGGCGCCTAAGCTGAAAATAGATCAGCTACAGCACTTGCTGTGCGATGTGTATGTTGGAGATCAAAGCATGGAATTAAGTCCTGGGGAACAGACAGAAGGTTGCTGCCTCTTGATCTTACTCATTTTCTTGATTGCCTCACCTTTTGCTGAGCTGCCATTCTTCGAGCAATGCTTCAAATGGCAGTGTACCAACTTCTACTGAGGGTGAGGAGTTCCCTCTTGAGCCTAAGGGAAAGGACAATCAGTGTAAGAAGAGGTTAATTGGAGCAACATTGTCTTCCTGAGTCTGAAGACAGCCAGAAACAGCTCTGAGAGGTGGAAGAGCCTCTATTCCAAGCTCAGTTCCTAATTCTGGGACAACTGATTTCAGTGCCACTGTTGGATTTTTTAGCATTTCAGCAGAAATATCCATCTTAGATGTCCATGCAAGGTCTTAAATAATAATCTATACTTTCCCTGCTCAAATATCACCATTTGTTCAATTGTCTGCTCGATCACCTTTGCTTGGTAACAAGATCTACAGTTTCTTCCCTGAGATTTTTAATGGGGATTCACAGTTTTCCAGTGCATCAGTCTGGTAGTGTGGTGAAACATGGGCCCAGCCAAAGGAGTGAAGGGAGACAGGGGAAGAGAGTGGGAAGGATGCCCAAACCTCATCCCAGAACCAAGATGCTCTTTTGGCTCATTCCTGACACCGATGCCTAAAACAGTTGGGTTGTCACCAGGAGCAACAATGGTGGACAGATGCAAGCTGTGCTTCCCCGTTGTTGGTTCAAGTCGGCAAGCAGAGTGGATCACTGGTGTTTGGGTAAATGCAGGTCTATGACACAGACTGGGCCCCCCACTGCATCCCCTGCTCCCCATTCTCACAGAATCACAGAACCACAGAATGTCAGGAGTTGGAAGTGACCTCAAAAGATCATCTAGTCCAGCCCCCTGCCTGAGCAGGATCACCTAGATTAAATCACATGGGAATGCGTCCAGATGGATCTTGAATGTCTCCAGAGAAGGAGACTCCACAAACTCTCTGGGCAGCCTGTTCCAGTGCTCCATCACCCTCACAGTGAAAAGGATATATTACATTCAAATGGAACTCCCTATGTTCCAGCTTGGACCCATTGCCCCTTGTTCTGTCACTGGCCATCACTGAGAAGAGCCTGTTTGAGGAAGTTGTTTAGTCCAACACTGGTCTGAAGATGGTATCAGCTGCACCTGTACTTCCCATGACTTATTTGTCCCAGATCTTCTTTAAGAGACCTTCACTAATGGATTTCTGCCACTTCTTTACATGATCCTTTAGCAGGGATGACCTAGGAGATGCTTACCAGCCTGGACAGGGTACAGAGAAAGTAAATGCTTTACTTTCCAGGTCAGACAGAAGGAGAAGAATGCAAAAGCTGAGAGGAGCAGCAAAAAATCTGCAAAGCTTTGGATTTGTGTCTCTGTCAAACCTCTAGGAGCAACACAAAGCACAGTTTTCATCACATCTGGAGGCCCAAGAGGCTTCCAGATGGTCTACAAATGAAGAATCAGAGCCATGTCAACACTCCATGAGGTCACAACACCAATGAGAGGTGATGCGTGAGAATGTGACTGCAAGACCCCAGTCTTTGCCACAACCTGGTGCTGACCCCAGGAGTAAGACTGCGTTGGGGAGGACAGTCGCTGGCCCATGGCACTGCTCCCTCCCATTAAGACAGTCTCTTCAGGCTGCCAGATGCTGGTGGTGCCACAGCCAGGCCCTCGAAGCCACAGCAGTTCTCTAGCAGTTGTCTCTTTTCAGGCCAAGGTTTCCGAGCGGGTGCCACCCTACGACAGCAGAGCAGCTCCGCTCAGCACACTCCGACATTGCCGCTACTGTCGGGCTTGGCGTGGTATTTATCCATCTTGCCAGCCATAAATTTCCGCCCAGCACTCTGTGACTTGCTTTACAAGCTCACTCTTCGCGCTGGGACTGCAAAGCCCCGAGGATGAGACCTTTTCCTCCCCACTTTCTATTTAGGGCTGTGCAGCCAGTGCAGAAGGTTTGGGGTTTTGTTGTTGGGTTTTTTTGTTTGTTTTTTTTTTGAAAAGCACTAAGAGCAGGGATAAATCCCAAGCCTGAGTTGATACCACATGGGGAGGAGGAGATCCTGGTAGCTTGCTTGCAAATACAACCTACAACAAAATGTGAAGCCTTTCCCATGCTCCCAAATGGATCAGCGTGGAAGCCCACCCCAGAGCCTCAGTACTTGGCCTCTGTCTCCCAAGTTTAAAGCCCTGAAGGAGGTAAGTAACTCCACTGTATAATCACCAGGGGCTCAGCTGCCTGCACAGATCTTTGCCCTAAACAAACCTGCTGCTATCTCAAACCCTTCGAACCCCATGCTGGGTGCCAAAAGGACTGTTGTGGTTTCCCAAAGACCAGGTTTCATACTGCACACTCTCAGAGAGTCCTGGAGCTTGCCAGGCTCCTGGCTCGTGCAGATGACATTAAAAGGCAACTGATGACAGTGTGGGCTCACGCTCCAGTCCCCCTCCCAAAGATAACCCTTCCTAGCAGCCTTCTTGCTTGGGACCTCTGTGGAAAGTCTGCTGTGGGTCTCTCTTCACTGGGGTGAGTAAATTTGAACAATGCTTTCCATGCCTGCCTGCCTCAGCTCAGAGGGGTCCCCTGAGTGCGCCATGAAAGGAGAGACACATCTGGGCTGGATTACAGAGTGGTGCAGTGGCTTTTATAGCTACAGATTCCTGCATATGTTTCTGAGCAGGACATATATACTCATACATCAAAATGCAGAGAGCCCCCAGGGTTGAGGGCCCTCATCTCTATGTGTTGTTCTTTGTTGCCCCCTCTTTGGAGGTCTCGGCTATGGACACCTTGGTGGGCTGGGGTCGGTGGGAGGAGATGCTCTGGTCTGCTGATAACCAGCTCTCCCACTAGGCATGGAGAATTGTTTTCTTTTGAGAACAAAGGCCAAATGAAGGGAGTCATCTACACCATGGAGAAGTGAGTGCAACGCTGTGGTTTACTGGCCGATTCCAGCCACATAGGCCCTGACTTCTCATGGATAAGGACAATCGTGAATAAAACAAGGGAGGAGGCAGTGAGGCTCAGAGGAAGTCCACAGAGATCAATGATGTTACATCAGATTTATGCCAGTTAGTAAACCAAAGGTTGCAGTCGGCTCTCCACAGCACTGGTTTATCACAGCTCCAGATTTTATACCACGGTCACTGAAACCAGTATTTGTCCCATGAGGTTTTAGAAATAACCTCTTTTCTCTCCAAAATCCCTCTTTGGTAGCTATCCGTGGGTTGAGAAAAAGAGACAGTGGGAGGTGGAGCAACAGAAAAGAACTAAATTAAAATTAAAATACAGCAAGGCTCCAAAGAATTTACAGATGTCTCTCCTCTCCTCCCTCGCCCCTCCCCACCTCCCCCCNATTTATCTGGCAGGCGGTGGCGAAAGGCATAGCCCAAAACACACAGCCTCAGCGTGGCCGCCCTTCAGAGCACCCCAAACCTGGGGGATGGTGGGGTTTGGCCCTGCAGCTATCTCAGAGGAAGGTACCTCTGTCCTTATGCAGGCAAAGGAGCACTTTCAAAAGCAATTGGTAACTTTCTCCTATGTGCTGGATGCTGTGGTTTTCTTTTCAGGATTTGGGGTTTTGTTTCCAAAGGGTCTGGTCTTCTCTTTTAACCCCAGATGGGGGAGGGGGTCGAGCACTGCCACCCCACCACCAGCAGCCTGGTGCTGACTGCCAGACAGAATTGGAGAAGGGGGAACTGAGAAGTTGGACTGGATCAGTCCGGAGTGTTGGGAAATCTTCCCCAGAAGCAAGGCAAGCTTTATATTTCTATAATTCACCCTAAAGTGTTTCACAGGTGTTGGGGAGACACAAACCCGTCTCCTGTGGCTGGCTCTAGGGTGAGGCAGGGCAGCTCATGGGGCGCTCAGCTCTGCTTGGCGGAAATTTGGGACAAGTGAAAGCACTGCCAGAGGCTGGCTACTGCAAGGGCTTTGGTTTGAGGATGCCCAGAAAGAAACACTGAACTCCTGTGTGGCACCAGGCTGCTGCAAAATCAGGAGCACATCCCAGGGGAGCAGGGACTTGTGAGCCTCACTCCCTGATTGTCGCTCCCAATGCAAGCCTGTCCTTCTGACTCTGACCTCCACAAGAGACAATTCCCCCAATCGCACCATTCCTCCCCACACATGGCAAACCATTCTTTAGGGGGCTAAACCCTGGACATTCATATCTCTCTGTGCCGCTGCTGGTGTTTGTTCCTGCTCTGGCAATGGGCTGCTGCAGAGGTTTCCCTTGCAGTTGGTCCCTGGATGGACCCCATGTCCCCCCACGACCTCACATCCCCACCACACCATGCTGCTGCAGCCAAAGCTGAGGATTACTACACTCAGAGTCATCTTCAGATACAAAGTCAAATCTCTTCCAGCAAGAGCACTTAGTGTTTCTCTGTTCGCCAAGAGCAGCTGCCTCCCCCTATGGCTGTGGATAAGGGAGTGAGTTTTGTATCTAGAGGGGATGAAAATGAACACATTCCTCCCGACCTTTCAGCAAACACTTGAGTGCCTGGGCAGTGGGATGCAACCCTGGAGAGGATGGGGACTAGCTCAGCTGGAGTCCTCTAGCCAAAAGACCAGCTGGACTCTCCTGGCTAGTGGTGTTTAGAGGTGCCAATGCAGGGTGCTAGCAAGCTAGCACCCTGCATTGCTAGCATTGCTATGCTAGCTAGCACCAATGCTAGCTAGCATTGGTGCTAGCTGAAGGCCGTTGCCTTCAGCTAGCACCAATGTGACCTGCAGGCTGTTCCGATTTTGTCCCTTTCAAACTTTTCCTTCTTTTTTCCTTTAACTTCTTCCTGCCCCTTCCTGTCCATTCAAATCCAGAGGGGTATCCAGGATCCATAACACCAAGAGAAATGAGACTTCCCTCAAAGGCCACATTGTGCTGAGCCTCTCCAGACAGCTCACCCTCCACTTTGATATGGAGGCACTGGAAGAGAAATGGAGGGCAGGGCCATAGCACGGCAAAGCTGTGTCCCCTGTAGGACCAACCTTGGAGTCTTCCTCTAGTTTTTCTCCAGCCCCACAGTAGCTCAGAGGCTGGAGCACATGGGGTGGTGGCCAATGTTCACTTTGTTTCTCAGCCTCCCCAATTAAGGTGCTGCAGAGTCCTCCTTGGAGAGGAACTGCGATGTCCAACCAAAAGTTCTATAGCTACTTCACCACGATGATTGTTGACTCAGTCATAGGTTTTGTTTTTACAGTTCTTTGTGATTTTCTGCAGGGAATGGCATACTTCAGCAGAGCCATACATGACATCATATTTTCTTACTGGCCTTCATCACACTGTGATCGCCTCACCACACATTGCCAAGCAGCTGGCTCACCACCTGACTGTTTATCATGCTGCCTCTATGGCTTCCTGGGCAGTGAGATTCACGTCACTTTTTCCCTCCTTGCCAACACTTCCAGTGGAAATGATGCTTTGCCAGCACATCTGCCAGCATGCAGAGCTCCTTGAAAAGGCAGGTCCACTGCATTCGCTGCAGGTGATCAGTAACCACGCTCATAAAATCGTCTGAGGGCAATCTGTTATCCTACCTGTGGCCCTCTCAATTTTTGACAGAGTCTCAGAGCCTGGAGAACCATCAAAGCCCCCTCCCCGTACGTGCATGCACGAGATTCTCAGCTTCTTTCACAGCACAAACCACCCTGTAGCTCCCTTCTCCTCAGTAACTACTGCGACCTCGCAGTTGTGATGCAACGGAAGCTGAAAACGCGGTCCATCTATATCCAAAAGCTGTAAAACCTAAATGGGGTACAAGTAATCTGGCTCCAAACTGCACAATCTTTCAGCCTAATTTTTAAGGCAGAGCTGTGAGATTTGAGGCCTCATTCTGGATTTTGAAATCTCTGGGGCTGGTGATACTGTGGCAGTTAGCTGTGTGCGCTGACACCCACTACAGCGTGATTACCTGGGCTCTGAGAGCAGAATCTCCTCTTGAGGCAGGTTTTTCCAGAAGATTCTGTTGAATCTGGCTGAACTGGGCTGCTGGCTTTTCATTGCGTGTAGGGCACTGTACTGTGTGCTGTGTCCAGCTGGCTGGTGCTTGAGGTAGCCGGCTCCTTCACCAGCTCCCAGCCCGTTGGGGCGGGCAGTTACCGCTGCCCTCATACCGCCGAGGCAGACCATGGCAGGGCCAGGCAGGGCATGGCGGGGGAGATGTGTTTGTTATACTGCCACTGCTGCCGAGCTGACGGCAGCCAGACGGAGCTGGGGTTTCCCACCATCCCTTCACCTTCCCGTCGGCACCGGGGAGTGAGGTGCCAGTTTGGCCCCCGGCTGCTGGCCGGTTCTCAAGGGGTGGGGAGGAGGAAGGGGCTGCCCAGGCCCAGCTGGAGCTTCTCTGCCCCAGACATCAAGCTGGAGATGCAGTTTTGGCGACACACTTTGTCCTGCTTCACGAGCCAAGAGCTACAAACCCATGGGGACATGAGCCTCCTCTTCCTCCCGGCACTGCGGACCAGCTTCCTGCTGCCAGCATTGCTTCGCCACGCGCTGCTGAGCTGCCACTCGTTCGTCCCCCTGTTCGTATTAAAGGAAAAAAAAAAGTAAGAAAAGGAAAAAGAAACCAAGTGGCTCCTTGCTGTTTGCTTTTCCTCTCCAGGAACCGATGACACAGTGGGACCTGCACTTTGTGGCCCTGGGTAGTATCTCACTCCTGCCCCCCTCACCTTTTTTGCTTTTTTGCAAAGCAGCTGCTCCAGGTGAGTCCCCCGATGAGCAGGAGGCTCAGGTTCTCGCGGCCACCATGGGACATGCCTGGGGCAGCTCTGTATGCTGTCCTCAAGGACATCCTGAGTTCAAGGCCACATCAGCTCCGTCACGTATCCTCCATCTGCCTGGTGTTGGTCTCAGGGGGTTTCTGCTCTTCATGGACCCAGAGGCGAGTCTGTGCTGGCGGCTGTGGTGGGGGTCCTGGATGCAGACAGCATGGAGAGATGGAACCCATCCCTCTATCCCTACTGTGGGCACTGCCGTATGTCCCCAACAGCCTGGCTCAGCCAAACTCATGGCATGAAAGGGTGACTCAAGCTATTCCCTGTGCATTTCCATCCCCGCTCATCCTGGCCCAAGCCCAGGAGGCCCAGATTATTTACCCAGTGCAGAGGGAGGCGACGGAGTGATTCAGAGATCAAGACACTTTTCCTTTTTTAGTGGGGAGAAATATTACCCTGGTCTTCTGCAGTACATAAACTGTCCAGCTGTGCCAGCAGCAAAAGAAAATGTGCTGTTCTCTCGGGTTGTAGAGGAGTGTGACAGAGGCCAGGGCATCAGCAGGCTCGGCACAGGGGGCACAGCCATCTGCCAGAGGCAATGCCAGCATCTCCAAAGTGTGATGGGGCTTCCAACATGGACAAGTCTTAAATTATGGATTTCTGTGAGGAAAGGGTTAAAGCTTTGCTGGACAGCTGCAGGATGCCTTGGGAAGCTTGGATGAAAGCTACCCAGCTGTGGCACCCAGCCTCTTGCAATCCTGAGCAACCACGAAGCAGGTGGCCCCAGCTGAGAAGACTGAAGTCTACGGCACATGGCCGGAGCATTTCCTGGCACCCTGTAAGGAGCCTTGGTCAGCCTTAAGTGTGACTCACGTGCAGTCAGCATCGGGTCTCCTCAGGAAAACATTTTTTAAGGATCAGGAGAAACAGGGTTTCCTTTCCAGCAATTCAAGAGCCTCATTGCCTCATGCTGTCTGCAAGCTGCCACGGGGAGCGTGGAGCAGCACCCACCTCTGAAGGAAAATGTCACTCATAGTGGGCAAGCAATGCGAGTCTTACCAAGCTCCTGCTGCTGGTGCTCTGCTGGAACCTTGGGAAGGAATCTCAGGTTTGGGTCCATTTATGGACAAAGAACCTTGGGAGTTAGGGAAGCAAGTGTACCCTGAACCTCTGAGGGAAAGATGTTCCCTGCAGTGAGACCAACAAGACAGTCTAGAGAGGCGCAGGACAAAGTCTTCATGCACCCAACGGTTTCTCCAGGAAAGGACTGAGACTGTTTGCTTACTCTGCCCTGCATTTCAGCTCCAAAGGGAGGGTTTTCCCACTGTACAGTACTGCTGCAGTTCAAAAAGATCGGGAAAATTCCTTGTTTTGGTGTGCACAAGAAGTAAAACCCCATCTAACTCCAATATTATACTGTCTCCCAGAGGCGATCGCAAGGCTGCAGCGTGTAGAGCACCACAGTAATGAGAGCCTGAGATACACCACAGGAGACAGAAAGGTCAGGTGATTTAATATAAACCGTACGTGCTGCTTGGGGTTTTCGGAGTAACCCAGCTTCTGCATGTCCTCACTGGACTACAGAAATGATGCATCGTCTCCACGTCTCTTGGCTTCATTACGGGAATGAAATCTCCCCCAAGACCCTAATTGCTTCAAACGCTCTCTGCTCTATTTATATTTAATTTTACCCAGCGGTTTCGAGCAACACTGATCCCGAATGAGTGCTGATCTAGGGCTGTAGCCTGGCTAACATCTGCTTTGAAGGGACTGTGTGGAGGTCTCTCAGTAACATGGCGCAGGGCAGAGGACTTGGGTCTTCAGTTAAAGGCCTTGTAATGATCCAGAGCCATGAGACCACAGCAGTTTTCATAACTGTGGATACGATTTCAGGCTAATGTATATCTTGCCGCTACCTTTGTGTCAGGTTCCTCGCCTCAGCCACACCCTGCCTCAGTTTCCCCTTGCAAACTGACCAGAGCTCCCTTTGCTTGGGCCAGGGTGCTGCCGAAACCTTGATAACCCACCATGCCCTTCCTCGAAGGGATCTTTCCTTCCCTGTCTGGTGGAAATATCTGCGGCAGGCACCGCTGCTGGCAGCCCTGGCATCCGGAGCTCCACAGAGAGGGGCAGCATCACTGGAGCGGTGGAACATTTGGGCCCTTCTCTGAGGGCACACAGACCTCTTCTTGGCCAGGGCAGAACAATGCCTTCTCTGTCTTGCTGTCACAAGGACAGAGGCACGGTTCAGCCTGCGTGGTGGCGGAGGGTGCGGGGCCGGAGGAGTACCGTAAGCAGACAGATGGCTGCACAGCCAGCCCGGTTATTACCGGAATAGATTGGGTAAATCACAGGCTAAGCAGTTTCTCTCCCTGTGGTAGAAGAGGATCTGGCACCGTGATTGAAAATCAGCAGCGCCTCCGAGGCAATCACAGGCAATCACGGGCGGGAAGCTTGCTGTGCTGGGAAGCTCCGCTCCACCAGGCGCTGCACTTGGACTATGTTATTACTGCACTTTAAACCACAAGAACAAAATGTTTGGGACATGCTAATGACACCAGGAGAAACAGAAGCATTTTGATTTGGTGGTAATTGTTGTAATTATTTGCTACCCGATCAAACACAGATATAATATAATGGGTCTGATTATTTATCAGCATTCAACACAAGAAAGAAAACAATGCCAGTAAATAGTAGAGGGTTTATTTTGGGGAACTGTTTAAAGCCAGGAAAGGACAAAACATCTCTCCTCAACCACAGGGCCTGTGAAGGCTCTGCACTGAAGGTCTGACAAAAGCACTGAGGATTTGAGAAAGCTGTACAGGATCGAGGTTTTGCCCTGAAGTATTCAGCTTGGTCACGCTGCCAAGGTCAGGTTTGCTGAGCAGCCTTTGGTTGGGCAAGACCCTCACCAACGTCTTGCCAAACGCCACACGCTGGCGATGAAACCATCCGGGGTGGAACACTCTGGCTACCCTTTTGGGAAAACATTGCCAAATGCTTCAGCCATTTCCAGGGGTGGGATGTGGTTTTGTCTACATGAAAACCTTCCGGTGCCAAGGCAGAAACAAGGTGAGCAAGGAAGGAAACAAGGACAAGAATATTTATGAGGGAAAAGAAACTGCACCATGACCTCAGTCCCAAAGCCTCTATGATGGCTCACTGTGGGGCCTTAGAGGAACTGGAATGCGGAAGGGGGGGTAAAGAAAGAGAAGGCATGGAAAAAGACACGATCACGCAGAAGAGAGGCATCCATGGAGGCAAGGAGGAAAGAGGAGCAGGCCCAGGTGGACAAACAGGAGGGCTGTGGGCACACAGGGTCAGGTCTCACACCAGAAGTACAGGGCACCAGAACTGACCGTCCCTCAGCAGACAGCAAAAGCCTGTGAGACCCACTGGTGTCTCAGCCAGTGTGCTCCAAGGCCACTCAACACCAAGGAGAGGAGCTGGCTAGTCCACCTCAGGGTGTCTGCAGGACGGGCCAGGCTGAGGAGAGCAGAGCTCCCGGGGCACCCTGTGGTAGAGAGCAACCTTCCCCCCATTGCATGTGGTCACCACTTTCCTCATCACAGGGGCATGGTTGTTTCCGTTCATCTCCCCACTTGGCACCTCAAACTCACGGCACTTTCAGTTCCTCCACTCATCTGACCTCGGAGCTGCTATGCTGTGAACGTGTCAGACAGGAACACGCAATCAATGCTGGCCAGCCCACTAACAGACTGAGCTATTCTTACAGCAGGCACTGATGTGAGCAGCCACAAAGAGGAAAACAGATTTTTTGGGCTCCTCATGTGTCCAGAGCTATCTGCACATCCTGTCCTGGGTTAACTGAAAACATGTAGGCAAGTTCAGCCAGGCTGGCGTGTAGCTACAGCCAGAGCTCACTCTCGAAGCCTCTACATCTTCTATTTCCTCACCTCCTTTCTCAAATAAGCCCACTAAAATCTAGTTCAGGAAATGCTGAGATACCAACGCGCTCGAATGTCCTCCTTGTCGCTGCTGCTACTTCTGCAACACTTTGCTCTTTCAGCTGCATCCTCTTTGGGTTGCTCACATCCATGTGAAGGTTACCAAGGCCACCTGTCCTTGTTTTCCTAAGGTGTTCCTGCAACCCACAAGTATATTATATGTAGGACATAGATGTTGTAAGCCAGAGACAGTGCTCAAACCAGGCTCAGTTTGTTCCCACACAGATGGACATCAACCTGCCACCCAGTACAGACCTGACTCACTTCAGAAAACCGAGCCTGATCGATGTCCTTGCAACCAGTTTCCACACATAGTGACCATGGACAGTTCAGGCTCAGCCTGGCCATGGCAAGGGACATGACAGATGCCAGGCAGCCCTGATGACCTGGGGATCTCCTAGCAGGGCCCCGCATTGAGGGCAGAGGGGCTCTGTTGAACGCCCACTTGCAGCCACGCAGATAGATCAGCAAGCAGCTCCGGCTTTACTCCTTAACTCTGGCAGCTCAGTAGATGCAACGGGTCATCCCCTGACCATCAAAGATGTGAGGGTCAGGTCACCACGGAGGCCTCATCTCATGGAGGAAGTCTTAGAGAAGAAAGGCAACAGTCATGCATGCAAGAAAGCACTGTCACGGCAGGGTGGTGGCTGGTGCATGTTTGGAGCCACTAGCCCACTTTGCAGCCTGTCAGAAGAGGACCCTGCCACAGAGGAGGGTGAGAAAGGGCTGGCACACAGCACCCTGCCCTAGAAAATCCCCCCACCTCAGCTCCTTCCTCAGGTGGAGGTGGCATTTGTGTATGTAGAGCTTCCTTGGGAGTAGTTTTCTTCCCCCTCCTCCCATTTCTTTTCAAGGCTGGAGCCGTGGGAATACAGAGCAGCCGCAGCGTCCTGCAGCACAGGGCTCCCCAGCACAAGCCTGCGCTCCATGTAGATCTGCCTTGGGTTGTTTGCTTTGAGCCTGCCACCTGCTACTTTTATTTGATATCCCTGAAGTTCTTGCCTGGGAAGGAACAGTGTACAATTACTCTCTATTTTGTAATGAGGTCGCTTTGTTTTGAGTGCCTGCTCTCCAGGTGCCTGCTTCCTTTTAATTCCGTGCCGAAAGCTCCCGAGTGCCTCAAGGACACAGATCGGGCACTCGTAGTGGGGAGGGGTCACTTCTCCTAGACATGTGTGATGCATTGCAAAAGTCTGCCGGTTGTTACCACAAATGGCTGGGTCTACAGGAGCAGCACAGGCATGCTCACCACCCTTTGCCTTGGCAAATGTAACGTACTTGCACGCCCCCCGCGCCATGACACTCTGCAGACACCTGCAAACACACGGCCTCAGTCGTGCCCCTCGCCAGCCCCATGCCCTGGAGGCACATCCACCAGCATCCATCCCACACGCGTGCCCGTTGCCTGACTCCTCCGAGCCTTCCTTCCACTTAAAATATAAATAATATGCCACAGACATAAACAACACAACCATGTAGATGCCACTGTAAGCACCCTGTGCGCCTGTACACCCACGCTGTATCAGCACATACCCCATCCAAGCCTTGCCTGATGCCTCGAGTGAGTTCTTCCACCCCACGCCTGGCCACAGTGCACTATGCAGCTTCAGAAAGAGCAAGGGAGAGCCCCAAGTTTTTTGAAGGAGATGGTCTGCCCATCTGGAAATCCTGCTTTGTAGTTAGAATCACAGAGTCACTTGGGTTGGAAGAGACCTTTAAGATCATCAAGTCCAACCACAGCCTAACCCAGCCTAGTCCACCTCTAGACCATGTTCTCAAGCACATAATCTATTCACCTTTTAAATACCTCCAGGGATGGTGACTCCACCACTTCCCTGGGCAGCCTGTTCCAATGCCTAACAACTCTTTAAGTAAAGCAATTCTTCCTGATGTCTAAACCAAATCTCCCCTGGTGCAGTTTATAACCATTTCCTCTCATCCTACCACTTGCTACTCAAGAGAAGAAACAAACACCATGTCCCTGTGTGTGCCATCTAGCCCAGGGTGAGAACCCTGGCCTTAGCAGTGCTGGTGAGTTTGGCCTATTTCCTAGTCAATCTGGTAGGTAGGCAGACAGGTCAACATGCAGTTGGAAATGGGGTGGTTGGCGTGTTTTTCAAGCATCACCGTGCTCTGTAGCACACAGATGGTGAGCATGCCACCGACAGGCTTCACATCAAACCCTGTCAAAGAAACACCCAGGTGGGCACAGGGTACCCTGCTTGTGGGTGATTATAAGCACAGAGAGACATACATATATATATATCTCATGTGTGTGCATGCATGTTCATACATGCACATAAGAAAATATTTGGACAACACAAGAACAGCCGATCTGGTGTGTTGGCTGCAAAGGGACTCGCCGCGTCTCAGAGTACACATGTACCACCTCCCTTTGATGCTGCTGTAGGCCTGGTTCCCCTGTTACTTTTATAGGGCTGCAGCATTAAACTAATTAACTTACTTTAATTGGAGAACAGTATTAGCCTAAATGGTCCCACTTAAAACACAGAGAAGCTGTGGCCAAGCTCTTTGAACAGCCACCTGTCCCCACGCGCCCTCCTGTAGATGGCCAACCCATCTCGGCTCGGCTGGGCTGCGCCTCGGCACCAGGGTGCTCCTCTCTTCGCAAGGCTCACTTCCTGCTCTGAAGGGAACCACCTGCACATCTCCAAGCGAGATCGGCTCGGAGCAGAGAAAGATCTCAGCTTAGCAGTCACAGGCTCCCCCACCAACCCCACGACCCAAGTCCAGTGGGAGGACTCACTCTAGAGCCAGGAGCTCCAGCAAATGGGAGATCCTGAGGGACCTGCGCCAAGCTGACCACACTCCCAAAGCACTGCGCTTGCACCCCAGCCAGCACCGCTGCCCACACCTGCAGAGGAGGGAGTCGCACGAAGCGTTTTGGAAGCCACACAGGTGAGCAGCCCTGCACTGGTGTATGCTGGAGGCAGCGATGGGGAGCAATGGCTAAGGCAAGGAGCAGGCTTTGGAAGACCACAGCTCAGCTCTCATTTTCCCAGTTTCTGCTGATGGCTTCTACAGTCTTTGGCAAAGCCTTTCCTGTGCCAGGGTCTGGCGCCCAAAGGAAGACGATGTCCTTAGCCTCCTCTGTCACCTATGCTGGTAACTACAACTGAAGAGTACCCCCAAGATCTCCATCAATACCAAACTCACCTTTCCTTTTAGCTTCAGAGCTGTCACCACAGCGCTGTTTGTCACCATGTTTTACCACAAACCTTGTCCCGCTCTGGTGTTAACTCAGAGGCCCAGCTTGCAGGGGGAGATGCGGGGTGGGCAAGGTTAAAATTCATGGAAACACCATCCGTCCTGAGTGCAGCCCTGGGGGGAGCAGGAGCAGTTCTGTGCCCCAGCTTGCCCTGACAAGCTGACTGCACACTCCAAAGCTTTGTACCAGCTTTGTACCTGCTGTACACTGGCCTCAGAGTGACAGGCGTCTGTGCCTACAGCCTGGCTGGCACAAGGTCTCCGTGCTTCTACGTGCTTGCAAACAGGTTTGACCCAGCAGACTACTGGTGATCGTGGTTTGCGAAGCCAGAGCAGCCATTGCTTTTTTGAGGAGTATCTGGAGCCCCAAAGGTGAGTGCACTGCCGAGCAATCCGGCTGTTTTGGAAGAAACGTCAGAGATGAGAGGAAGGTGTGAGAGCAAAGGGCTTGGGGGAGCTAGCAAAGCCACCTTCCAACCCTTGGGATACGGGCCAGTGTCAATTAACAGTGAGCTGCAGCTGACAGCGAGGGGAGGATTTCAAGGTAAGAGAGATGGCAGGAAGCCTCGAGGAGACTGGAGCTTGGAGGGAAGAGCAGAAAAGGCCTCCTGGGAACGTGTCTAAATAGGACTGGCTAAGGGAATTCAAGCTGGTATCTCTCAGGGGGGCTTGGAAAAGGGGACATAGGTAATTGCCTTGAGAGGTGCTAGTTAAGACACAGAGCTTGGAGTTCGGGGGAAGAGACAGGAATTGGCTCAAGGAGAGAGCAGGGAGTGGGGAATGAACACTCAGGTACCTGGGATGGGAGTTTTACAGCATGGGGGGCACAGAGTCCTGCAGCAGAGTCACATTCAATCCCCCCACAACAGGTAGGTCACTCAAAAGTCAAAGCACCTTCTCGGTGAGGGAAGCACCAGCAAGAGCCAATATACCATATCTGGGCTAGCCTCAAAGCAAGCAGTTACACAGCCACCTCCTCTTGGATGCATAAAAACTGGCACTTGTTTCAGAAAAGTTCTTGATGGTCTGTTTTCAAAGCCCTTCTCCTGCAGAGGTGGCCTGGGATTTGGGAGTGCTTGGGACCGGCAGTGCTGCGTCAGAGCTTGCTCTACTCCATCTCCTCCTACACCCCCTACCCACAAATACCCAGAAGATGGCAAACACTAGACCAGACCCACCACAGATGTGAATATAGCAGCTGTTACACTTTATTTTTTTTCCTTCTGATTGAAAAAAAAAAAGACAGAAAAGATACAAAAGTACTAAAAAGTAACAATATTGGCAGGACATCCCTGTTCCCCACGCCCACCAGGAGAAAGGCAGAAACACATCTCTGTGATGGAGCACATCAGCAGCTCTCACTGAGCAAAGCCTGGGGGCGTGGGGTGACACTGGGCTGCCACCCCTACCATCAGTGGGTACCCTTCAGACGGGCACCAGGCTACAGCTGTTCCCTCTCCTGAGCACAGGGGTTTGGTCCAAAAGGGCAGCACTTCCTGTCCTGCACTGGTCAGCTTGATCTGGCCACAGTTAAAAAGCTGAGGTGTGCCATCAAAACAAGATAAGCAGCGTCTCTATAGGGCAAGAGGAATCGGCAGAGGAACTGGCCTCTGTCGGAAGAAGGGGCTTCTCGCAGGAAACCATGATGCTCTGCCAGAGACACCTCACCAACAAACCCAAGCGACTCCTTGGAGGTGGTGCTGGCCCAAATGTGATAGTCTGGAGTCAAAAAAAGCAGGCAGAGCATGGGCAGCATCAGGACAGATGTCCCCTCACTGCCTTGCCCAGCAGCTCTGCCTGCCTGAGAAGACGTTGGGGAGGGATGAGGGCAGGGGGACTGAAGTCCTTCAGTCTAGACAGCCTTTGGGTTTTCCCCAAGAGTCTCAGGGAAAGACCTGGCAAGCATCAGTGAATACTGGTTCATTGGGTGGCCTCCTGCTGGCAGCTGGACAGACCATTGGTCTCATCTAGAGTGGCAGCAAAGACCCCCACACTGGAGCAGATTTTAAAATGACAATGATTTTACATTACTCACGGGTGCTGCTCTCGATCCAGACAAGACTCCCCCAGCTGTGCACCCAGCCAGACAGATGCTGAGGGTAAGGAATGGTTATTCTCTCCAAGTGCAGCCAGGGGAAGTGCCTTGATTCTCTGCCTCACAGAGAGGTGAGAACTTGTTCTACTAGCTGTTGCATCATGGCATAAAACAGATGTGTGCCTCAAAGACAGATCCCAGTCAAACTCCAGTAGTGGAAAGGCCTGTTTGTGGAGATTTCCCACAGCTTCAGTAGAACTCCCCTCCCATTTCTTCCACCACAGGTGGCCACAAAAATGGGACGTCTTTCTCCCACTCCATGCTACATCCAGGAATGCTTCTTCCACTGGTACAAGGGGAAGCCTACCTGCATTTAGATCTGATTGAGTTTTGTGATGCCAGCTAGCTTCAGCATCATGTTAGGGCAGCAGGGTATTGGGACAACAGTATGGAGAAGTGCTGCATATCCCAGAATACATCCAGCTCAAGAGCACGCAGTCAGCCCCAAGTTATTCTCTCCAATGATGCAGAGAGGTCTGAGGGTGAGCACCGCATTTTCTTGGATGGTTGATCACAGACCTTCCATTCTAAAGTTTTATTCTAATCCCTCATCTACCAGCAGGAAGCTCATGTCTCCCATCTCAATCCCATTGTAGGCAACATCACTGAGATGACAGCAGACCAGATGGAACATGCAGCTACATGTGACAGTTACACCCTCTCGCATCCCTCTCCTAGTGTCTTCCATTCAGGAGAGCTTGAAGTGAATGCAATTCTAACATTGTCATAGAGGGATCTTCTTGCTTTGCAGGCAGCCCTGCATTGCCTCTGTCTCCAATTCTGAGCTCACTTCTGAGAGGGAGAAGAGTGAGGTCTACAGACAGCAAAGCACTTCAGACCCAAGTGCTTTTGGGAAACTAGATGGACTTAGTTTTACACCCTGATCTCTCATCCCTGCTGCCATGCAGACCATAGTAGCCCCTCATCCTCTCAGCAATATCTTCAAGTACCACCATCCACATGTCTGAAACTGCCTTGGTGGCTGCAGTTTCTACAGGTTGCAAGGTCCCTTGCAGTTTGTGGACCCAACTGGTTTATTTTGCCCTGAAAAGACAAAAATTGCTCCTTTTGCCACTATTCAGGTACAGTAACGGTATGAAAACAGGCACTACTACAAAGCTGTACGCTTCCTGCTGCCAGAAAGCCTGTATTGCAACAACATGTCATTGTCCCCTTCTCCCACCACCTCCCCTTCTCCCTGCTGGGCAGGTGGTTCCTTGCTAATTCCTGAGGTTTTTGGAGAAACTCCTTCAGTAGGCACATGACGGTTCTTCCACTGGAGCTATCGGGCTCAGCGGCTTCAAGGTGCTGAGGGAACGGAAGGCAAAGGTGGATGGATCGTACACAAAGTGGGGTGGTGGGCGGCCTCCGTTGATGCTCTGCAGGGGGATAGAAAGAGGAATAAAGTCAGTGCAAGTTGCAAATAGCAAAGTTCTTACCTCAAGGGCCTTGTCACATCCTTCTCTGGTACACCTTCACCATCCTGAATGGGCAGTCATGCCTGTTCTTGCAGCAAATGGTACTAACATAAGGGAAGCACTTTGCTCACAGCCTTCTGCAACACCCTTGAGAAAAAAGGGGGCATGCTCCTCTCTCCAGTACTGGTCTTAGGATCCATATGACCAGGACCCATGGCACCTGTAGCCTCTAAGTGAAACAGGATATCCACAATGTACTTTGAGTCCCAAAGAAGAACAGCATCACTGCCAGAAGTATTACATGGAAAAGCTAAATTCAGATTTGCTTGGCCTTGATAATCAACCACACTTCTAGAGCAGGGAGATAAGTCATCACTGAAGTCTTGTTTTTCAACAGCTCTCCAGTAAGGATTTACAAACTCTTAATCCTTAAAGTCCCAGACAGATTGAAACTCTCCAGAGGGTTGGCTCCACAGTCCACATTTCAATGAAGAATGCTGAGAGATGGTCAGAGGAAAAGATCCCACCTGAAAGTCTTACAGCCTGGTTCGTACCACGGCCATCAACAGCCATTCTCTCCCCTTTTGCTCCTTATGTTCAGCGCACACTGAGCAGATCCCAAGTAAGGAGCCCAGAAATACCTGGGCACTCCTGCATTGCATGACAGGACAGAAACCTCTGGCCAGGAAAGGAGGTCCCCACCACTCCATGGGCCAGCAGAGTACTTAATCATGACCCCGCAGAGTTCAGTCCCCAGGGATAGGTGTGAGCTACTGAGTGCCACACGCTCTGAAGTTCAGCAGCTCAGACCTTTGTGCAAGTGTCCCTGCTCCTCACCTTACTTCCATCACTGCTGGGAATGGCTTCACCATTGTTTTAACGGAGAATAAGAAAAAAAACAACCCAGGTAGAGGAAATCTGGCCTGCTCCCCTGCTGCCTCTTCTAGGCCTTGCCTAGCAAGTCCCATGGTTTCCCTTGCTCAGCTTGCACTAAAGGATGGTTCCTCAAAAAATAGGGTTTTTTAGGGACAATTACCAACTCTGCTGTCTCTTCCAAGACAGAGATTCATTTTGACACTTCAAAGTCAGCTCTATCAGCCAGCTGCTACCACATACCAGCATAGTAAGTTGATGTTCTAATGCCACCTGCCTCTATCCTGATTGGGTTTTAACTTGTCATCACAAGACAAGCATGTGCAACACTTCCCATAAAGCTGCTCAAATGACCAGGCTCACCCAGCGTCATGCCAAATTACGGTACACTGTGGAAGTGTCCAAGCCAGGCCCCAGGTGCTACAGTTGCTGCAGCAGGATATAGAAGCCTCTGCCTCCAACATCTTGGTCACCATGGGGCAGCCTTTGTGTGAGAAAGAGCCTTGTTAAAAGCCAGAGTGGGCAGTGTCCCTGCTCAGTTGCTACCTCCTCTGCAAATTAAGATGGGCACTTCAGAAGAAAATGCCAACATGGTGCTTGGCATCAGCTGTGTCTGGAGTTTCCGCCAGCAAATCGTGCCCTGCTACATCCCCGACACCTTGGCCAGCAGCATAAGAAACAAGAGAGGCAGATTTAAGAGCCTTTACTCAATAGCCACCTGCTGTGGGGTTATATACGGTGTGTGCTCTGGCAAGGCTCAGAGCTGGAGGGTAACATAGCAACCCCTATTCAATGCTAAGGGGCAGAATAAATCAGCACATTTGTCCTCTCCAGAGCAGAGAAGGTCCCTGCCAGTGCCAAGAGGGAACAGGAACAAAGAACCTGGCAGTCCCCTCCATTTTGAAATGCCAGACAGGATTAGGGAAGGCAGCTGAATCAGTTCATTTCTGGTGGATGGCAGATGGAGAAGAGACTGAGGAAACAGGTCCAGAGGACAGATGAAAGTCATCCACAAAACTAACCAGACTTTGTGGGGGGAGGTGCCCTTGGGTTTTTCTCTGGACCTTCATATGGGACCAATGTGCTGGGCAGAGAGTCTTCCCAGGGCACTATGAGGGACACAGGGACAGAACAAGGCTGAAGTGAAGGACAGGGATGTGAGAAGACACAAGAGGAAGCAGAAGCAAACAGGTGGTCAGGCAGCTACAAGCAAAGCTAAAACTGCACCCAATCCTGCCTCCACATCATGGCATTTCTCAAGGGGCCACAAGATGATGACTGACTTTAAACAGCCAGCATAAGAGCAGGTGAGGGCAGGGTGAGAAGGGTCCTGTGCCCTACAGTAGGCATGAACAGGAGAGGCAGTAATGCAACTGTCCTCATGCATGAGAGCACCATGACCGATCTGCAGTTGTTTATAACCCTGAGCAACAAAGATCTGTCTTGCATACACTCCCATGACTGACAGGGCAGCAGCTCCGCTAGGGAACATGCTAGAGGAAAGAGTGAGCATTGACACCAAATCACACGACTCTCGCAGAAGAGCATGGTTTCTTCAGAGCTCATATCCTGCTCTAGAGATGACCAGGCCTGATCTGGCTGAGTCCACGACACCATTTGGGACCACAGCATGTGGTGGTCTGACCCTGAAGAGCAGCACAAGGCAAAGCTCTGTAGATGTATTCCCAGAAAGATGGATAGGGCCAGCTGCACATCACCTGGGTCAGCTACCTTCCTATAGTCTGGGAAAAGGTCCTTCCTAGCCAGCCTGCCCTCTGCCTTGGGAGCCCTGGGACATTGCTTCGACTGAGGAAGGAAGTTGGAGTTGCCATGCTGCAGCAGGCACCAGGGAGCTTGCCAAAAACCTGTCTGACAGGCCCTGCTGAGCAACCCCAGGCCGGCTCCTGCAGAGCCTCCTTGGAGCAAACACTCCATCCTTGACATTAAAGGCTGGTGCATTCACTCTAATGGCATTTGGGCAGCTGGGTAACTCACACAAGATGGAGCCTAATATGGCCCCTGCACTAATGACAATCATTAACCAGAGCCCTCAGTTTGTTAAGCAAAGTATTTACACAGCTGGACAACAGCCTAAGATACAATCACTCAGCTGCTGTCAGGAGCACACACACTTGGATGCACATTCTGTCACGCACCCCCACGCTTACTGTCATAGCCCCACCTGCTTTCACACACCTGAGGATCTCGCTGCTACACATGCCCTTCCCTGGCCAACCCTCTGTGCACACACACACACCCCTCCTCCTGACTTGGAAGTCACAAGAGGAGCTGTACCTGCTCATATAAATCTTGTCCGTTCACACAGTAACAAGCCAAGCAGAGCCTGAACTCCACCCTCATCCAGAAGACAACTCATGGCAGCACAGCTCATCACTTGCTTCTACAACCACCCAGAGCAGAAGGCAGTTTGAGTACCTGCAGACACCCATGCTGCCTCATCACACGCCTTGTTTGATTTAGATGAGTTCCTAAAGGAGTCAGCTTATGTTAACAAGTGTTTCAAGCAGCTACATGCAAGACTCACACGTGTTTGTCAGCTTGCACCCAGACACACACCTCTTCCCTCATATATATGTGCCTACATATACACACACCCCTGCAGACCTGTACTGTGGTCACCAGCTGTGTTACCACCATTAAATACAGGTGGTAAATATGCAACCAGGCTTGCTGATGTGTCTTGGATAGGTTTTGAATAATCACAGCTGATGTATCCAGTCACATCTGTAAGTGCCCCAAAGACCACCAATGATATTAAGCAACACACAAAAAATGCAGAATTTCAATCGTATTAGTAGCTCTCAGAAAACAGCGAAATGGGAGCTGCTCCACAAACCTATCTAACACAACTGCATGCTTCAGCAAGGAAAAAGCACAGAGAACAAAGATGAACAGGTAAAGGATAAATCTAACAAACCCACAATCCTCCTGGAGGCCCATCCCTTACCCCCTTTGGAGTCTGGGGAAATAACCCAAATGCGGACTGTGAAATAACTGAATCTTTGACTCATGACTCCACAGAAGCACGGTTCTCTTCTTCAAAGTGAAAGCAAGCTCAGCTCCAAGCATGTTTCAGCTGTGGGAATGACAGTCTCCACAGGGGGAGGGACACATGGGAAATCAAGTTACCCAACAATGTCTTAGGAGGGAGTGGTGTGATACAAAACTAAGCCCTGCTTAGTACTCTTTGGTCCTCTTTCATAAGAGCTCTAGCATCCTGGTAGGGTTCTAAATTGGATCAACTTGTGCGCTCTGCCAACCCATCCTCTACTCAGAGCCAATCCAGGAGTCCCTTCTTTGCAACCCTCAGGCCCGGTGGTTGGGAAACACTGCTGAGCTCCACTGAAAGGATGCTGCCTTCCAGTGGTGGATGCCTCTCAGTGGTGAGTGAATGATTCCTTTGCAGACAGCAGACTCACTTGTTAGAAGCCCTTTGGGATGAAAGGCACCATGTAATTGCAAGTTGTAAAGGCATATCCGATTCCCACCACCACCCTGTGTGGAAAGGCATAAACCCCCAGAAGAGCCTTGGCGAAGATGGACGCCTGTCTGCAACCCTGTCTCTTTGTGGGACAGCTGCCTTGCCCAGGAGTGGACAGTCAGAGGTAATACTGATATTCAGAGGGCACAGAGAGACTGAAGGTTGTTGGGCTCAACAGTGAAGCATTTACAGGTATAGTGTTTTTCATTCCACTTCATTCTCCTCCCTCTCACTCTTGCCAGGTGGTTAGAAAAGAAACTGGTGACACTTCAACATGTGAAACTATCAGCTGTGAGCAAGGGAAGCTGACCCTCAAGCCTGCTCCTAGCTATGCCTCAAGTTCCAGATACGGTCCTGACCAAGGCACTCCCCATCACCCATGCCTCAGTTTCTCCTGTATCTAACACCTGCATCACAGTGAGACAGTCAGGATGAACTAATCTAGGTGTTGTGACCTTCTGATGAGGGGTGATTTCCTTTCAATTACAGTCTCGCTTCAGGCAGTTTTCAAGAACTAGTCAGTGACAAGCAGGACCAGCTCCTCCAGTGGAGCAGCAATTCACATTTAACTGCTTCTTCATCATTTTCAATAGGGCCTCTGACAAATTTTTCCAGTCCAAGATGCGGAGTGGCTCAAAGAAGAACTTTTCAAAGGCAAACCCCTTCCCTCCTGGAAGTCTCTACTGCACCACCAGGTTCATCTGCCGTTTAATTACAGCTAAAAAGATAGACCATGACAGAGCTTCATTTTAAGATTACTCTTCTCTTTCAAGAAAAGGAAAGATCAACTCCAAATGCTGTTCCTTAGTGCTGGTTTTGTGTTCTGCTACCCTTCTATGCAAGGCCTGTCTTCCTCCACCCAAGGCAGCCTGCTTAGCACCTTTGATGCAATCACACTGCAAAGAGCAGTTCAATAGTTTACAAACACATCTGTGCTCCTCTTAGATTTTTCTCTCCCCCCCCTTCCTTCTATCAAAGATTTGTAAATGTGCATGCAGAATTGTCAAATGGCAACTACCAGACTTAGAAAGGTGTCACCAGACAGACAACACTGAAGTTTTTTGGAAGGTACTTCAAAGGACCTAGCAGATGCTTGCTGGTCACTTGCCCAAAAGCAGAAATAGGCCAGTTTGAGATACGGGTCCTTGCTGGCACCAGTGCAATAAACCTTTCTTCTCCTCTCCCTCACATGTCTTTGAGAGGGCTGGCTGCAAGCTTTGATTTTGCCTGCCTGACAATCTGAAGGAAAGAGGCTTCACAATGAGAAGGACAGATGGGTCATTCAGAAGGCCAGATTGTCAGTGCTCCCTGGCCAACTTGGGGAACTCCAGGGTCCCAGTGCAGGTCATGCTCTGAAGACCACGCAAATATCTTAGGAAAAAAGAGATTGAGCCCACATCCCCCTACTAGAGAGCCATGTCTTGTCTCTGCTTTCTCTCCCAAAGTGGCCTGTCCTTCTCTGCACACTTCCCAGGATGATGAGCAGGCAAGGAGCATCAAGCAATCTGGCCCTAAATCTCTTAACTACATTCATGTAGAGTTACTTAACAGTTTTGGTGTGCACACAAGTGACACTACCTTGTGCTCCCCTTCCTCATTCCAGCCTTCCTCTGTGCAGCAAGAACATCCTCTCTCCTGCTAGAGGGATCAGAGCAGGCTGCCCTCACTGTCCTCCTCCCTTCGGGCCACAAGCCCCAGGTACCATGCTTCTACCACAGCCAGCATGTCCTGTTAGCATGAGGCCACGGCAACCTGACTCCCTCCAGCCAGGCAGGCTGGCACAGCACAGTGTCTTCAACTTAAAGGAACCCAAATTAAAACTGCAAAGTGAGTATTAATTACCCTAGCATGAGCAGGCTGCGAACGCATGCTGACACAGTGCGCTTACCTCAGCTGTGGAAGCCAAGCACAGGAAGTGGGTGTATTACGGGAGAGGTGTGTGGGAAAAGAGGATTACAGCTCTTAGGACTGGAGAGGGAACGGGTGCCAGGTTCCCACAGCCATGCGAACAAAGGGCAGCAGGGAACAACTACAGTGGGCCTGGATGTAGTGGTAAAAGACATGCCTGATCCACCATCCTGATCTTGAAGCTCTGCCAGAAAACAGTGGTAGAGCCACTGTCACCCTCTGCCATCCCCTACTCCTTTCTCTCTGCTCCATCATCCAGGTGTGACCCAAAAGTCACCAGATCTGTGAAACATACCTTGCCACTTCCCAACCCCTTGAACCACAGCACCATCAGCCACAGCCACCACCACCAGACAGGGCTGTCCCAGGAGCAGGCAGTCACTGGGTTGCACCTCAGTCCTAACCTCCTTTCTATCTCTCCCCACAACCCCACTCTTAAACCAGACCCACAACCCACATCAGACCACACAGCAAGGACACCACTGAAGCAAGGACGTCAGATCTTGAGTCACCAGCCACTCACTGCTTTTGTGGTGCTATCTGGATTACAGAGCTCTTGGTTATTCCACAAAGGCTACCTTGCAAGCACTTACACAATTTAATGGCTGCAAGGGCATACATGGCAGGAGTTTATGAAAACCAGGCAGCAATAAAAATAGAATATTTTCTTTAAGGAAGCAGGAAAGACATGAGAGTTTCAGGCTGCTAGAGACAGGCTGAAGACTAGTTAGCCTTTTCTATGAAATCTAATAAAAGCAGTGCTAAAAAAGGCTATCCCACATATCTGGCTCCAGACATTGTTTTAAACAGAGGCATTCCCACCTTGGCTACACCTGATCCTTCCCCAAGCTGAGGAAACTGGACGAAGTCTTCTGTCAGGAGTTATTCAGACCAAGAGCTGGGGTTCTCCAGAGACAGCTGTCACTGCACAGAGGCTTTTAGCAGGCAGCTCAGCAGCTGGATTAGAAGGAACATGAAGCAAGCTGGTTTTCCCAACAAGCAAAAGGATACTTGTGCTGTCACTTAGCAGAGGACCTATTCCACTCAGCAGAGAAGTGCCTGTCAACAGGAGACAGTAGCCCATCTAGGGAACTGAAGTGCTAAAATCTCCATGAAGGACCTTTGCTCAGCAAGTAACTCAAAGATGTGACTGGACAGGGAGATGAGTCTCTCTTGCTGCTTCTAAAGGGCTGGTTCAGGTTTAGGCACTCAGTCACATAACTGAGATAACCAGAAGGGGCTGATGAACTGTTAGCAAGCTGTAGTTTGGGATCTCTGCTGCCCGAGATGTCAGAGCTGTTCAAACTCCGTGATACAGCATGAACAGGGACACAGCTCTAGGAATGCGGTTTGAAGATCAAAGGTCAGACTTCAGTTCTCACGCTGTCTCTCTTTGGGCAAGTCACTTTCTCTGCTGGTTTTTCAGTGTTACTCACTCTGAAATTGCAATCATGGTCTTTATCTGCCTCCAGGATACTATATTTAACAAGCCCTGAAAAGCACATTGGGAACATGGATGGAAGGGCAACACATTCATGTTGTACACACACATGTATACACACAAAAGTCTTTTTTTTTTAGAAATTAAGTGTAAGAAATATTTACTTCTTGCTGTGCAGCCAGAACCAGAGGTTTGCACCAGTACCGCTCCATCACCTAGTAGGTCTTGCATTTGTGAATAGCTCAGAGGCCTGCCAAGAAGGCTCAAGGCAGCATATCTCCTGCTCAGCTCCAAGCTGAAAAGGTTCCTTGTTTTCAGAGAAGAAAACCCAGCATGTTTCTGCAGTGGTCTTTTAGGATGCAGATGCAAGAGATAAGAGACAGGGAAGTCATTCCAGGGATCTGGCCCCTGTCCAAGCAAAGGGTGTTCTCAACATTGATAAGATCAAAGCAAGAGCACAAGAGGCTATGTACCAATTTAAAATTCTTATTTTATTTTTACATAGCAGAAAACATCTCTGATCAGCTAGGTTATCAGATAAGCCTTGAAACCCTTACTCCCTCTCTGCATGCCCCAACAAGAGCTCTTAAGATACATATCTAGAGGCTTGCCAGCTGTGTTATCTACCCACTTACTAGTACTGAGATAAATAAGGCCAGCTCCACCAATCCCCTTCGAAGGCCTCATGTAGGAGACTGTGAAGGAGTAACAAGGATAGGACTAAAAGACATGCTTGTAACCCACATCCCTAAAATGCTTGGACTTGGGAAATTATAAAAAGATTCTGGAAGATGGGTTTCTCTATTCAGAGCTGGCTTCAGCTGACCAAGCCTGGTCAGGATCTGAGGCAATTGCACCCTCCACATGCTTGTATAGTCAATCCTCCTTTCAGCACTGAGAAAGTGTCTCCACACAACACTTGGCTGCACCATGCAAACATGCTCTGGATGCTAAAATATCCCCATGAGTGCATGCTACCCCTCTCACTCACACCTAGCTCCTTGCTTCCAGTTACAGACCTTACACTGGCTGACACTGTGGGGCACCAGTGACCAGGTCTGCACGTACACATTTCCCTCTCGCTGTGCAACAGCGATGTAGGGCCCATGCCTTCCCCTCCCCTTGCACTGGCACGTGTTATGCTACATGTATTTATTACACACAAGCCCATACTTCATACATACACTGTCACCTTCAATTTATCTCTGCTCACCAGCCTGTGGGGGCTGATTCTCCTGTTCCACTATCCTTTACTGGGGAGAAAGTTATTTTTAAACACTGTTTTCACTGTAGGCCCTGAGCTCTCACAGTCATTCGTGAAAACATTGCAAACACAACTGAGCTGCTGCACATTTGAGAAGTTTATTAATCTCTCTGCCTTAGTTTTGTCTAGGTTGTTAGACTTGTCACAGCATTGTCCCATCATTCCACCTAAGAACTGCAGATCAAGTGGGAAGGCTGTAGCCTAATACAGCTAACATGACCCTAGCTGAAGTACAGTGAACGACAACAAGGTAACATCTTGGTGTTAAAACAGCATGTGGAGAAGCAAAACCCATCTTAGGTCACCTCCTACAGAAGGAGGTGACCTAAGATGGGTCAATGAACACTTTCATGGGCTGAAACTGCGTTTCAGTGTCACTGTCCCTCCATCCTATCTTCCCATGGGAGACTTTTCCAGCAGAAAAGGAAGGAAAAGCATAGCTGGGATGATGCATGACAGCACACCACCTTGCATCTTGACATGCCAGCAAAACCCCAAGATGTCAAAGCAACCAAAATATCAGTCCAAGAGAGTATTTTTAAAAGCACACATTATGTCACAACCACAGGAGACATTGTCCTCAGCAAGAACAGCAAAAATGCTTCATTACTAGCAGGTCACAGTCATCTGCCTCACACAGGAGGGAATGAGCATATTCCTTTCTCCTTCAAGCTACTCAGCAGCAGGAGAAACGGGCAGGAGAAAGCAGGGCTCCTTGCCTCAAACCCCTGGCATAAGCCATCAGGTAGCCTGCTTGCTCCTCAGATCAGTTCTCTCACTGTATCTCTACCCAACTGCATGCTGTCTGGATGTCATTGCACACCTCAGTTCAACAAGAGACCGCGTGCGTGCTCTTCACATATGCTGAAACAGGAGCACCTGCATGTCACAGCTTCTCAGGGCTACAGTGACACAAGCAAACTGGTTCACACGGTGATGTTTCCTGTTCAGACATGCAGGCAGTTGCCTGGTTCCTCCAGTAACAGCTCATCAACCCATTTGCTGCAAGAGATCTGCCTTCATTTCTTCCGCTCTCACCATAACTGCAAAGTCCTAATGCTGAACCTGTGTCCACAGACCCTCAGCATCAGAAAACCAAACCTTGCCTCCTGCTATCATCCTCTGCAGAAGGCCCCATTCGGTACAGTCTGAGAATAGCCCTCCCAAGTTAACCAATGTCCCTGGTGGGCTCCAATTCCACTGTTGCAAAAGACCATGTCCTGGCATACTTTAAATACTTCCATGGACAGAGGCTTCACAATTTCTTTGGGCAATCCAAATTTCCTCAATTTTCAACTTGTACCCAACACTTCTTGTCCTGCTGCCAGGCAACACCAAGAAGTTACCCTGTGCCAAGCCTATCTTACTGGCTAGATTGTGCTTTCTCTTTATGTGATGAGAACACAGCATGATCCTTCAAAGGTATTAACCTCTCTCAGCTGCTTCCAGAGCTGAGGCACCTCAGCAAGGTATTCTGCCAGGGACCTACCTGCTGCCTCCTTTCTTAGCAGCATTCACAAAAGTAGGCACTTGCAATCATTTGAAAAACAAAACCAAAAACATTCCTTTACCTAAAAGCTCTGACACCGCAGCAGATCAACAAAAGACTGAAGTATCATATGCTATTGTCATGGAAACCACATGAGCACCTCAGGTAGAGAAACACTGTCCCAGCTCAGCAAGGTTGGCTAGAGAAGGAAGCCGTGGAATCTGTGCCATCTGTCAGAAGAGTGTGCTCTCAGTTTCAGCTGTTTATTTTAGTGCAAACTGACACAGACTCAGTAGGGAGTGAAAGGATAATTCTGCCTCTCAGATTCTCCAGGGGCACACGGCTAAGCTCTAATAACGAGCTCAAGGTGTCAGAGGATGACACCCCCAGGCATTGCTGAAACCTCTGGGACCAAGCAGCACTGGAAATAGTTGCAGTCCAGGAACACCCAGGAAGAACAGCAAAAACATGACAAAGGCACAGAAGGTGATAAATGAGTTGCACTCAAGCATTCGGCTGTCAGTAGTTCCGAGGGACAGGGAGAGAACTCTGGGGAGAGCTCACAGGGTACAGGAGGAGCCAGCACTACTGAAAACAGTCCAAGCAGGAGCACAAGAGACTACAAAACAAATCACAGTTAATTATGCAGTCAGAAGTATCAATGTGGGGCTGCTGCAAGATAGGACTAAAATGCATATGAGGAACTTAAATACGTTTCAGCTCTGTATAAGTCACTAGCCAGTCCTACCTGCTACTCCTCCTCTCAAACACCCACCCACAAAGCAGTGATGGGCACAGGTACCCAAGAGCATGTCCATAAACAGTAGCACTTCCAGGTACACAAAGACATCAGTCCATTTCATGCTGGGCAAGCTGTAAACCCTGAGGGATCCTGGTCTGCCATTCATAGCTCCTGCAAGGCTACAATTACTGCAGTGAAAGTAGCAGTTCAAAGGTATCCCTTCCCTTCACCCTGACCTGTTTTGGCCTGTGTATCACAAACACCTGGAGGATCATACGGGGCTCAGTGGACTGAGACACTTGTTTTGGCTGCAACATCACACACCCCTCCCATAGCACCAACTGGAAGAAAGCCAAGGTATCCACAAAGGAGATGTGTTGGCTGAAGAGTCAGGTACTAGAGACACTCAGGTGCAGGCAGCACAAACTAAGCAGGACAGTTGAGTAAACCTAGGCCTGCTAGGGGTCAGTGCCCTCATGAACAGGAGATGCTCAGACCGTGCAGAGCCATTCCAGCTACCAAGCTCTCATCTGCCACCAAGATCTCTCATCTGCCACCATCCAGTCCCACATCCCACAGAATACTGCAGACAACCAGTGCACCATGCAGGTATCGTACCTTTTCTGCAGGCATCTACCAGTACCTCTCATCTAACCAAACATTGCTTGTTACCACAGATGAGAACTTCCCTTGGTCAAGAAGGACCCAAATGACACCCTGAAGGACAGCTACATAACTGTATGAGATCACAGCAGGGAATGAATGCTTTTACTTCAAGAAAGCTTTGAACCTATAGTTTCCAAAAATGGAAGAGCCAATGTATTATTATCCTCACCAGCATCTAAACTAAATAGCAGCTACATTCAATGCTCCAAACTAGCAACTTCTGTTATGCAGCTGATCAAGCCACAGGAAACCTCCAGAAATAATCTTCTGGGTATAGATGTTCAAAGAGAACCACCACATTTAGAGATATGTGGAAAGATGAAGGAACTGCACCAGAACAGGAAAACTTACATGAATTTTAATAACTCTAGTCTTCGCTCCACAATTCTTCTTGAGCAGCATTTTCTGAAAGAGAATTACAATACAGTGATTAGTAGCATGAAGGAAGAGAAAGAGGGAGGTTGTAGGGAGTGTCTTTTCATCAAGATTTAATTAGCAAACTAGAGAGTTAACTAAGATATGAAAGGCTTAAGATTTACCAGAGATGACCATCAAGTAATCAACCTAATCTGAGACTGTCTTGCCCAACCTACAAAGAGTCATTTGGCAGTAGCTGATACTCTTCTGGGTTTTGAAAGAACATACAAGAAATTCTACGGAGAAAGAGATGGAACAACTGTCTAAAAGGAAGTTTCTTCCTAATTTCTGTCAATTAGTGGTTAGACTCATGCCTTAAGTAGGTGATTTTAATCTTCCTTTTATGAAGAAAAAAAACCCAGTCTATTTAATGTAAATGTGGATGTTCACACTATATAACAGTTTTCATTATGCTTATTTATTTAGAATTAATAAACAAGGTAAAAAGCACCTGTCCAATCCTAAATCCCTTTGCCATATACTATAAAAGCCATAAAACTCATCATAACACATGAACCGCACAAGTTAGCAAACAGGATATACTTAAACCAGCAATTATTCAGTGTAACTACAGAAATAAACAGGTGAATTGAAGCTCTAAACCAGTTCTGAGGCAGCACTTTGCAAGCTGGCAAGCGAATAAAAATCATTCTTTCCCCTCAAAAAATTTCAAAAAAATCCCCAACCTGAGTGGAAAAACAAGGTTTCTGGAAAGAACAGGTTTTCCTATAAAAATTACTTTAGCTACATTTTTCATAGTGAAAAACTTGGCGAGGGACACATCAGAAAGAAGCTTCTCCATCAGCTTTTGAAAGAAATAGACTTCCCTAGCTCCTGACTGGGTTTTGCAGGTTTTTTTCTCCAGTCGGAAAGCTGTATGAAGTGTGCAATTGGTCCAAGCTGGAACACAGCAAGTTCTATCTGAATATAAGGAAAAGCTTTCACTGTGAGGGTGACAGATCACTGGAACAGGCTGCCCAGAGAGGTTGTGGAGTCTCCTTCTCTGGAGACATATTCAAGACCAATCTGGACATGTTCCTTTGTTATTTAATCTAAGTGGTTCTGCTCAGGCAGGGGGTTGGACTAGGTGATCTTTTGAGGTCCCAACTCCTGACATTCTGTGATACACACACACAGCACAACTGCTTTTTCAGATCAGGTTCTTAACACAGACCACCTGTAGAAAGACTTCCTACCATTTTACCAACATGGACTGTAACTAGTGAGACCTTTCTACCTCCCTCTTCCTTTTGTTAGTAGTATTCCTGCTTTATCCAGTAAAAGATAAAAGCAACACAGTAAAGGGAGCTGTAGAAACTCAAAAAGCATAAAAACACACATACACTCCACCAAATACTCAAATAACTCCCCAAAAATTTAGAAGAACCCACACACACACCCCAAAACTGAAGACAGTGCTCAGGCAAATGTATTTGTTTTCACTGGAAAGCACTGCTGAGGAGTAGGGAGAGAAGTCCCACTCCTCCACCATGTTGTGCCAGTCTACACCCCATGAGCATATTTTTGCAGTCCCAATCCACACAGCCCAAAACACGGAAGTGAGCTGGAGACCAACCCACCCACCACTTCGATGCACATCAGCTTCCTGGATCTAAAACCCAGCCCTCACACACTCACAGCCCACTTGCATGCCTGGAAAACCAAACAGACAGGCAGTGCAGCAAGTCCTGCCACTTGTTCGTGGGTAGGTCAGGGCCTGAGGAAACTACATTTCACTGTCTAAGCATGCATGGGGGAGAAGGGAGGTGCTGCAAGGATTTACAGCTTTTTTCTTCTTAATCCCGTAGCAGGTGAATGTTAATACCGTCTTGTCTTTGTTATTCATCAAAGGGTTTAACTGTAGCCCTGCCCGATGCTCTGCCCCCAGGCCCGAGCCAGCAGCACCAAGGTTTCTAGTGTAAAGGAACCCGACGGGCCTTTGCACAAACCAGGTCGGAGACAAAGGGAACTGCTGAAGTGAAGTGACCTAACCCGAGCCCACGTTGTCCCACTGAAGGTATTCTCCGGGAATTCCTGTAAAGCACCGTGGGCTCCATTCCCAGCCAGGCTGCAGGGCAGCTATTATAAAGCTGGTATTTACTGCGAGGTTAACAACTTTACCGCTCTCTGCAGCCACACAGTGGCGATGACTGAGGAGCAGGGAGAACAGGGTTGACACCAGTGGTGCACAGAAGGGTGAAGTCAGGATGGAAGAGGTCTTGCAGAGTTTTGGGCTCTCCATGAGCTTTCCTTTTAGGCTGCTATGAAGTGCTGGCTGACTGGGATGAGAAAGGGTAAAAGCTATACAGCTTAAGCCACAAGCCCACTGGTGGGATAAAACATGTGACAAGCTAAGGTCAAGCAATGAAAGTGAGAACGGGGACTCCAGGTTTCAAACCCCACCCTTTAGGGGAAGGCATCCATTGTCACAGGACATAACCCTACCACATCCCATTCCACTACAAGCTGCGTGACTTGGGGTGAGACTCAGCATCCAAGCAGCTGTAAAGCTGAGCTTTGGCACTTGGCCGAACCCCAGGGGCAGATTTCACAATCCTCAGTAGCACCACAGGATTCTTTGCTGAAACAGGAAAAGTATCTACAACATCTTCCAGTACACTCCAACAGGGCCCAATGCCTAGCAAGGACTCATCCACAGATCCCCCAACAGCCTTATCAGGGTGCAACAAAATAAGTTATTTCCCCAACTACAAAATAGCAGACTCAGCAAGTTCTTAAATTTACTTACCCTGGCCTTCTATTAGAAGGCATAGGGGGGAACAACAGAGAAACACTAAACGATGATAAACACTGACTGAAAATTTTGAACTGACCCGTGGGTAAATGGACAGCCAGCCAGACTCTGCTAAAATGAATTCAAGCACTCAGCAATACCCGAAATCCTACACTTCTGGCAGAAAACAGAGGTGTTCTTTAGCAGTGCTGTTGTGATGAGCTTTAGTCACATGAGGATCTTACCTCTATTTGCTTTATTGATGCAGTTCAAGAGGTTGCATTGCAGAGCAAGAATAGGATGCACTATGTAACTATTTTTTTTGAAAGCACCAAACTACTCAGAATGCAATGATGTGCCTCTTGATGGACACACCGTCCCACATAACATCCTTGTCTCAAATTTAGAGACACAGATTTGACAGATGTACCACTTGGTGGATAAGAATTTAGCTGGATGGTCACTCAGAGTTGTGGTCAACAGCTCCATGTTGAAGACGATACCAGCAATGAGTGCTATTCTTCAGGGGTCTGTACTGGGACAGGAGCTGCTTGCCTTCTTTACAGGGTCATGGATGGTAGGGTCAAATGCAGCCTCAGCAAGACTGACAACACCAAGATGTGTGGCCAGTGTGCTAGAGGGAAGGGATGTCATCATCCTTGATAGGCTTAAGAAGTGGGCATGTGCAAACCTCATGAACTTTAACAACTGGCAGTGTTCAAGACGAGGTTGGATGGGGCTTTGGGCTACTTCATCCATCGGAGGATATTCTAACTGGTAGCAGTGGGGTTGGAACTTGATGATCATTAAGGTTTCTTCCAATCCAGATCGGTCTATGGTTCTATAATAGAATGAAAGCATGACATCCTGTCACCTGTGGACTGTAAAAGCACCAAGCTTGGCAGCGGAAGCTTTCTGAAACTGCCAGGTTTTTCTACTTCTACTTGGAATGGTAGTGGAGCAAGACTGCTTGTGCTGCACTCTTCCAGCTTTGCTGAAAGGGTCCAAGATCATCATAAAAGACAAAACAGAGGGAGAGAGAGAAAGAGAGAGCAAGCCAGCCACACGATGCTGCAGCTAAGAATGAATAATAGAAGGCCAGTTATCGAATGTTATTCTGTTTAATCAAATTGCTTCCACCTCACTTGCAGCCACACGCTCTCTGCACCCAGCACAGTAAAGCCATGCTTTACAAAAGTCAGTCAAGCATCATTATATGGTTTTCCATCCTTCAGTTTTCCCTTTCCTTGCCAAACCTGAGCACAGACTTTGGGACAGGAAAGCTAAAACTCAGTGCTGCCTAGCAACAGCAGGGGACTTTCCACAGCAGCCTCTCCTCATCCTCCCTCTGGAGACCTCCACGTCACAAGCCAACCACGAGATGCAGCAACTCATTAACTCCTGTTTACACAGATACAGGACAGAGCTGAAAACATTTATTTGGCTACATGACTTCCAGTAGCATAAAGCCAACAGTAATGTAAGAAAGGTGTAGCATTTAGTAAACCCAGGATTATTCCTAACCACTATGCCAGTCTTGAAGTGCAGTTTTATTTTCTTGAATTATATTTTGGGAGCTATGACAAGGAGAGGAGCAGAGATTTGCCCAATTTCATGGAGAATGTTAGTAGCAGAGCTGAGAATGAACTATATTGTTTGGTTTCTCAAACTTTTTTGGGTACTTGCAGTAAGGGAAATGGAAGAAAGAGGCAATGTCTATGCTCAGCCTCCCTATTTCAATGAAAAAGTCCCTCCCATGGATCTGACAGAACTACTGGCACCAGAGCTGAAACCTACAGCTTGGGAGTACTATTTGCGTGAAGGAAAGTATTTTATCATCTGTGGCGGCTTCTACTTAAAAAGAGGAAATGACATGACTAAGGAAATGGGGAAAGTCTTTTTGAGGGCACAAGACTCCTGCCTCTCTCTAAAAAGAAGGTTAAATCAGAACATTTCAGGGTTAAACTCCCAGAAAACACCAATCATTTGAGCTTAAGAACCCTCCCACCAATCTTACCTCCTGTTACACAAATACTCTCTGCTCATAACCCAGTAACTCTCAATCCTGGACCAGGGTTCAAAAGAAAGTTGCAGGGACTGGAAGCCATCACTTTGAGGCTATGTATTTACTGAATAACCTGCAGTAATGAACATCAACTGGCACATGTGGCTTTGCTGCACATCACCGTCCCAACAAAATATCACATGAAGAGCAGAGGCAAAGCACCACTCCTGCTTCTCTGAGCACAGCTCTCTAGTCTAGCATCTAACTCAGATGGTAAGAGGTGCATGCCTGTATTTCCTTACACACATAAGATACTGTATCCAGAACTACTGTACTGAGTAGGTATTCTTAATGCAAGGTCAACCGAGGAATGGTGAAATCCTCAAAGAGGAATTTACATCACACTATAGCAGTTGAAAACACACTTAAAACTCTAGTAATTAACAGTTTCAAGGTAGGTATCACAGCTTAATTTTTTTTTTAAAAGGGTAAGTATTTGAACAATCTCTTAAATCAGTGTGCAATGAAAACTACCAGCTTGTATATTAACAAATACCTTTTATCTTACATCTGCTTTCTATATGCAGATCTATTTTTAGCATGGTTTCATTTTCACTACCTCCACAGAACAAAGCAACAGGTCTTTTGCCTACTGGTAGGGGTTATCTTTAAATTATTATTTAGTTTTATTATCCAGTTGTAGTTTTAAACCTAAAGACCTGTCTACAATTGGATGCAGTTTAACTACTAACATGTTCCCAAACCAGTTGTCTATTTCAGGAAAGGGAGCACAGGATATACAATAAATCAGCACATTTCATCAAATGCTACGCACTGATACACAATCAGCTTGTTACGACTTAAGATTTTTTCTGGGATTTTTACTTGTTTAATGAACATGACTTCAATATTTTAAGTCTATATTCAGTCACTGTGCTGCAGCTTGACTCAAAATCCAGGCTTTTAGAAGAACTTCAAGCTGGTCGGCAGTCTGCCTTTCACTAGCTCTGCTGAGGACCCTCCACAAAAGGGCTGGTGCACTTTGACTGATGGTATGGACATGTGTCATTCCTTCACATTGCAAAGGTGAAAAGAAAAAGACTTCTCAGCTCCATAACTTGTTTTACTTTATGCTCTTAACCCTACTAACCAGTTTCCCCAGTCATTCAGAGTTTTCCATGAACATTCAAGCTTGGTCTGCCTCGTGTATCACAGAAAATACAGCAACAGATTGATGATGTTGCTTTGTTTGGAAAGAGAGCCAAGAGAAGAAACATTTCAACCACAAGGAACAACTACTCTTAAGTCACAGCAGAAGCTGCTGTGAAGAGAGAAACTATACCTAGTGATGCAACGTCCATGAAGGGAAAAAAATGACAGCAAGGCAGTGAAGCAGCTCCATGCCCTGATAAGCAGATGGCTGAAGGGGCCTCAGCGAGGTGCTTCTTGTGACAAGGGGGCGAAGTACAAAATCGGCACTAATGCACGAGCTCCAGCCGGGAGCTGGCTGGGGAGCACAGCTGCATGGGGCTATCTCCTGGGAAGGCACTTGAGATCAAAGAGCCTTCTAGGTCTCCTTCCCTACCAGCCCCCAGAGCCAGGTTTGGGCCAGGAGATGCAGCCTTCCTCACCAGCCAGCTGCTAACAAAGCCCGTCTCTTGCCCCACCACTGCTCTGGCAAGGAGAGCGTGCAGAGGGTTAAGGCACAGGGCAGGGGCGCAGCTGCAGCACAGTGGGTAGACAAGGTCAGGGCACTGCACAAAGTGGCTATTGTGTGGCACACTAAGGCTGCAGGCTTCTGCTTGACCGAGTCCCACCTCCATCCCACCGAGTGGCACGGGGCAGCTGGCCCAGGGGGCCACTGGGGCAGGAGGCCCACAGCTGCTAGCAACCAGAGAGCAGACACACACACATGCAGGCAAACCAGCAGCAGCCTCATGCTACTGGTGCAGCCTGGGATTTCACCAGGGCCCTTCTTACAGCAGTGCCTGAATTCAAGGAAGGGGATCCATTATCTCCAAAGGCAGTGTTCCCACAGCCAAGCATGCAACCCCAGACAGAGCTCAACAGTGAAGCTCGAGCGCTCGGTGCCTTCCCAACCCAACAGCTCCTGGTATCGCCACACTAACACACCACAGCCCCGTGTCCTCTGCTTTTGCAGACATCACCCACCCAAGGAAGCAGAGCTCCATGCCAATGTGGCTGCCTCCTGTCCTTTCTCCTACATGGTGCTGAGCATTTTGCAGGTGGATGTCAGGTCTGCCATCCCAATAAGTTTGAGGATAACAAGCAAACCCACACTTTTAAAGCTATTTAATAGGCTGGGTTTTTTAGCATGTTTTTAAACTCCTAATATTAATTTGTAATATTAATAATTTTAAATTATTTAAATAACACTGCTATTAAGGTATGGGAATCCCCTCTTAGCTCTGCAATACTAAAACCATGAAGAAAAAACAAATCAGTTCCCAGGCTCCTCCTTATCACTGTAAAGCTGAAGCAACTCCAGCTGACCTTAACCCTCATCCAAGGTCAGGCTCTCAGACATATGACAACTAATCAGCAGAAACAAGGGTGCCAGGCCTTCCCAGTAGTCACCTGAGCATCTGCATCACTCCACAAAGACATCTGCCAGGGACACCCCATGCCATGGAAGCACCCATTGTCTGCGCCCATGGGTACAAGACTGCAGCCCAGTACATTCACATACCAAACATGGACACTAGCTCCTTGCCCAGCCCCTACAGCATCAGGAAGGCTGTACTTTTAAGTCACAATTACCAGCTGTCAGACTGCAGGCTGCTCCAGCAGAAGTTAGAGAGCCTCCCAGCACTTTAAAAATACTAATTCAAGTGGTTTGGCCAACTCTGCCCTCCTACAAAAACGAACCATAGCATCCAAAGACTGTAAGCTGTGGTGGTACTGCGGAATACCTTGAAAAGCCTCACGAACTTAAGTCATTTCTATTTCACATTCAGTTGAAGTCATCAGTATTGTGCTTTTTTTTTTGCTACATTTGGAAATCTGTTTGAAATCCTTTCAAAACATCAACACATTTGGTCTCTTGCTGTCATAGAGCCCCCCCATTTCCACCAGACAGGGGTGCCTCAGTTTTCCAGACAGCACCTCTACCAGCGAGTGCCACAAATCCACAGCCTCCACACACTGCAAACACTGACCACCTAGAGCCTTCAGACAGCGTACCAGAGGAAATGCTGATCAGTGAGAACAAATCCAAACTAAAAATACCACAAAAACAAGCCAGGTGAGGCCTTACAAAAAAACCCAATGTGTATTGCAGAGACCTTCCTGGGATCACACACACTCAGCACATGGCAGACCATGAAAGCCACACTACAATAATTTGTGTAGTTAAAGTAAAGGCACTCCAAGTGTCATTAGTCTCATTTTATGCACTACTGGGAGGGGTTCTTCAGCACTGACAGCTGAGGAATGGCAAACACAAAATGGTACCCGGAACCACAGGTGAGTCTTACCTGCCAGAACAGCAAGTCAATCCTGTAAGTGACTGCTCTCTAAATAAGCACAAGCCAGTTGCACCTCAATCCAGAATGACACATAGCTGATCACCAGAGTGGCACCAGGCTGCTCACTGTCCGCTACAGAAGAGTGGGACCTGAAGCCTGGCCAGCAAGGTCTGCCAAGATGCAGACCTTGGTTGCAGAGCATCCAAATTCCCACTGCTCTCAAGGCCAAGAGACGAGATAAAATTATTCAAATCACAGGCTGCTTTTTGAAGTTCTCCCTGAATATCACACTGAAGACATACTTAACACATACACAGCTACCTACTTACACAGTTATAGTCTAAGCAGTCAGTAGGTAACACTGGTTTTCTACTGCTCTGCTGTCACCTTTGTGGCACATGGTCACCAGATATGCTCTGTATTAGTGCAGAAGCCCTGCGCCCCTAGGCACATATAAAACAGGCCAGATTTGCCCTGGCCCTTTTACCACTTGAATTTGGGGATATAGGAAGCAAACACTGTATGGAGCAACTCTGGCTCAGCAGACTCTTCTGCTGGTCTGGCAGAGTCCGAGTCTGCTGATCCACGGGGTACATCAGATGGTTCATCTATTCACTCCTCGCCAGACCCAAATCCCTTGCTGAGCTTTCTTTGAGGCCTGGAAAAAAAAAATGCAAAGCTCCATTTGTGCAGGAAACAGACCTGACCAAAGACTCCAACACCTGTGGACTAACAAAAATATAAAGGAGGGACAGGATTCATTAATTCCCTACCACTCATCTGCACATGCTGACATTACCAAATGCTGGGCTTGCCCCTCCTGCCCACTAGAGCCTGGGGGGGGGAGGGCGGGGAGGAGAGGGAAGGAGGGGTGCAAAGGGAAAGAGGGGGGTCTAGTTTCACAGCTGGCAAGCATGGTAACAGCTCCTGAGAAAGCTTACAAGGTTTTTATTTCAGGGTTGCTAACGTGACTGTTTCCTCCCTTCATTCCCAGCCTTGGCTCCAAAACCGTCCACAGAAAACATCCAGTCTAGTGTAACATATCATCTGATGTCTCTATAGTTGGTCTCACTTCTGCAGTCCCAGCCTGTGACTGTTAACTGAAGCCTTTGGCTCAGATGTGACTCCAAAGCCCTCCCTCTCCACAGGCTTTTCCCATAGGCAGAGCTAGGGCAGATGGCAAGCTGCCTCCTGCAGCTTACATCCTCGGTACTGCTGCAGCACATGGGACATGGCAGTGCTAGGGACTTGAAACAAGCAGCCCCAGACACTTCCACCATTTGCTGTTTAAACACTGTCCCCCGGCACACCAACAAAGGGTTAAGACGTTAGCACAAGTCCAGCAATAGAGTAAATACAATTTCCTCTAAGCAGGAAGACAGGGAGGGCTCAGTGTCACACAGCTGTATATCCTGGGAAAGAAGAAAAAGACCCAAACCTAAAATCAGTGGAAGGTACAGACTTGTCAGCTGCAGTGTTACAGGGACACAAAGAGGAAGAGAATCCACATATGGCTGCTCCAAACCCAAAGGCCACAGGACTACCAAAGGATATGCCAGGTTACCTTTACACCTTCCTCAGCTACCTTAACATACAAGCCACTCCAAACACTCCGTGCGAATCATGTGCATACAAGGCAGAAAGTGAACAGTCAAGGCATCTGGGACACCAGATTCCAGAAGACACTACATGCTTGCAGGTTTGTCCCAGCAGAGGAAAGGATAGCTGTACACATGGAAGGTAAAAAAAAAAAACAAAAACAAAACTAGATCAATATTTAAAGTCTAGATTTGAGCTAGTTCTTGAAGCTTTTGTGCCAGGCTGAATGCTTTAGATGTTGTTATCAAGTATTGATGTTTAAAAGTATAAAATCTTGGCCCTGAGCACCTGTTTGTCAGCCCAAATACCTGTTTTAAAGGTTATGGTTAGGACAATCATAGAATGGTTAGAGTTGGAAGGGACTCCCAGAAGTCATCTAGTCCAACCCCTGATTAGACAAGGGGCTTTTCAGAAGGTACAAACCCTATGTTGTACCTAAATAACCCATCACACAAGACATCCAATGGAGATCAATGGCTTTGTCTGGGAAAAACTTGAAATATGCACCTTTCCTGCAGATTCTCATCCAGAAGGTTGGTCTTAGTGAGCCTTTTCAAAGAGAGCAGCATGGTGTATACTCGTCACACTAAATGCCACTGAAAAAACCTTTCCCCGTGAAAGGGGTACATTGCCTGTTCTTCACAATATAAGCCTCAGAAGGCAATTCAGTTGCCTCCCACCCTCTCTCCATCTGTCATCAAGGCATGTTACCCTGTGGGAACCCTTGCCTTGGTTTCAGCTGGTGCTATGGGTGCACTCAAAGGCAAGTTTAAGCAGAAAACACATAAGGTCACGTCTTCAGACAAGAACTTGGATTTACAGACAGTGAGGAAACTTTGAAAAAGTCAGACTGACTGCATGAAGAGCTCTGGGAACCCAAAACAAGCCAGTCTCAAACAAGCAAGTAAACATCACAAGCCATGGGACTTGCTTGGTCTCCACAGAGTCTGACACAAGATTCCCACTCCTCCCAAGACACACACACATACAGGTCATGTCTGCACAGCCCTGCCATATATTTCAGTATCTTCTCCTTTCACATGACTGCACCTATTTGTGAGGTCCCATTTGTTCGCATGAGCAAATGAAAGAACACTTATGTAAACAAGTACTATATTAGAAATTACAGGTCAGATGATGATTAAAAAGACAGAAATCTTTGTCTTCACATAGTCAATTATGAAGCTGGAATAGTAGAACATTAATAACTACAGAGAGAAAAGATGATGTAACCCAACAGTTCTCTCATTCCCCACCTTACCATTCATCTGTCCCCTGCACCTCACATATACATTGGTGACATGGGAACATGCTGAAGTGGCTAGCTAGCTAATAGGCTAATGGCCTCTTATTCCAGGAAGCTGGCCTAGACCTGTACCCATGCAAGCAGCTTGCAAGTGTCAGAGGAACCAGTATCCCTCCCACCAGTGCTTTGTCCCTTCAGCACTCAGCCTTGATTCAGATACCCTATTGCAACCTCTGTTCACACCCTCAAGGCTGCACATGGTCCATGGTGGCACAGAAGCTGGGCCAGGGAAGCCCCCCCTGTGCCAGAAGCAATACAACCAATTTGGCAAATGGGGCTTTTCACTGGATGCTTCAATGTGCTGAGCTTCAGCTTCTCTACTTTTCCATAGATGCCAGCATGAAATACACATTACTCTGTCAATGTTCTGAACTCCTATATGAGAACAGGGACATATCAGCTCAGAGCTAGAAGCAAGCCACTACCCTTTTAAACAGGCATTAGCAAAGCACAGCAGCCCTCAGAGCTGTGCCTGAAGAACTCATTGGAGAGCTGCTGACATCGTGCATGCTACTCCTTGTCTGCATCAAGATCCACTTTCCCAACAGCTGGAAATGAACATTCAACTCAATAGCCTGTAAGATCCATAGCAGAACCTGTACAACATATGCCAGAACTCTTTTCACACATGTCAGTTTTCACACACAACTCATTTCAGCACTTTTTTCAGTTCAGGATTTTGGGCCATGCTTATGAAATGATCATGGTCCTAGGCCCAAGAGGCCTCACTCACCCACCACACCAGAGAAGGGCAAGAGTTCAGATCACCTCATCGAAAGAAGAGGGCGCAGTGTACAAAGGCAGACTTGAAGGTCTCACGACCAAGTTCATTCAAATCATTTGCACAGAGAAAGGTTGCTTTATAATAAAAATTTAAAATAAAAGCAAACATTTACACTACCTCTATATGGATAGTTTTGAGAGTGTTTAAGTGATTTGAATCACTGCATCCGGAAAACAAATGAACCAGTGTCTCAGCTGGGTAAGAGTTTTATATGATAGGCCAAGAAACATTGCAAGTCTCAGATGCAGCAGGAGCTCCTGCTGCTTTCTACTTCTAACCCTACCAGCAGCTACACTGAGATAGCAATCTGCCTATTTTTTTTTTTTTCAGTTTCTTGCTGTTTACTGTTTCACTCCTGTCTATGGTCTTTCCATAGACTGTTCAGCATAACTGCCCTTAGTAAAAGAGCCTGCAAGATGCAGACAGGAAGAATTCACACATCAGAAATGCCTTTTACACTTTTTGTGGCAGTGAAACTTGAGGTATATGATGAGAGAAGAGATACAAGAATACAAAATCGTCATACTAGAAGTCTCTCTTTAAATAACTTCTAAAAGCACCACTACCATCACTCATAATTACACTCGGTTTCTAAGTTTGTTAATGAAATAACAGAGCTGGTTGTGTTATTCAGGGGTTGACAGAAATTATATTAAGTTGAAAACAAGGTAAGAACTTGATTTGATACCACACCAAATTCAGAACTACAATGAAAACATAGTTTCAGAGTTCACTCTGCTATTTCAATCGGAGCTTTGAACAAAGCACCACAGGTTAGGTTTCCAGGCTTACATTAAGGTATGCTCAACATACAGCCTTATCTAGGTCAGGTACACCACGTTCTTGTATGAGGCTTGCCTTTCCTGTACATACAGCAAACAATACCAGTAACAGACTTTCCTTAACAAACCCAGGGCATTCCCAGACCTATGGCAGTTTTCTCAGCTGCAAACCACATCTCCTGTAGTGCAACAAGTAAAGGGCTTGAAGTAGTGACACAAGTCAAGACATCCAGCTTGCTCCACTTTAAGGATATTTCTATAAAAGCAACTGCATAGATCCGCTAGCTTAGCTATTTGGAAAATTATTTAAATTAGCAATTTGGAAAATTATTGTTAAATTGTCCCTTGTTTAAGTCTATTATGCCCACACACCATCATGCTACAGCCTACAGGAGTGTCTGATGAGCCTCTGAAGCAATACAGAGGAGAGGGAGTTCCTGAAGTCTACAGATGTAGGCAAAAAGACTTCAGTGCTGTCAAAAAAGAGCATCCTTACAAGAAGATTGCAAAGTAACTTGTAAAGTGATTCAGGATTTCATACTTTGCATAACTGCTCAAACTATTTTTCCATAATGAAATGCATGATAGTGAAATTATAGCTTGCAAGAATATGCCAGGGCTTTAAAAACATAAGCACAGTTTTAGAATTAAAAATAGTTTTCCCTAGCACGTACATGACCATAGATTTCTCATTTATGTTAAGTTCTTAACACTCTAGAAGATCCTTAGTTTACAATTTGTTCATACAGAAACTGCTTAGCACAAACAACAGGAGATTGAAAAAGATTACTTTCAATGAGGACAATTAGAAAACTTATTAGGATTTCCTCTTAAGTATGTATTTATTTATTTTAAAGTTTACCTGTGGCCCCCAGGATATCTATGCTTTTGAAACTGTAAAACTTGAAGAAATGTAATTTTACATTCTTTGCTTGGAAAGGGAGGGTTTGTCTCTGACCTACTGGCCATCTCATTAAAACCAACTGCAGCTCAAGAAATGTTTATCTAATAAACACAGCTCTGGAGAAAGGCAGTGAGTTTAAGAAGTGAATCTGCTTTGGTTTAACTCAGCCTCCATCTACATAAGAAGTAGATGCCTCTATTGAGTGCCCCCTCCTGTGAGTTGAGCAGTGGACCAATGCCCATAACCCCCGTTGACATAAGAGCCTGAAAGAAAGCTCGAGCAGAGTCCAGCAGTGCTGTTCTCATGTGAGCCAACAATGGAGAGGCTATTCAGAGCTGAGGCAGAAAATCAGCACTAAACCCCAGCCCACGCCAAGGACAGCTGTGCTGTTGACAGCCAGGCTGGCTACTCTACCATGCCAAAGCTCAGCTCAAGAGCTAGCATTTCCTAGAGTGTCCACTCTAGTCACAGGCTTGGCCTTAAGAGCGCGCCAGTTTGTCCACTGAACAATGATGGCTGCTATATTTTCATGTCTGACGTACTCTGGGACAAGCTTCTTGCCTTCAGTCTGCAGAGGCAAAACTGAAGCATAAAAGCCCAGCATTAACAGTTAATCTGCACCACCATGTGACCTCCCTGTTTCTGCTATTTCCAAACCCATTCTGCCACCACCCTCCTGTGGGGGGATGGGGAAGGTGGCCTACTTCAGAGATAGGATGCGATGCAGACCAGCAGGAAGGCAAAAAGCAGGTTTTGCTTTCCATTCCTTGCTACCGTCACTTCTGTGTGGTGCTTTCAACAAGTCTCTTGTCATCTGATTTTTAAGCAGTAGCAGCCCTTCTTATCTTGTGGGTGCTGATTCTAAGAGTCTGGTCACTTGTGTAAGTGGGAATTCAATGCTTAGTGGTGGTAGGGTAGGAACAAGAGAAAAAGCCTAACCTATCTCTTCAAATAACAAATAACCAGCTTGGTTCTGAAAAGCCATTTACAGCCTCCTCAAACTCACCTCACTGATCCTTCAAAGTAAACTGTAAGGCTTTTCCCCTTTCTGGGGTTGCCACCATAAGCAAAAGATGTAACTTATCACATCTGAAGAGAGATCCATTCATCTGCAGACCAAATGACCAAATGACTGTGACAGCATATGGCAAACTCCTGCAAACTCCTTTTCTCCTCAGGCTATGATGAGATATTTGTATCACAGTGAGCCACATGCTGAGGGAGGAGTGGGAAGGGAGAGGTATCTGGCCAACTCAGCAGCCACACTGGGACCCAACCCAGGCAGCCCTTCCAGTCCAGACACATCAAGTCTAGGGGTGGCAAGGACAATCCAGCCCTACACTCCAGAGGACAGCACCGTAGAGAAGTTCCTGACCTTCACTTCCAAGCAATATCTAACTGGTCTTGCTGGAAAGTAAAGGCAGGTTGCAGCAAAGCTTCTTAATCTGACAGGCCCTTGAGGCTACTTGGGCAGGATTCAGAATGGGAAAGAGAATGTGCCAGCATTATTCTTCTGCACTGTACTGTGTCAAAACGAGGGAAAAAATATCCTTTGGAAAGCCTTCTTCAAAAAGGACCCAAACAGCCAACACACAAGAGTCAGAACAGGGATATGCTGCAGGATGGACACACATTTGCCTATCCAGTGCAGCACCATTCACACCTCAAATCACATTCTAACCAGTTGAACTGCTGCTGCAGTAAAGATCTCCAGTTTTTGCTGAACGATGTTTTTGTGGCCTGCTGGCAGTCCACCATAAACCACTACCAGTAGTTATGGGAGACTGGGTTCTTCTTTCTACTAGCTCAGTAGAAACTACTCTGTGGTGCTTTGAGAAAAAAATGCTAGAGCGGTCAGGACCCCAACCTTGCCTGTTCACATGCAGAGATTCAGGCAGTCACTTTCAGGTAGGAACACCATTTTAGTTGGTTTTGGTTTCCCAAATTGGGCCCCTCCAGACCTACCTGCCCTTCGGTCAGAGCAAGGGCTCAAGCCTCGCAGAGCACCAGTCAGGGTTCCTCTCTAAGCATCACCAAGGATACATGCCAGTGGTGCCCATATGCCCATTTGATCTCCTCTCACTGGTCTACAGCCAAAGAATCAGCTTTAGCCTAATACCTTCTTACCAGGCTTTAGAGCTTAGAGGAAAAAAAGACAGACAGAGGGTTGGGACAGTAGCCAGCAAGCTTGTCAATCCAAATGATAAGCCCTTGGCTTTAACCTCAGGCTTGTAATTTACTGCCAGTGGTGCCAGGTACTGTCCCTTTGGGAATCTTAATACACCAAGTGACTCTAGCTCTATCTCCACCCATTCTTACTCTTTTTCTTCCCCTTCCTATCTCACAAGGTCTCTCTTGCCTTCAACATACAGTCTCCCAAATTTCAGCCACATCTAATCTTCCCTCATCTTCCTTTTCCTCAACTAAGTATTGGTGCACCCCAAATCACCCTGACCAATCAAATCCCCACTCATTTATGATTCAAAGGAGCACCTCAAGGAACCAGGTAGCTTTCAGATGTGGCAGCAGATGTTCTGACTTGATGCTTGGTGACAGCTCAGTTGATACATCACACATTGATATTCATCAACATATGTGGTCTTAGGAAAAGAGGAAGAAGTTACATTGCCAGATGCCCAGGTAAAAAGGAGACCTATTTCCACACAGAAGCACTCATAGTGGCTCATTTCTACATCTCCTTGTTGAACTGTTACACCCTTAGCATGTGTCACAAAACCAGAGCAAAAACACACTCAGGCAAGACAAGAAAGGGATTAAGGGAGAAAAGCAGTAATATTTGACTATAGAAATGGACAATCCAACACACTTTGTGCCAGGGCTGACAACAGTGAAAGGTGTCTAATGAGAGATAGGTGATCAGAATGGAAGTCTGATAGCAGCACACACAAGAAGTGAACTTAAGATCAACAGATGTCATTGGGCAGGACAAAATTGGAGCAGACTTGCACAGAAATTAATCTGGTGTTCAACAGTGTGCAGAGAACACAGAATCCTCAGAGAAGCTGTCGATGCGACAGGCTGGATGAGCAGATAACACGACAAACTGAAAACTGGGTGAACAGCAAGCTTGGAGTTTTGATCAGTGGCACAAAGTCTAATTGGAGGCTTGCAATTAGTGATGTACCTCAGGGGTCAATACTGGATCCAGTCCTGTTTCAACATCTTCATTGATGATATGGTTGATGTGGCAGAGCATTCCTTCAGCAAGTTTGCTGACGACAAGTCTGGGTGGACAGTTGATACACCAGAGGGTTGTTCTGTCATCCAGAGACACCTGAACAGGCTGGAGAAATGGACTAACAGGAACCACATTAAGTTCAACAAGGGGAAGTGCCAAGTCCTGCACCTGGGGAGAAACAACTCTAAGCACAAGTACATTGTGGGGGCCACCCAGCTGGAAAGCAGCTTACCAGAAATGGATCTGGGGGTCCTATGGACACCAGATTGAACATAAGCCAGCCACATATCCTTGATGCTATGAAGGTGAGCGGTATCCTGGGCTGCATCAGGAGTGTTGGCTGCAGGCTGTGGGAGGTGATCTTTTCAATTTACTCTGCACTTGTGAGGCCACACTGGGAATACTGTGTTCAGTTCTAGGCTCCCCAGTATAAGAGCAACATGGAGGGGCACAAAGATGATTAAGGGACTGGATCATATGAAAATAATCTGAGAGAGCAAGGACTAGTTAGCCTGGAGAAGGCTCAGAGAGGATGTCCGATTGTGTAGAAATATCTGAAGGGAGGATGGAGACTGATGCTCCATTGCTAGTGCCAGGACCAGGGGGAATGGACACAAACTGAAACTTAAGAGGTTGTCTCTAATATCAAGAAACACTTTTACTGTGAGGGTGACTAAGTACTGGCACAAGTTTCCCATGGAGGTTGTGGAGTTTCCATATGTGGAGGTATTCAAAAGCTGTCTGGAGATGATTCTAGCTGATCCTGCTTGAACAGGCCTGTTGGACAAGACGACCTCCAGAGGTCCCTTGCAGACCCAACCACCCTGTGAGAACTATGCTAAATGACACTGTAAGTTTGGGAGTAGGACTAAATTATCACCGGCCCTGCCCTTGGCATTTAGAAGCTGGCAGCAGGTGAGCCTGTCAGTGATGAGCAGTCAAATCATTGCCTCCTTCAGGAAAGGAGAGGAACCCATTAACCTTTGGGGGTGGCAGCTAGGCCAAGTTATATACCGGTCACTGTTCTCATGTACCCCTGGCAGCAAACAGGCACTTTCATTACAGCATGTTTTTGTACAGATTAGATAATCATCCAAGGAACACTTAAGGGACTGAGAAAGAGACAGAGATATCTGCTGCCTGGCAAAGTCATAATCCCCTCCTCAGGGCAGGGTGGGTTCCTCATGCCTTCCCTTGCTATTGAGTGTGTCTCTACCTCCATACAGCACCCTTTCCTCCCACCCTCACTCTCTCCACTACTGGCAGACTACAAACATGTTCATCAGCAAAACAGACATCATCTGGGTGGCACTGAGCCAGAGTCTTTATAACAGACATCAGCCCAAAAGATAACATCTCCAAAAGCACAAAGAATAAGACACCTCTATCATGCCCTATTGCCCACTCATATGGTACACGCCAGGAGTCCCAGAGCCTCCAACCACAGAGCTACACCCTCACAGGCAAGAGGGGTAATTCATCATTTTCAGCCCCAAACTTTCAAGCTAGGATTGACTCGCAGCAGCCAGCCATAGCATTTGTTTTGCTGGCTACTTCCATGCCAAATATTGGCAGGGGTGAGATAGACAGTGGCTTCTGAGCTGGAGAAACAGCTGCTGCATAATATTTCTGGGGGTTGCAGGAGGTTACCAGAAGCCTGATCTCTCATTCTGTAGTGGTGCAATCCATTTCTGCAACAGTTTCCTTATTATATTGCTTCAACAAGGACTCTACTTGCACCCAGGGACAAAGAACTGCTATGACCCAACTTTTCACACCTGGGAGAGAAAAGTTCTGGCACTGGGCCCCTTAGGAAATGGTGTAAGCCACTACGCTCTGCACAGGCCCCTGAACTCCACTGCCACTCTGGAGAGGGAGGCCCAGGGCAGAAACAGTGACGAAACTACCACCAGCATCAGCAGTGGGTTTTCCAGCACCCTCCCAGCAGAGGCCAGCTCGGATCAGCAAACAGATGACAGCAATTTTCAGCAATTGACAAAGCCTGGATTCAAATGGGAGGCCGAGAGGTGAAAAGGGCTCACAAGCTCATGTGTTCTCTAACTGGAAGCTATTTGTCAACTCCTGGAAGGGCAGGCAAGGGAAGCCCAGCTGTGCTTAAGGTACTGAAATCTCACCCTGGAGTTGTTATCAGCCCAAAGCCAGGACCCCAGCCTACCAGAGCTCATACACTGGTCCTTGGTCACATGCAGCCTCCCAACAGCCAGTATCAGCCCAAAGAAACCTTTCAGTGCCAGTCATCCTGCCAGGTCCAGCCCATCCAAAATGTCAATATTTAAATATGCAGCAGAGGGATTTTGGTGCTTGATATTATGCAGCTAAATCCAGATCAGGGCTCACACTGTAACTAGGCCACTTCCAGTGTCAAACCAAGACTAAGTTCCACTCACTCGCTATGCACTGGAACTACTCACACTAAAGGGTGCAGCATCTGTGGTGAAAAATCTAAATGTTAGCACAAGATTTGTTTCTCTTCTGTGCTGCCTTTTTTCACTCTAGCAGCTTAAAGTATTTTTCATAATGCATTAAGCATCCATAAGACAACAGTATTGATATTACTCATGTGCAAGCAAACTAAAGCAGAAAGGTTTCACAACTTGCTGACAACTACCCAGTGACTTCTTAGCATAACTGGAAACACACTCATGTACCTAAACTCTCTGCCCTGTACTTTAAACTGATGCATTCCTTATCAGCCACCTTATCAGACACAAAGATGAGGGCGATTTGGATTGCTCACTATGCCAACCCAAACCTGCTCTCCTGCAAGAGGATAAGACAAGGGGGAACAGTTTTAAATTGAAATGGAGTAGATTTAGACTGGATATTAGTAAGAAGTTCTTCACCATAAGGGTGGCAAGTCACTGGAACATGTTGCCCAGGGAAGCAGTGGATGCTCCCCCTCTCTGGAGGTGTTCAAGGCCAGGCTGGATGGAGCCTTGGTCTAGTGAGGCACCCCTGCACATGGCAGGGGGCTGGAATTTGATGATCTTTAAGGTCCCTTCCAGCCCAAAGCATTCTATGATTCCATACTCCCTGCAAATGCTACACTGTGACTTCAGGTTTATTTGAAAGTAGCTCCAGGCAGTCCTGATAACAGCACAGGTAGACAGACCCTTTTCTTCCTCTCTATTGTTTACACACCAAGCCAGATTAGTCTTGTACCATGGGAAAAAGCTCAGCATCTCCAAGGAGTCTGTGGCACCCTGGACTTCCTTAAGCCTCAGATGACCCTTGCATCCCTTGGTACCTTCACCAAAGGATGTCCCTGCTCTGCTTGACCTTGTGCTCTCAAGCAGTGCCAACAAATCCAGATCAGCAATAGACTATGGCTGCTGCCACCTGTTTTTCTAGGGCACACACAACCCTCATTAAATAGCAAGTGGCTGGCAGCAGGGCCTGCGTGTAATGAAACTGCTGTCCGAGGACCATGATTAAGGGGTGGCGGGGAGAGGGGATTCATTGCAGCCATGTGGGTGTCCACACGAGCCAGGGTATTTCTGACCAATTAGGGAAAGAAAGGAAAAAGTCCAAGCTAATTTTCTGGTCCTCTGGAGGAGCAAAGAAAAGCATGCACTGAAGTGCCCTTGCTCAGCCTCAATTGGGAAGAGGCTAGGTGGCTTGCTGACCAGCCTGACAGGGTGGGATATATACCAGTTGTCCACATCCATGGCTGGGGTGCAAAAGGGCAAAGTCACACTGCCCTGTGAAGCTGGAAAGACATGGCCTCACACCTAACCAAACATGACCTTTTAAAGCAGTCTTTTCCTGCTGAGAGAAGCTGAACTGAAAGGCAAAGATGATGAGAGTTCTGTTTATCCACAGGCCATGGAGGTAGAAGCACAGTACAATTTTGCAACACCTTAGAAGCACTTAGATTGCCTCCAACCTGCTTGTCTCTCCTAAATTTGCTCCCTTTTCTTCACAAAGGGCATGCTGGAGGGAAGGGATGCCAAGCAGAGGGACCTTGACAAACTTAGACAAGTAGGCCTGTTCAACAAGGCCAACTGCAAGGTCCTGCACATAGGTCAAGGCAAGCCCAAGCACAACTACAGGCTGAATGAACAATGAATTGAAAGCAGCCCTGAGAAGGGCTTGGGGTTGTTGGTGATCATGAAGATCAATATGAGCCAGCAATATGCACTTGCAGCCCAGAAAGCCAAATACATCCTGGGCTGCAGCAAAAGAAGTATGACCAGCAGGTCAAAGGAGGTGATTCTCCCCCTCTACTCCATCACTCTTGTAAGAGTTCACCTGGAGTACTGCATCCAACTCTGGGTCCCTAGTACAAGACATGGGCCTGTTGGAGTGTATCCAAAGGAGGGACATGGGGATGATCAGAGGGCTGAAGCACCAATCATGTGAAGACAGGATCCAGCGAAACCACATAACTTCTAGTGCCTGATGGGGGCCTACAGGAAAGATTGAGAGGGGCTGTTTGCAAAGGTATGCAGTGACAAGACAATGCCCCTTAAGCTGAAGGAGGGTAGATAAATTCTTCGTTATGAGGATGGTATGGCACTGGCACAGGTTCCCATAGAAGCTGTGGCTGGTCCTTCTCTGGCAGTGTTTGAGGACAAGTTGGATGGGGCTTTGGGCAACCTGGTCTGGGGGAGGGTGTCCCTGCCCCATGGTAGAGGCTTGGAACTAGATTATCTTCAAGGTCCATTCCAACCTAGGCCAGCCTATGATTCTACTATAACGTAAAACCTCTATCTGATGCTCAAAGGTTTCCATGTGATCAAGTTTTTCAGCTGTACTCACATGGGTAAGCACATGATAGCACAGATAAGATTCGCAAAGCAAGATCAGCTTGATATTCAGTGCCCGGATGAAGCCTTAAATAGTAACAGTTCAATATTATCATTCTTTACTCGCACTGTCTGCCTGACTTAAAAAAACAAACCTCAAACATGATATCAAGTATTTCCCAGCAGGTTAAAAAGAGGCACTTCTGTTGACAATGCAAGCAGACCAAGAAACACACACCCTGGTCCCATTTTACAGGTGAGTAATGGAGGTACCAAAGGAGACATGCCCAGCTTCATACAAGGACTTTATGGCAGAACTCAAAATGAAATGCCAATTTTATATCCCTGCAATAAGAAATGAGATCACTGATTTTAGCTAATCTGATGAGAATCCACAGATCAGCAAGAGATTCAGTCTACAATATCGTTATTTCTATTACAATATTTGCAGCGGAAACAGCTGCAGGTAGCAAGCAAGAAGTCATCATGAAGCTTTGTTACCGATTAAACTTTATAGTTGTAATTGATTAATTTAACACAAATGACCAAATGCTGTTACAATATACAGGCTGTATCTCACTCTGTTCTCCCCTGCTGCCCTCCACCCTTCCCAAGAAAAACATGGATTTTTAAAAACCTCTGAGTATCTTTTGTTTGTAACAGGAATTCCACAACCTGTAAGTCTTAATAATGCTTACAGTAAAAATACTCTTTAAATAACACCTCCCTCCACTTCAGATTTCAATTTCTCCTGAAAAAAAATATAAATCTTCGTCATGATTAATCGAGAAGTGTAGAGAGCAAATGAACCAGAAAGCAAATCGCTCTCACTAAGTTTCCCAGAAAAACCACGACACTTTGGGAAACAGAAAGCTTATTTAAATCAGCCCCTAACCTTCACCCACATGCTCCTAAACACACTGCTGAAAGGAGCGAACACAGAACAGATAGATTCTATGCCTGGGATCCAAATCAGAGAAAGCACCTGGACCTAAAGGAACATTTCTCCATTTATTCACACTAAAAAAAAAATAGCACTGGGCACAGGCTTACCAGCTTTCTTCTCCTCTCATTAGGATGTGAGACTAATTAAAATCTGTCGGTATCAGTAGAAGATTTGAGTGATGTGAAATGCAAGACTGGGCCTTTTGAATGTTCTGTGAGCAGAAACTTGGCTAGAAGGGCAAAGAGGAGATGAGGAAAACTGTACTGAAGCCACAGATCTCTGCATTATGCATTCATGGGATGTATGCTGCCAGCAGGACTGAGAACAAGCAGCAGTGTAATGGGGAAATGGAGAGGGTCTTGCTTTTCTAGATCTTGGAAAATAAAAAATACATAGTCCTTCCTTTTAGTGGGTCCATCTTGCAGGCTTCAAGGGGATCTTGTTAGTGAGGTTAAAACTAGGGCATCCTACCAGAGGTAGAGAAATTCCTCCCTAATGAGAGGAAATTCAGAAATGAAAATAACTGTCTTTAGCATACTGCAGTTTACCAGTATCAGCAGATGTCTGCAGAGACTCTTTCAAACTGACACCACCCGTACAAGAAAAAACAAATAACGAAGGGTGAGCTGAAATACTAAACTGCAGCAACACCTTCTGAAAGAGAGGCACCAGATGGGCAGTGCACAAGGCAGCCCAGCCCACCAACGCCAGGCATACCCTGCTCCCAGCCTCTGCAGAGATGAGATAAACCCACAACATTGCTGCATCTCAATCCCAGGCCATACAGAAGTCCTGCAAAATGAAGAGCAACTGCATTTAGAGAAAACTAAAAAAAAAAAGTGTAAAAGTAAACACTTTGTAAAGTGTATAAGCCATTTCATGTTGCCTCCTAGGAGGCATAAAGAGACCTCAGCTCAAGGTCAAGTGTGGAATGCCTATCCACAACCACCTTCACCACGGAGGCATTTCTTTATCTGCAATTAGCTTATTTGAGCAAATGGTATAGGTTCAGCCCACGGCAGCAGAGGCAACTTGACAAATGTGAACTCCAACGATTTCATTTGTGTCATTCCATAACCAGACAGTGTGGTTGCCACCTTCCTAACAGGGATCTCGCTAGAACAGCCCAACTGTAGCGAGAGCCACTCAAGTAGCAGCAGCTTTACTGCTCAAGGGGAAGTATTTACACTTAGGCCTAATTTACCCTAGGCAGGCAGCAAAAGTAGCAGTTGTGCCTCTGAAGACATGATCACAAGAAGCAGCCATATGAATTGGCTGAACACTGCCTCAGTAACTGCTTTCCATCTTTACTTAAAAGACCTTCTCTCACAGGATGCTGCTTTCCTCATGAGGTTCTGCCTTACCTGCTGCATTTTTTCAAGGTCAAGGCTGGGCCTGCTGACCTTATCCCCGTATCCTTGACGATGTCTCTTACAAGGCATGACTTGCTCAAGGCCTGGCCCGACGCTTGTGAAGATTAAAGGTCTGGAAGCTGGGCTCCGCACCAGGGGCTGGAGTCTCTTGGGAGGGGAGGCACTGAATAGCACGGGGCTTGGGCTGCCATGCAGGCCATCAGCCTGCTCTGTCACAGGCCGGAAGGACATAGCACACAAGTTCTTCACTTCTTCATCACTGGAGGATGTGTTGTTGCTGTCACTGCAGCAGGCAAGCCTGCTGACCTGCGACCACTTCCGCTTCTCAGCAGCAAACTCTCGGTTGATGCGCTCCAGCTCCTCTTCCGAGCTGTGGCGGTCAAGGCTGGCATGAAAGAGGGCCCGAACTTTGCAGCATTGGTTCTCCTGGTTCTGGAGCTGGTTGTTGGCCAAAGGGGTCAAGGTACCATTTCGTCTTCTCTCTAGTGGGAGGAGGAGAGAGAGAAATGGCAGCAGGTTACATCCCATGCCCTATTCAACTAGGCCTGATTTCTTCTGGGGTTTTTTTTACCTCCTCCCAAGTAAACTTTTGAGCTCTTTTTAGCTTTCCCCCTCGTTCCCCAACCTCCCCCCTCCCCGCCCCATGCAAGAGCAAACATCCCTCTGGTGTAATGCTTCCCTTTAGAAGTTTCCAGAACTTTATTTAAACCAGACTGCTAGACATAGTCTTGCACACTGTCACCTGGAAGTCCAGTTGCAGAGCAAGGACACAGACCTGCCACCTGCCTCACCCCATAAATGTGGAAACACCATGACCTTGCAGGTGTGTGTTAACCACTTCATTGAATTTAATGTTTCTAGCTAGAGGTAACAAGTTCTCAAAAGCAGGACGTGAATTAGTTACATTATTCTAAGCTGTGGCTCAAATAAGAGATCTGATGTCAGGAGGTAAAAGGCCTCTCTATTACAAGTTTTGCCATGTAGGAAAGCTTGACTTCCACCATAAGCTGGGCATGCTTTACTCATTCTGCTGAGCTCCTTCCACGTTAAACATGTGGAGCAGGGATATGAATTTCAACAGAACATGTCTTGTTGGTCAGGAATTTAACAACTTCTGCTTTTGCATAAGAATCCACTTGAATTTAGCTATATTACAATAAAACACAGGGCAGGCCCAAATGGCAGCAATTTAGCATAGCTCAAGAAATGCATTTACTGCATATTTCACCTCTAGCTCTAAGCTGCTTCCTACTAGGTCCAAAAACAATAGCAGGGCATGTGTGCCACCTCCATGAAAGACCCTCAGCTAGATTCAAGAATAGAGCTGCCCAATAACAACAGTACAGGAGGAAGGGAGTGAGCTAGTCCAACAAGTGAGTCCAGGGGAATGAGGAAAGGGAAGGTCAAAACTGGAAGTGATAAGGAAAAGGAAACCAAGAGCAAAGATGACATAGGTGCATAAACATGGAATAGAAGGTAAGTTTTTAACCCAGCTGTGCTGCTGGTGCAACTGTAGACCTAGACCTTCTATGCCTCACATCTGCAGCCCTGGGGCCTTAGCATGTGGTTAATAATGTCTGTCTCTGGTAAGAAAAATGCAACTACAGCATCTGCTAACACCAGCTTCTCCCTGTGAGGTCCCAAAGACTTCAAGGTGACTGCATCAATGCAGCTGGCTCTGGTATAATGGGAATACAGAAGGAGGCATTTCCAAAGGTACAAGTGAAAAACAAAACAGACTTCAGTTGTAGCATCCCTTCTATCTCATCCCTTTACCTCTGTCGATCTGAGCAAGTTCCTGGTTCTCTCCCTCAGAGTCATCGCTGTCCTCATCACTTGGGGGGCAGGAGATCTAGGAGGCAAGGAGAAAAAAGCTTCGTGTGAACACTGAATGTTGCCCTGCTGCTGCCCAAGCCACTTCCCCCACCCTACCCATCTCATATCCTGCATGCATCTACCCCACCTAATCACACACACCCAGCAGTAGCACCTCCCTGAGTGCACATCCTCCTCTCCCAACCTCAAACTCCCATCATATCCTCCTCCTTGCAGCAACACAAAACAGTCTACTGCTATTTCCCCCCTACTGCACAGCCAACTATTTCCCAAGCACAATGAACACAGCCTGCCCTTAGCTCCCCACACACAGAGCTTATAACCATTGTGGCCTACCACATGACGTGGACAACAACATCTCCAAAACCCATTACTGAACTAAAGATACATCCTGTCAACAGCGTTATTATCTCACAAGGTGCTCGCAAGTGGAAGTGGCACGTTAACTTTAGCCTTCCCATGTATGTACCCACACATCCCCTTAAAGGGACACACATGAAAGCTAAAGTACAGACTTGTCTTGCTCTCCTGCAGGAAAAGAATGCTAAGGTGAAGAATGCAACAGAAAAAAAAACAGGAATTCACTGAAAAACAACATTAAGCTGTCCCCACCAGCAAAGTCTTACAGTACCACTTATTACCCTTTAATTGTCCAAAAGTAATGGTAGTTCACATATTTCTCACTCAGGAATTGTCAGGAACATTTGCTCTGAGTCTGCCAATGAACATGACCAAGCTCTTTGTTGCATACCCAAATACCCACTTAAAACTTGTTTTAACACTGACCAAACTTGGTAGCTGCCTACCAAGTAAGTCAAAGGAAAACAATACTTCAAAAGAAACCTTTACAAGACATCACTGCAAGATGATTTTTATTACTCCTTACACCTTATTGCCTAGAACAAACATCCTCACCATTCTTAGCTGAGTCTCACCAGTTACTTGCCCACAACAGAATTCAGTGATGATAGGTTTCAAAAGGCTACATGCTGTGTTTCCATCTACAAAGTGTCTGATGTTCTGTGTGACTTATGGAAGATGATGCAGCATGCAACCCTTACACTTACACGGACTCACTGCACCTCCACCACTGTCCCTAGGGAAAGGATCTTGGAGTGTTTCAGCCTCACAGTGTGCCAAAAGGACAACTACCCTTAACCAGATTCCTATGAAAGACATACAGCTGATGCAAAGAAAAAGAAATGTTGGACAAATTCAGACTGATACTGAATTCAACTGTTATTGAGTCAATACACATACTTGGAAGCCATCCACCAGGATTGTGTTTGGGTGTTTTGTTCCCTCAAAAGCCTGTTGCCACCTTTTTTCCCCTCCTTTTTTTAAAGCTACCTTTTGCCCTTCTATATCTACATTGCCTTTTAAGAAATCAGAAATATCTTTCCTTGCTAGCCTGAATTAGGAGAGGGGCACAGATTTATCCTCATTGCTGATACTACTGAAGTAAATGCAGGGGTTTGTTTTTCCCAACACAACTACAATATTCTTGTGCAGATTCACACACATGCATCATTTAATAAAGGCAGCTGGCACTGAGGAACACTGCCAAATTAACAGACTTCTAGTTGTCCCCACAACAGGTATAATACCTTGTTTGTGCCTTGGCAGTTCATAGAGGGGCTATGAGGTGCTATTGTGCTGGCTGCTGTACAGACAGTGGTCCTGTCTTCGTTACAAAAGTTAAAGCTCCAATTCTAACTCGAGAGGTACTGACCTCCGCCTGTGGCTCATTCCCACATAAAACACCCTTCATTTGGACATGGCAGGGGTTTCAGTTAGGTTTAAGGGCTCTGCGTGGGAAACCTATCCACTCCAGGCTTTGTACTAGAATGCCAATACATGGTGCTGCTTCCAAAAAAAGAGAATAACATCTAGCCAACTAGCAATTGCAGTGCAAAGAGCTACTGCACAACATCACTGGCTTGAGATGCTTAAGCAAGACAGGAGGTGGATTTGAGTCAGTGATTGACATATTGAAGGTCTTTATGTCTACTGGTCCTGGGATTCCTAAACATTCACTCCTCCTTGTACAAGTGCAGTTTTGCCAGCCCCTAGATGCACACGCATAACTCCCCTAAGCACTCCACAGTCCCACAGGCAGCCCAAGACTAATTCCCTGTGAGTTGCCTCAAACACTTCTCTAAAGGCTTTGTTCAGAGCACCTGTGAGGGAAGAGAAACCTCTTTCAAACAAGAAGATACCTAGCCTGTGGATTTGGTTCTGTATTATACTGCAAAGAAATGAAAGTGATAGGACAATGTGAAAGGCTTTACGGAAAGGGCTCCTAGAGACTTGCTAATCACCCTCTTGATGCTGGCCACAGAAGAGTAATCACCAGAACTTCTAGAATCAACTATGATTTTTTGAGAAGTGTATCAAGGGCTTTTCAGAATGACCATTAGGAGACACCTATGAAGCCACTCTTCCCTACTCCATCTTTTCTTTAGGAAAAGCATCCCAGTCACACATTTCTCCCAACATTCCAATTTGTTTTCTCCTGTTACTCCCACTAGTTTTACTGTAACCTTGTTCTAGACAACAGCCACAGAAATTACAGTATTTTCATAATATATGCCACAGGCAAACCTTTTAAAAAAAGCCTTAAAATCCAACAATTGTGCATGTTACGCATGAATGAAGTAAACGATAAGACTCTAAAGACACACTGCCTCTGATGTCTCATGATGCCTGCACAAACTATCCTATAGAAGAAAAAGCTGGCGGGGGGGNCATCACACTGCTGATTGAGAACTGAGCAATGACAATTAGCTGCAGTCAGAACTGACCAGGTTGAAAAGGGTCCAGTCACTCTGAAATACAAAGTTCCTCTTTGCTTTTACTTACAGAATATAGATTAATTTAGTGCCATGATGACAACAGTTACATTAAGAATCACCTGGGATCTTACAAAAAGAGAAGGGAACATCACTTTAAGGCAGAGCAAATCTCTCCCAATTGTTTCCATTCCCAGCTCAATCAAGAATGCACACAGGCTGGAGGGCACCACTCCCAATCCCTCTCTGGACAGAGAGAGGGATTTTACCTCCAGGGAGGTGGCTTTCCCGGCAGAAGCCGATGCAGCCTGTACTGCTGCAGATACAGCTCTGTGACAGGCTCATTCACTTGAGCCCTGGGACTCCAGTAGAGCCCTAGAAAGGCTTTGTGAGCTGGTCTCTCACAGGTCCTGGGGACAAAACCAGAGAGGGATGAGCAGCTCACCATGACTACTGGCATCTGCTGTGAGGAACTGATTTTCACTTCTCTGGACTGAAGAACAGAAAAGAGCACTCACTTGCCTCCTCCCTGCTACAACTGCCTACACAGAGCAGCTGCTAGAGACATTGGCATCCTACAGCACAGGGCTCTGCTGCTGGGCTTTAGTAAAAACATCTTACTAAATTTCCCCACTGTTAACTCTTCCAGGTCAACAATTGCTGTAGCTGCCACGGGACACTGATCTTAGATGAGGCAGCTGCCATCCTCCCAATTATGAGAAACTAATTCAGAGTGGGGAAAACAAGGAAGATTGAGACATTGAAAGGCAGTTTTGAGCCATGGAACAACAAGGAAGGAGTGAGTCAAACAGACCTTCAAATTAACATTTAACTCCCCTTCCATGTTCTCATTTAAATCTTATTTTAGAGATATTCAGCATTACAGAGACAATTTATGCCAGTAAAAAAGGCTGGAAAGCTTGCTCTCTCCTCAAGAAAAGCAGCAGTTATAGACTAGAGGAAAGGTTCAGTTCAATCTTCAAACATCTACAAGTGATATGTGAGTACCCAGAAGAATAAATTGAGATTTTACAGCTGGGGTCCTTCAACAGCTAAACTTCCAGCCAGTACAGTCCCAGTTTGGAAAAGCTTTCTAAAGTATTTTTTCCTATTGTTATTATTTTCCTTTTTAGTTTTCGTAATAGCTCTGCCTCCAAACTCCTTTTCCCATTTCCTTGGGAATGGCCACAACTCAAACCCAGGGTACGTAACTCTTGAACACTATCCTGCTCAACAGAGCAGCTGTCTGGCTGAGTCAGTGAAAGCCATGATGGGCCACTAGGACACAGCACTCCAAGACCCTTGTTTTCCAGGAGCACCCCATGCCAAAGACAGCAAAATTCCTGTATCATGTAGGAATGCCATCTTCTGCATAGGTCTAGAGTCTAGTTAACTGTCAGTGGTTTCACAGATTTAAGGCAGTGAAGGTAGCAGAGTCCACAGCAGTTTAACAATACCGATGTCATTTTTGTTGAATGTTTATCTTACACAGGCAAACATGGTGACTGGCAGCTCTCAGGGTGCAGGTGGTGCAAGTCACTTACCAGAGAACACAGAAACAGAGCTTCTGTTCTGGGAAACAATAACAGAACTTGATTCCATAAGCACGGGCTTAAGTTGGGTTACCTAGATCTCTAGAGGAAAACACTCAGCTTGCACAGAACAGCAAGGACACGAGTGGTAGGTGGGTATGGGGTGGTACAAGCACGGTCCTCTTACTGTTTTCAATCTTCTCCCTCATCCTTCTATAATTCCATTAACAAATTAATTTGTTTTGAACATACTATTTGCACAGCAATATTATGTTTATCTACCCTTTGCAGCTCTTGGACAGCAGTTACAACCACAGCGAAGCCTGAGTAGAACTAAGGAGATGACAGGGCAGGCTTGGAGATCTTAATTTGTAAGTGGAATGAAGCACAGAACTCTGTGCAGAGTGCAGTGGGGCTGGCCTCAGCACTGGAAAGGGGCACAGCACCAGTTAATTTGTGCTGCTTTCCAACAGTTAGGGATCAGGTCTTAAACCCAGGTAAGCCACAACAATTGCCTTTTCCATTGACTCCTCTCCACTGTAGGTCCGTTCTCAAAAGCTCTGGGTGACACTGTTAAAAGAGCAAAACAAAGATCATCCTTTTAAATTCCACTCAAGATAAGCCTCCAAGAAGCAGTACTTGCAAAGCGACTAGAACAGGCTCAGTTCTGTCCAGCAGAGACCAATGGTATGGACACCGGCATATATGCACCCACTCTTTCCACCAGCCATTAAACTTGTGTGGCAACAGAGGACACAAAAGGAATGCTAGCAACCAAAATAGGAGAGCTAAAAAGCCCCCTAGGCAGTAGGCACCCAGATTGTAGTGCTTGGTACCCAAAACACTCCAAATCCTACAGACTCCATTCAGTTTATTCATCCTTCAAGCCACTATGAGAACCAGAATCTCTTTGTATAAAAATAGTTGCAGCCTTGTGTGGACCCATGATTAAACTGGTCACAAAGTTAGAAATCACAGAAGGAATGAGGTCACTGCAGTCCTCACTCAGCAGGTGAGTTGGGTCTGCTAACAAAGCTGTTACCACTGAAGTGGTTGGAGCCTTTAATCCTTCAGTATGACTGCTGGTGTAGAACAAGAGCCAGCAGAATACTGCAGCTTCATGCTGCAATATGTAGCAAGAATTTCTACAAAAATTTCAAGTAATCCCTACATTGTTAGCTTGAGAGGCTGAAGTTTACAGCTCTTACTATGGTGTCAGAACACATACAATCCTCCAACTCCCCTTCTACCTACAAAGTGAAGCTTCCAGATGCACCACCTTCCAGTAGATCTCCAGTAAGTCTACTACTGTCCTCCCTCCCACCTCTCACTTACTGCTCAGTACAGATAATACCCAGCAGAGCCCAGCCTCAGCCAGCACTCACCTGCACATGACAGAGTCACACAATAAAACTTCTCTCCATGTCTGTTACTCTGGTCATGCCTTTGCTGAGTGGTTTATGGCTAATTTGTATCCAAATCAAAAGAATTCTCTTGGAAGACTAGCACTGACCTGTTAGCTTATTTAGCCTATACATGGAGATAGCATATTACATATATAGTTTAGAAAGGAATTAGCAAAGAAAACAGCAGTAATGCATCAGGAAACACCCATCAAAAAGAAGCAGCAACCTACAGAACAGTTGTGCTGCGAAGAGATTCCTTTGTAAAAGAGGTCAACCTCTCTGACAGCTCCCGGCACAGAGCCCTGGCATTCCCCTGGCTCACATCCCACAGGAGCAGTGTTATTATTCAGCAGTGCTGACATCAGAAAGCAGCGCACTAAAGACAAGAAGGAGCCTGAAGGATTAGAGAGGTTGGTTACAAGGCCTCATCTACCCAGAGTTAAGATACAGTGACTTAGCTCCACCTGTAATTTACAGCTCATTTGCTGCTGAGCCTCAGCTCCAAACACAGCCAGACTGAAAGCAGTACTATTCATCACAGGCTGATGACCCTCTCAGGCAGAGGAGGAAGCGAGTACAAGGGGTACCTCGAACTGGAGAGGCACCTACAGCACAATCTTGCCTGTACTGAGATGGCTGCTCACACCAGTGCCAGCCGCTCCTGCTCCAGCCACATTGGGTTTAGATACACTCTATCCCCATCGCCACTGGCCCAGGTCAATTACTACATTGCTCTGAGAAGAGGTCTCTCTGCACAGGCCAGCGTCTCTGACAGTTTACATCAACTCCCTGGCATTTCAAGGGCCACCCCTACCAGCAAGGTACAGCTGACAGCAGCTGGCACAAACACCACATCTGGTAACAACTTTTCCATTTCCTCCTCAAAAGGCCTAGAAGGGAGAGCTGCCACTGCCCTCAGATACTGCACTAGCTGAGAAGGTGCCCGTTTTGCGAGGCCTCACTTGACACTCACCTCTGCTCAGCCATAATGAACTACATTAGCCAGATTCACAAACACAAGGAACAATGCCTTACAGTCAGGCAGGAAAATGCATTTGGAGCACAAGACATGTCAGGCTTCTGCTCCTCAAAAATCCCACATTAACCCTTCTGAGTGCAAGTGGACATGACATGTTTCATCTTTAGGGATTTACTCCAAACTTCCTGTGTTTTATCACAGAGCAAGCCGGTGATACAGGACAGTCACTCAGGACCAGATCTTCAATCCATCTGGTCTGTAACTTAGGACCATGTAAAAACTTACAATGGCTCTCACTGTACCACATCCCTTCTTGGTAGGCATTGTCATTCCAAGTGATTCCTAGTTGGGAGACCCTGGCCAAAGGGGTGCTCCTTCAGCCTGCACATGAAGGGATGGACTGGAGATGAGTGGCACAAACACTAATTTGAATCTTTACTCTCTCCTCCGATATGGAAAGCATGAAGTTAAATTACTAACAGGCAGGTTCTAAACAAAACTACAGGTAATCTTTCAGCAACACATAGTTAAGCACGAAAGTTTTTGCCACAGGATGCAAAGGCCCCACAAAGCTTTGGTGGGGGAAGTGGGATAGGGTAAAAGTAGTCCACTGGGCTACTAATGTACAGACAACAGTTCTGTGTCAAGTCATCCTCAAGACCAGAGTATGTGCTGGCCGCTCAGCACGTGCATTTACTTGCAGTGTCACAACATAGGGGGATGCACAGAACAAAACCTGGAAGTGTTCCTGCAGATCCAACTCACCACAGACAACTATGAGAGAGTCCAAACACCACATACTAAACTGGCACCCACACATGCCACTTCGGAAGCAAGACAGGGGAAAAGTCATATTGCACTGCAGCCCTCTGCAAAACCCCACTGAGGGGTTTCCCAAGAATGACTTGTTCTGTCCAAGCCTGAATAAAGGGTTTTCTATAAACAAAAATATATAGATGAAATCTGCAGAATTTTTAAGCCTCTAAAGTATTTCACTTTATATGCTCCATACCAAATACCACTGTTGCCTTCTGTTAATTAGTCTCTGGCCAAGTGACTTATTTCTTTGGAATAACCAACTCCTTGGAATAAAGAAAAAAATAAAAAGAAAGCCACACACAAAGAGTCCGGCTGCTGACAACTGTCTGGAACAACCACTTGGCTTTGTGTGTAATAACTGGGTGACAGGATATGGAAGGATTTTTTTATATTTTCCCAGCTTACATCCAGGCACACTCTCAGCAAACTGGAAGATCTAGCTGCCTGTCTGGCACCTCTCCTCAAGATGAGAAATTGCCTGTTCAATAAAAGGAATTATTCTTCTCATCTTATGTCTATATAGAGCTTGGCAGACTGTGGCCTCTGATCCCAAGAGAAAGGACATCAGTTAAATAAAATTAGCCTACATCATGGCAGCAATGTCTCCTTCAAATCTGTGGTTCAAAACCAGGTCTCAGTTAAATCAACTAACCAGCTACCCAAGGTCAATCAATAGTTCATTCTCTAGAAATGTCAGAAACCAAGGTCTGTCTGCTCTCGCTGTAGACATTAATGAATATTGAGGTATTTGGGAGTACTTTATCTAGACATCTCCTGTCCTTTCATAAATCTAAATTCAGATTCCTTACAGTCAGGCAACTGACCTTGCAGTCAGGCAACAATTCTCAGGTCAACCCATCCCTGAAGTGTGACTGAAAAACCAGCACTGGCTTCCTCTTTGCCTCAGAACATGTTTCCAGCCCTTTTAGGTCTCCTTATATGGGCTGATGCTGTAACAAGGGTAGGGAGGTGGCTCAGGCAAAGCTGTAAAGGGCTTCTCAGGCATGTTTGCTGGGTACAACCACCAACCAACCAGTCATGTCAGTAACAATCACAGAATGTCAGGAGTTGGAAGGGACCTTGAAAGACCATCTAGTACAACCTCCCTGCTGGAGCAGAATCATCTACATTAGATCACACAGGAATGCGTCCAGATTGGTCTTGCATATTCATCTCTAGAGAAGGAGACTCCACAACCCCTCTGGACAGCCTGTTCCAGCGATCCCACACAGTGGCAGCTTGTTTGAGGAAGATAATCCAATAGCCTCAGTCTACCAAGCCTGAGGGATACTTTCCCAAGGTTTCACCACATATCCTCACTGACAACACTCATTTACAAGGTGCACACCAGTGAAGCACAGGCATTGATCCCAGTGCCCATACCACTGCTCAAGCCTTGGCAAGCTGAAAGGGCTCTGCAGCAGGAATTTATTTCTACAGTGTGCCTGAATGGTGGGCTGTCTGGCTGGCTAAGAGGGCTAGAAAGACTTGTCCACACCAGCTCTTGCAAACCTGATAGTTGCCCACAGAACCTTCTTTGGGCTTTCAACTCTTGCCACCTCCAGAAGACATTCTGCCATGCTAGCACAGGCAACTAGGTAGATCCAAGATTCAGATTAGATGTGCATGCAATATGTGGCTGCTTTGGTACAAATCTTCAAAGCAAGATACTTTCTTACATCCAGGTCCATCAGGAAGTTTCTGTGAATGTCCATAGTATTTCACCCTTCATGAAGCTATCAATGCTAGACTTGAGTCAACCATGTGAGCTCTTCACATGATGTACCTACACAAGGGCACTCTGCTGTAGCATTCACTTTCTGCTAGTGCTGTCTCAAAGAGACTAATATATCATCACCTGGCCAAGAGCTTTGTGTGCTGCAGTAACTGAAAAAGAGGAAGAGAGACTACTCATCATGTAAGATCTGCTTCAGCCAGCTTGTGAAATGCCCCAGCCTCAAAATACCTGTCCTACATCAACCAAACAAAGTCTGACTTATATACTGAGGTACACATGGAGGCCAGGTGAGAGTCCAAACTGACTAGACCACAGCAGGAATGTTATACTGGGTCTAAAAGGCAAGAACATCTTGAGATGGGAGAAATACCTAGAGGCATCTTGAGTTGTCCACCCCCACAGATGGACCAGACTGGTCCAGAAGAAACCAGACTTTTCAACTGTGCTTCACCTGTGTGCTGCGTTCCCAAAGTGTGGGCAAGCCTCTACCCAGACTGGCTTGGAGACAGCTCTGCATAGGTCACATTGGGCCATACATGCTCCCACTTTTAGGCCTGGGTCACAGCTGAGTTCGTACCACACAACTAATTCGCTTTTCTCTAAATCCTTGCCTGGGTGTTCATGCCGAGCAGTTGTGGGTGGTGCTGGTGCCTATTCAAAAACAGCTTAACTGGCTGACTCCACTGGTCAACGATGGAGAGAGGATAAACAAGCTCTGCCCAGGCCCACATACAACAGCTACTGCAGCAGAAAACCCCAAACACACACATACCTGTGATGCCGGTTGCTAAGAAGAGTTGGATCACCAAGCAACCCAAATCCCAAGAGCATTTCAGAGGGGGTAGGAGGGGTTGGTGCTGTCTACACTGCAGATGGGACTGTATTGACCACTG
>VXBZ01003994.1:186922-225259 GCA_013399135.1 Heliornis fulica
GCCCTTGATACCTACCCTGAGGCATCCCAACACCACCTCAGTGAGATCAGGCATGCTCCAGGAACAGTCAGAGAAGCTGTCCAGATTGCCATGTGACATCAGTGGTGGCCTGCCCACCCACTGCTCTCAAGAGATGCCCTAAGTGCCCTTGCTTCTTACTTCAAGAAGAGGTGAACCCATTTTTCTGAAGAGTCATTATTAAAATAAAATAATAAAATAATAAAATAATAAAATAATAAAAGACTAGGGTTTGCTTTCTATTTTAACTCTAACTGTAAATTGTTTTCCTACACAGGAAACTTTTAGCATCCTGAATAGTGCAACAAATTCGGGAGTTTTAAGACAGTGCATGACAGCAGGAAATGAAATAGAACTGCACTGTCCAGCAAATCTAAATTAATCAATTTTCACTGAAATGCAAAAAATAAACCCCCAACCTATGTTAATACTATACTGCAATTTAAGAACTCAGGTTTTCATTCAAATAAAAGTCCAGAGTGGGGGAATACAAGGAAAAGTAACAAGATCCTTTTTAACACTGGGATGGGATTTTTTTTTAAACCTAGTTCATATTTTCATATCAGTCATGAACAAGGCCAGCTGAAAGGATGTCTCACCGAACTACCCCTTTGTCAGTGAACTTCCAATTATGCTGTATTTGCAGTATCTGAGGTCCCACTCACTGGAATAAGTCATTACATGAAATTATCAATGTCTGCATAGGAAAGATGGCAACCCTTGAAGATTCAGACCTCAGAAGCCAAGTAAAAACAACTGCAAAGTTATTATTTTACAATGCCTCAGGCAGAAGTCTCAAAAACCCCATGTTTCTGAGTGGCTGAGTCAAAGACTCGGGATTCCAATTATTGCACATACAGCTACGTGGCAGCTTTGGTGCAAATCTTTGCCTTGGCTAAGCATCTACCACAGCATTTCTAACCAGCTAACATAATTTTAGTCTAAATTATCACAAATCTAACTTTAGGCATACTCAGATACTCCAATAACCAAAATTGTACTTACATACTTATATTCATGCAAGTGCTTGTTCACCTCCTGAGCAAGATCAAGACAAAACAGAAGCATCTAATATTACCAAGTCTTAATAGGAGGAAAAGCAAAGCTCCTCCAGCCCCTGAAGGAATGAACCTGTTTGGTGGGATGTGCTAAAAATAATAAAAAAAACCAAAACCAACAAATCCAAGAAGGTAAGAAAACCTTCACACACCACCAGACACACGAAGTTAAATTTTCACCGTGCCAAGCCAAAGACCAATGGCTGGCTGAGCACATGACAATCAGTCAACCCAAAGAAATAAGGAAATTAATCTGCCCTCATTCACACAAAGCTTGAGCTCTTACACAGATCTTTGGACACACACCCACTGTGCATCAATAACAATTATGATACTTCACTTATTTCTGCTCTGAGGAGAAAAAAGTCCCTAAATAACACTCCTGGCTCTGCTGTATAACCTGCTACCACTGAGTCAGTGACTTAGAAGTCGCTGCTTGTGAGCCTGAGGTTCACTGCACACAGCCAACCAAACTCCATCATATAGGAAGCATCAGGATGATTCCCAATTGCTTGTCATGGCCAGCCAGACACTTTTCCTGGGATCTCATACCTGTGGATGCACATGCCAGCAGAAAGTGATACAACTCATTCATCCCCAGCACTGTGTATGAAGACCTACAAGCTGCAAGGGTAGATGAAGGGAGCCAATGTGGTGGCCTTCTTAGTGTCTAGTCCAAAACTCCCTTGTAAGCAAGTACAGAGCTAAAATTAACAGTTAAAGAAGTGCAGTTCTACATCACCAGAACAGACTTACATATGACGACTTCATTGACTGTCATTAAGGAAATGACAAACACGTCAAAATTACCCCTGGCCAGGACAAAAAGAACTATGCCAGGTACAAAAGTAAACTAACAACTTTTGTTGATTAGAACATCAATTGTATTATCTCCAAAGTTGTTTGTGTGAACAGCAAAGTTGGAATGGAATTGCTACCCTTAAGAGTGCTCCATTTTCTTCAACTACATGTTCCAGCCAGTTAATTTAACACACCACAATCCAACTGTTTCATTCTGATAACACCTAGGGCCACTAATTAAGGGCTTAGCTTGACTGGCAACAGCACAGACTTGTTGCAGCCAGATGCTCTCTGCCCCAAGGAGCTTGCCTGCAATCAAAGCTTAGAAAACAGACACCTACTATGCTTTACCCACTACACAAATATACAAGAGCACAACAGCTGAAGAGGGATTTGGAATAAATGTATTTGTGAGAAAAAAACCGCTACCCCAAGTTTTAGGGATGAGCAGGAAGTTTCATTTGTAGAGAGCGCAGAGTTGACTGGAAGGTACTTCTACAGGCTCAATATCAGTACTCATCACAAATCCAAGTGCAACCCCAGGACAGGCATTTTAAAAGCTCCTTGAACAAGCTGACTTACAGTTCAGGAAGCATTTCTCTAGGCTACCAGTCTAAAACTATGAAAGAAAACAAAACTGTACCAGACTAATACTGGACAACTAACCAGTAATTCAGGCCATGAGTTACAGGCCTCATCTTCCTTATTTGAAGCATTTCACTATAGCATGGGACACTTCCCTGTTCTCCCTCTTCTCTCATCCCACAGAGTCTGCTCTGAAACAGACCCAGGTGCCAGCTGTTATCAAAGATGAACCCTAACCTGTAAAGTCAGATTTGCTTTCAGCTCTCAGTTTCTAAAAGCCAGCACAAAAACCTGGAAGTTTCTGAATTTGGCCTAAATTCTAGCAAATAAAACCAAACCACTGAAGCAAGGGGTGGAACAACAGGCTGAGGGACAAGGCTCCAGTTCACAGTTCTTTCTCAGGTTTAGCCACAGCAACTGAAGAACTCTAAGCCAATGAGCTGGACTATGAACTGCAACAGCCCAGGGGCAGATGTGCTACCACTCAGTCACCCCTGCTATAGGGGCACAAGTGTCCAGTGGGGAGACAGCCAGCTCAGCAGAACCAGTCTTCCAAGTATAAAGCAAATTTGAACTCAACCAGCACACTTCACAGCCCAGCCACCCTCACCAGAAACTGCTGGCAGTGGACACTAACCCAACAGAAGGTGAAGTGTCAGTCACTTTCTCCCTTCTCATTATGGTTACTTCAGGTAAGAATGCAATAAAGGGACATTAGCTCTCTCACCACTAGCACAAGCCAGCAGGCCTCTTGAACAAAGCCCTCTGAGGAGCCTTAGCTGTCAACTGCCTAAAGACCAACTCTGGTAGGGAGAAAATAAAAAAACCAGACAGCTAAGTCCATTACATCAGCACCCAAAGCTTGCTTATTTTCTCAAGTCAATTACAGGGTGCAATGGCAGCCTCACAGGTTTGCCAAAGGGAGGACAGCCAGGAGGACTTATTTCAGCCACACTAAACCAATTCAGGATACAGGGTATCAAAAGGAAGCTTCACGGTGGGCAGAAGTTTCCCAAATAAAAGATACCCAAAGCTTGGATGCCAGTCCTAGGTTGGTCAAGTCTCCCAAGCTTATGATTTACCCAAGGACAGCCTCCAAGGACTCTGTCTAATGGCAGTACTGTCTCAAGCTAGAAATAGAATGGCAGCTTGTTTTTCCCCTGGAATTTAGGAGTTTCCAACAACAGTCATAAAGTGTAAAAGCAAGTGACTAAGGTAGAAGGGCAGCTAAGCATACTGGTTTTAAAGCTCAGAAAGTTCTTGATTTGGGTGTTGGATGCATATCAGCTCTTACTCCATGCAAGTTAGTTGCTCATTCTCCACTTAAACTACTAAAGATTTTATGCTCACAGCTAACTTTTCAGTAGGTTTCAATGACAGTAGACTGGACCTTTTAAATAATACACTTATATAACAGAATACATACAGATCTGTACAGACCAATATAAGGAAGATGAGAAGGCAGAAGTTCAACCGGTGGCTGGCAGCCCCACATTTTCTGAAGGCAGTGAAGGAAGATCGAAGAGAAGACTTGGCATCATCACAAGGGTCCATGCACAATGCAGCCACAGGAAGCTCCCACAGCACTCATGACTCCTATCTCATACCTACAAGGATATCTGGCCCAACACCTGAGAGCACTGCATGGTCTGTTAAGTGACTAGTATGGTTGTAGGAGGTTTAACCAGCTGCACATGGTCCCCCAAGGCCAACAAAACATATATAAACCCCGAGTCTGAAAGCCTGGCTTTCTGCCCATACACATGTATACCAGTCATTGTACCACTCCTCATGGCATGCTACAATGCTACCTCTAATGGTCTATGCATTAAGCTTGCAGTTTCTTGCAAGGCTAAGTCTCCATTGAGTCTGCAAAAATGCAGGCCACCTGTTTGCAGCACAAAACCTTGCCACTAATACGAACAAAATGGCTGCAGATACCCACTCCTGTGGGGATCCCTGCATGCCTCCAAGCTGCACATACCCCCAAGAGCTCCTTCCAAAGTTTCACATGGTTTCACAACTTGAGGCTCCATGAGACAAACAATGAAGCTAGAGGAGGCAATCACAGCCACAAGGAACAGAAACAGATTTCAAAAGAAATCCCCCACTGCCTCTGCCAAGATATTCCGCATTGAATCCATCCACTACAACCTAAAGTATTGCCCTTATTTCCAAAAATAAAATCTAATCCTGCCTCCCCAAGAGTCACAGAACATGCAGTTCTCGCGGGAAGAAGTGCATGAACACAGCAAACTTTGAGGAAACATTAGGACTGTTTCTAACAAAAGTTGCCATCAGCCCGTCCAGAGCAGCCGCACAGAAGAACAGCCACACGGCAATCTGCCTCTGTGCAACACATACAAAAGACTCCACCAGAGTCTGGTATAGGGATCCCCTGCCCCCAAGTCAGGCAAGACGCTGCTACTTTTCCCAGACTGCTTCCTTGATGTGAGGCCAGGCACTACACTTCTCACAGTACTGATGCCAGTCCAGAATAAGTGCTGATTTCAGCAAGAATCCCTTGGTTCACAACACTTTTGCCAAATCAGGATCTGATGATTTTTTTATAAGCAACTCATCACGACTCCATTTTTATCCCATGGCATATGGCTCAAAAATTTCTCATTATATTTGGCAGGAAGGGCTTAGATACTCCTTATCCTGAATCTGTGCTCCTCGATGTTCCTTTGAGCACTAAGAAAGGATGCAAGCAGAGTTTGGAAAGCCATGAGTCAGTGCAGTGAGCCAGACTGCAAACTTCAGCTCAGATTCCAATCTTCAGGACCAGAAGGGAGAGAAATGCAAATAACAAGCTGAAAGGCATATTAGGCAAGCCATGTTTGTACATTACCTCGCACAGTGGGGTTCTAGCCAGGTGAGGGCCGGGAGACAAGAGACTGCATACACAGAAAGGTAACTAAACAGGTAAATGCCCACGCAGCTAAACGTGAACCCCATTAAAGTAAATACTGCTAAAGAACAGACACATCCATCTGACCGTATCCACTTTGGTATACCACCAACTGAATCGCGCAGGGTAACTCAAGAGCAAAGGGACAGGCTTTCTGCTCACATAAAGGCAGCCTAGGCCAGCTGCTACAGAGCACATTGGCTGAGAGGAAGCCGGCCCGGCATAACAAACCCTGCAAGTTACGGGCGTCTCGAGGCCCCGTTACTGGCTACCTGAACGGTACACAAAACCAACCGAGAGAAAAGCGGTCGCTCTTACCTTTAGCTGGAAAGGCTGAATTTCGTTCAAACTCTGGTTCCTGAGCTTTTTGGTGAGGACCTTCAGCATGGTACAAACCCGAGGAGCCAAGAAGGGGTTAAGCATACACACACAAGCGTCCGCATGTGCCGAGCCGCCGCCGCTACGCTCGGAGGAGCTCCGCGAGCCTTGCGCCCAGCACCCCCAGGGACACGGGCCGGGGGCGAGGGGACAGGGCTGCGGGCAGCTCGCTCCCAGCTCTGCCCTGCTTCCCTCCGCCACCGCACTGTCCTACAGCCCTCCGCCGGGGGGAGGGATGGAATCCCTTTCCAAAGCCTGAAGGAAAAAATAAATACCGAACTTCCTCTGCTTCTCTTCCACCCCCTTCCCCGGTTACGCTTCAGAAAGGAGGGAGGAACCAGCTGGCAGTGTGCTGCAAGGGACAAGAGACCTTCAGCGCAGAGCGGTTACAGAGGGACGGCGGAGCTCCCCAGCCGAGGCCCCGGGCTCCGCTCATGGCAGCGCTCCCGCCTGCCCCGTCAGCCGCGACGCCAGAGGCCCCAGGCGGGCATCGCGCCCCGCTGCCGTCGGGCGCGGGCGCCGGCACCGCCACCGCCCCGACCTCCCGCACCACCGCGACCACCCCGCACCCCTGCCCGCGACGGGAAACTTGTAACGGCGAGACAGCCGCGGAGCCCATTGGCCGGCCGGGGCGGGCCGGGGCGGGCCGGGGCGGAGCCTCCGCTTAAAGGGGCCCCGCCGGCCTGACCGCTGGTGCCCGCTCCGGAGGGTGCCCTGCTAGAGCAGGTCCGTTGCGGTGCCGCCGGCGACCTGTCCCAGGCGGCCTGCCCTGAGGCTCCCCGGCCCGGGCGTCTCTGCTCGTGTCGTAGCAGGCTGGTAGCTGTGCCGCGTCCCGGCTCGCAGCCTGCCCGCACGGGAGGGTGACGGGATGCCGTGACCTGTCCGGCGCGGTTCCGAGCACGGAACCGCAGGGAGGGCTCGCGTACCCCGCCTCGAATCCCCTGAGCCCGGCGAGGAGATCGCGAAAGGCCCGCAGCAGCCGGGAAGCTCCCCGCCGCCTTTTCTCGCAGCAGATGCAAGCGCCGGGCCAAGACGGCACCGGCCTCTGCTGTGCCAGCCGCCCTTGGGCACGAACAAGGTGCTCGTTTCCATGGCCCGTCCGCCCACGCCTCCCTGGCAAAGCAGCCGGGAAAGTTATCAGGGATCGACTGATAGGCTCCCAGCCGCTTTGAACCCACAGGAAGCCTCCGACACGTTTGCCAGCAGCAACAACAAAGGGCTTTCACCCACTGCCAACTCCGTGACAGCGATAAACTCCACGTCTAGGTGAAAGGTCCCTTTTGCCCATTGCCAGCCCCTTGGGGCCAGCAGTGCCTTTCGTCCCAACTTTCCTCCTGTGCTGAGCTCAGAAGCTCTGAGGAGGTCTCCACTTGTGTACGAATTCCAGAGGAGCACAAGCTGGTTAATGTATCAGTTAACCCTGTTCTCAGCCAGCAACGCCTGTAATGAGATAAGGAAAGAGCTCTCATAATATGCTGACTGCAGAGAAGAAAGAACATCTCTGCTGCAGGGGAAAGGGCCTCAGCTCAGCTCCAGTTAGCCAAGTATTTTTCTTGAAGGAGTACAGCAGGCACGGAGCCTGATCCAGAAAACAACATCTCTGCTTTTCAGAAAGTGCTGCCTTAGAGCATGCCTGCAGTAGGAAACAATCTCATCTCTTACAACGTATTTGCTCTGTGAGTTCTGCATTCACACTGTGTACTTACACCTGATTTTCCCTCAGCTCACACCAAACTGAAATCAGCATCCAATCTTATCACTCTAAATCACCATATATTGTTCCAGATACTTCTGGTTTCCTTCTTGCATGAAGACAGGAAAACAGGTAATGGTGGGCACTATGAGATCACTAGCCTGGCATCCTGCCTCCAAGAGGACAGAATAAAGTGCCAGACGAAAGCAGAAATCCTCCATGTAGATATGCAATAATACACCCCATGTTAGGTAAGAATTACTTCTGATCTGTACCAATAATCAAGGTATGTTCCAAAGCCTGACAACTGAGAGCCTTTTGCCCTTCACTTCAGAATGTAATTTTCTTTTTTTTTTTTCATATTTCCATATAAAACCGAATTCCCCAGACCTATATTCATTCCTTATTCTGTCACTGGAGCCACTGGCTTTCCTCATAATGGTCTGCAAGATATGACCTATAAACCACAGTCAGCTTAAACTACTGGGTGTGATTGCTTTCCCAGATTTGAGTTCTCCAGTCTCCTCTCATTGCGAGAGGCACATGCCAGGGCCCAGTTGTTTGTCTCAGGATGAACAAAGCTGAAAAACCTCCCTGGAACAGAGAAGAGCAGAACCTGCCACCCCACCTACAACCCATCACAGCCCCTGAATTCACACTGCCCCACTAAGCATGAAAGAGCAGCAGTGCCCACAGCCTGGTGGTGGGTTCCTACTAGGCTGCCCAACATGCTCCCAGGACAGTGCTGCTAAGGACAAACGGCAAAAGCAAAGTGCCAGTGAAGCTTTGTCACAGTACTTGTGATGTGAGAGAAACTAATCCTGTAATTCCTTGTATTAACTCTGCTTCTGCAACCTTTGCCTACATGTGTTTCCACAGGTAGCTGCAGAGTAGCTACTTCTTCCTTGCTTTGTTTCATAAAACCAGAATAGTCAGGAACACCAACTTTGGGTACACCCAGGTCTTTTGGGGGCCAGGTTATACACACCAGCTCCCAGTGCTTTCTCAGACCACAAAGCCATGAGCAACTGCTGTGTTCCAGCAGGCTCAGAAGGAACTCACACCTTCAGGTTCCTCCCCAGTTAAACTTGTGCCACCGACTGGTCAAGTACCATGGCCACTGCCACAATGCCAGGAGCAACTGATCTCAAGCTCTCCACTGATCCACAGCATCCAGCATCTCCTCTGAATGAGGCACGCTGGCACTGCTGTAACCAGTGACAACCAGTTACCAGGCCTCCAGAGGAAAAAAAGCTTTTGCAAAAAGCAGAGCTGCAACCTCCTGCTCCAACTCTTGTTTTACATCATCCCTGCCCTGAGGATGGGGCTTGACATGCTAGATAGGTTCTCAGTAGACAAGTCACACTGCTGCATCATATACTGGTAGGAAAGCTTCCTTAAAGTTCTAGAGGTGTTGCTTCTCCACGCACATACAGGCTGCAGAATACTACCAGTAACTTCTATCCAAGGAGAGCAAAATATTTTTGAAGGGTACATAGTAAAATAGTACTATTCCCAATGGAGGCAACTAAAACAGGAAAAGTTTCTTAACTTTCTGAAGATCACTGAGGAAAGCTGTGGAAGATCCAAGAATAGAAGTGGTATCTCCTGGCCCCTAGCCGATGCTCCCAAACTGTAATCTAGCCTGTTACTAGATCACACTGCTGGAGCTATGCAAAATTCAGTGGTTTCACTTCCCAAGCATCTCATGTGATCATTTTGCTTTGGTTTTAGTTCCTGTGGGTTTGTTATCCGTGGGGTTTTGATCTACCTAGGGAGTTCAACCCAAATCCAAATCTCAAACCTAGTCAAAAAGGCCATTTTTTTTTTCTGTTCGCATGATAAAAACATAAAAAATGCATTGCATAACATTTATGGTAACCCCACACGCTTGCACTGTTTGCAGATCTCTTTAAATTCCTCATGGCCAGATCACGAGCAGAAGGGAGGCAAGTGGCAAGCCTGCCCTGAAAGAACACATGGTATTGTGGAGACAAGGAGCATATGGCGGCGTGCTGTGAGCTAAGCCAGGATCCTGGTTCACTTCCACAGCACTCGCATGTTCCTGCCTGCTGCTACCATGGAGAAGACATCCCTGGAGAACTGCCTTAGCTCCTGGTGTGCCACATCTTCTCTTTCCTCCTCTGTGGAAAACCTGGCCAAACAGGACAATAAGGGAGACAGGCAGGAGGGGTGAAGACAAGGTTTGTTAATGGCAATTACCTGCCTTGAAGGCAAGGATTAGTTTAATGCACAGATTCCCCCTGAGCTGTGTTTCCCGTTGTGCCCGGAGGACAATCTCATACCTTCTGCAGCTTACCCTGCCTAGGGTGTACCACTGACATTGCAAGATGCAATGAACAGGAATGTGTGTGGGTGCAGAAGGCCCCATTAGGCAGGCCTGGCCAAGCCTTCTCCTAGGGAAAGAGATGCTATTTTCAGGCTTTGAAGTTGCCAGGGGATTTGTTCGGCCCTCCGAGCACATGGAACTGCTCTTCTGCTTCCCTTCCCTACACGGTGCTCTGTGCCACCGCAGGACCGCGCTGCGTCTGTGCGGACGCTGGGCTGTACAACCCCACGTCGAAGGCAAAAAAAACTGCCAGGGAAGAGGTTCAAGTGCCATCTATTGGGGAACTCCCCTCATTGCACCAGGGAAGACGGATGCACTGGGAAAAGAACCAGCCCGCGTCACTTATGACCCTCAATGGGTGATGTCTGAGACAGACACTGGAGCTACAGCCAGTGCTGGACACGGGAAAAGAATCTGTCTGCCAACGGCCAAAAGCAAGGCACAAGCAGGAGGAAAGCTGAGCCTAGACCTTGCTTGGGTCCAAAGCCGGGCACATCTTGAACGGTGCCATGGAGCAGAGACATCCACCAAACTGTCTCAGCCTCTGTCCCAATGTATGTAGATGAAAGCAGGGGAGAAGGACAATCCAGGAAAATATTGGGAATTGTTCCTAGAATAGTGTGACTGAAAAAAAAGTGCACCGAGCTCTACCCCTGTGGCAGCCACTAATCACTTACAACAGGTACCACAGAGCACTTCTCCTCCCAGTGTGCAAGCTGCAGAGCAGAACTGCTCCTCCAGAAGGGATCACCTCTGACTGGTGACCCTGTCACCTCTATGTGATGCCTGTCCTAACACAGGCCATACAGACTGTGGCCCAGCTGCAGGGATCGGGTCACAGAGCATCTGAGTGCTCTCTGAGCTCTGGCCACATAGTCATGACACCAGGAGAGCGAGGCAGGCAGTTGGGAAACATCCCATCTATGGTCACAAAGGAGCCCTTCACCAAGGCCGTGGGATCTGAAGGTAAGAACTGGCCACCCTTACATAAGCAGCCACAAACTGGGCCAGCTGCTGTCATGCAAACACTAAAGGAGTATCGGGAAGGGCTGGTCAGAGATAGCGGAGACTGACAGCTCTGTTCTCTTTGAGATAAATTTCTTTTAGGCACATCTGAGTAATTAACTACTTAGGGTACATGTTTTGCAAATGCAGTTTTTGACCACCACAAAAAGAGTAAAAGAAGCAGAAAAGAAAATGAAGAAAAACATGTTTAGTAATTCCTTGGTATTTGGTAGAGAAACAATGACCGTGCCAGGACAGGCCATGTGACAGCAGTCAGGAAAAGAGATGATCCTCTTAACAGCACTGCTGGGCAGCCCCATCTCTGTTATAACTCCCTTGCTGCCCGTTGCCCCCCTGCAAATTGCTAGGGCCAACTGGAAAGTCAGCAGGAGGTTAATACACTGGGAACCAAGGAGAGAAGGATTACCACGACCATTTACACCACACTGCTCTAGGCGGTACAGCAGACATTTGTTCCTCTGAAAGCAGGCCCAGACAGGACCCACAGCACCCACTTGGCAATGGCCTGCATGAGCAGCACTCACCAGCTCTCACAGCATGCACCAGCCGGAAGCTCCAGGGTAGCAGGGCAGTCTGGCTCCTCAGAAGCACAAGCAAAGAGAAGTGATGACTTCTGCTTTAGATATCTCCTTCCCTCTGACCCCTGGAGGAGAGGAATCATCTCACATGGCTAAAAAATCTCTGCCTTTCTTTCCTTCAAATGCAGTCACTACAACTCATTCACATCTATTCCTTTTCAGACACCTTCATGGTAACAGTCCTCAGCTGGAATCATGCAGTGATTCTGAACCCCAACATGTAACTAACAAGGAGCAGTCAGTCCAAAGATGAAAGAAACATCCAGGCTATACATCCTACCCCAACAGAGAGGGCCACAAACTCACCAGCTGCCTCAGCCTTCAGGTCTTTAGGTCAAAGACAAGAATGCTCAAACTTCAATGCCTAGGAGGGCAGCATCAGAGAGAAAGGGCCTAGGTTCCTTCAAAAACAGGAAACTTCTTAAGCAAAAGCGCTAGGAAATGAGCACACTCAGTTTCAGCAGAGGAAGGCAGAAAATATTATTGTGGTTGCTAGTCTGATGGGGGGAAATTCCTTTCTGGTGCTTCTTGGCTGCCCAAACAGAATCTAGGCTTATCCCAAGTATATAAATACAGCTATCCATATCAAAGAGGTTTCCCAGCTCCTCTTGCTGGGCACTCCATCCAGATCTGTGTTTATGACCTGTTTCAGTGCTTCTAAGGAAAATGGGAAAAAAAAGCCAGGTTAGTATCACTGGGGAAATTTCAGGAAAAAAAATCCAGGAAGTACAAATTTGAACTTGCTGCCTTGAAGCTCATCCCTAGTGTGCACAATGCATGGATGAGGAGACCAACAGCCAGGTCACACCCACGCTGTACCCTGGCCAGGCCAGTCCTGGGGGCATTCCTGGCCACAGTGCCTCACTGCAAGAAGCATGGCCAGACCTCACAAATTGCCATCAGATGATCAGAAAACACCAGCCAGGCAATGGTAATGTTTCAGAAAACTGCTAGGACTCCTGTCAGCGTGCCTGCGCTCTGTCTCCAGCTGCTGCCAGGCTCCAGTTCATCCATGGGGAGGGAAGACAGTCAGTGTGTTAACCTGCGCTACTGAGACAGCAGGGAAGGCTGGGGAGAGGAGCACGAGCACTGCCTGAGGCACCTGCAGGAGTGACAGCACGGCTGAATTCTCATAGAAAGGCTCATAGGTAAAATATACAGCCCTTAAAATAACTGCAGAAATGAAAAGTGTTCTAATGACTGAGGGTTTGTGGCCACAAACCATCTGGTAGCCAAACAAAGGGGTCCAAGCATCCAGTAAAGCTGCACTCTGAGGAACAGAACAAGACAACCTGTCTTCACAAACCTCTTCCTCAAAATCTCAGATTGCTAGACTGGCCAAGAAAGGAGTGACCTTAGAGGATTTTTGTAAAGAGAATAAATCACAAGCATGTAATTTCTCCTTGCTTTCTGAAATCTTTGAATGCATGCTGCATCTGTACATTCCTCCTTGATCTTCTGGAAGTCCAGACCAAGTGTTGAAACCTTTATCAGTTTCTCACCACTAAGGACAGTTATTTGCAAACTATCCGCCAGAAATCCCAGTTAGAACAGCTCTCTAGGCAGCATGGATGCGTAAGCAAGGACAGGAATGGCCTTGGGAGGGAGGAAATGAGTTTGGCAGCAGAAACCACAAACGCTGTGTGCAGGCACACTAATATTAAAAATGATACAACAATGGGGCAAGAGAAGATGGGCTAAGATAAAGGGTAGATAAAGTGCAGGGATGAGGTATTCTAATGGAGATCTTACCATAAAACACTTCCTTATGTCTCTCTGTTTCCAGGTTAAGACCTTTCAGCTAAGAGGTGCGTTCAGACAGAAGCAGAATCTGAGTGATCCATGGAGACACGACAGCTATGGCCTTCCCCGTCCTACAAACCTCACCTATGGTGGGGTGGCTAACAGAAACCTTGTGAAAAGCCCTGTATTCAATCGCACACTTTCCGCTGCCTGTATTATATACCAGCCGTCCCCAGAGGGCACAAGAGACCACCACTTTGTCTCCGCACCGGCTCCCCATTTCCAACGAGCACTGCCAGAAGGGAGAACGGTCTGAAGGGGTTCTTGTGTTTTCCCAGCTCTGCCTCCCTGTTATTCCACATGGGTCGAGGGCAGACCCGGCACTACCACACAGCAGCAACAAGCTGCTTTATGGTGAGAAGCACGAGCACTAGCAGGAAGTTGGGGTTATTACCCGAAGGTCTGGGTGTCTTATGCCCACCCAGCCAGGTTGCTCAGCCCAGGCTCTGCATGCTCCCTTGCTGAAGCCCAAGGATGGTGCAAAAAGCCAGAGGAAAAGGATCGGGCCTGTCTCCAAATCTCACCCTACCATGACTTCTCATAGTCTTGAGTGTGAGGGACAGTCAGTTGATCCTGGCACTGGTTACATGCCACCACCAGTCTCCTAGCCCTCAGAGGAGAACAAAACTGTGTCCCACTGGGCCTGACTGCATTCAGATGAGACAGAGAAGACACAAGTCTTCATATCCACAGCACAGCCAGTATTTCTAGAGCTATTAGAGAGTAATTTTCTGGTGCCTTTAAAAAAAAAAAAAAAACAAACAACAACCCTCCTCTTTCTCAGCTAAATCTGTTCAGCTGTATTCTGGCTCCTCTCTAGATGGGAAGTGGTCCCAGATACACAGCATCACATCCCTCAAATTAACCTGCTCACACACCATGAAGAAGTGCATATAGCAGGTGTGTGGAATTCAGTCTTTGGGAGACCTGCATAGCAAATTACAAGAAAAACACGACAGACAGATTTAATCTAAAGGATCAGATGTTAAATCTTATCACTTCTCAGGCTCACTTTTTCTTTCTTCTAAGCCCAATGAAAGACTTCAGAAGATCCAGCCAAATTTGCTGTATATATGGAAGACACTCATCATACCTGCAGAAAAAACCCCAACAGCTTTCTGCTCAGTTCCTTGCTGCTATTACCCCATATCATCACCACTGTATCAGCTCTGTCATTGTACACTGAGCGGTCTGTGGTTGGGGTGGCTGGATGCTCAAGTCACCTGTGGCATAGCTGAGTTGCAGTCCCACCAGGTCTTGCACAGATAACAAGAGACATTCATTCTTTTGGTGTTCATCTCAGCCCTGGCCAAGGTACTCTGAAGTAATGTGGTGGCTGCATGGACAGAAGTAAAGCTCAGGTTATGGTAAGAGTCCGGCTCAGAGGATAACAGCCAGAAAGGGTTAGGAGAAAGAGCTATGATTAGACCAAACAGGTGGGTCAGGAAAAGTATGTGGCTTGGAGCACTGCAATTAGCATCCTGACCAAGTAAGTTTTGCTCCTTCATAGCAATGCAGGTTTGCTGCTGTCAGTCAGATACCTTTCTGTGGCACTCTTCAAGGGACACAGAAAAGCTAAAATCTCAAGTGCATTCATGTAGTAGAAACTCAATAGCACCCTTCCCAGGAGATCACAGAATCCTAGAATCACTTGAGTTGGAAGAGACCTTCAAGATCATCAAGTCCAACCACAGACTAACCCTGCCTAGACCACCTCTAGACCATTTTAGACATCATCTAATCACCTCCAGGGATGGTGACTCCACCACTTCCCTGGGCAGCCTGTTCCAATGCTTAACAACTCTTTTAGTATGCAATTTTTTTTCCTGATGTCTAACCTAAATCTCCCCTGGTGCAGTTTATAACCATTTCCTCTTGTCCTATCGCTTGCTACTCAAGAGAAGAGACCAAACCCCACCTCTCTATACCCTTGTTCCAGGTAGTTGTAGAGAGCGATAAGGTCTCCCCTCAGCCTCCTTTTCTCAAGACTAAACAGCCCCAGTTCCCTCAGCTGCTCCTCACAGGACTTGTGCTCCAGACCCTTCACCAGCTTCATCACACTTCTCTGGACAGGCTGCAGCATCTCAATGTCCTTCAGGTAGTGAGAGGCCCAAAACCTGCACACAGCACTCAAGGTGCAGCCTCACCAGAGCTTAGTACAACAGCAAAGTCATCTGGCCATCTGGGCACATTGCTGCCTCATGTACAGCTGGCTGTCAACTAACACCCCCAGGTCCTTCTCCTCCAGGGAGCTCTCCAGCCACTCTGCCCCAAGCCTGTAGCACTGCCTGGGGTTGTTGTGACTGAAGTGCAGGACACTGCACTTGGCCTTGTTATACCACAGCAATCGGTATGACTGAATACACTTGCAAGGACGTTCCCTCACAAAATCTAGTCAGTCCCTCCATAATTTAATATAGTAAAAATAGTGTAATCTTAAAATCTCCAGGTTTTACCTGAAGGCAAAGGAAGCTATTTTCTATGAAGCTTGATGAAAATTAGCCAGGCTTTGAAAAATTACCATTTCAAATTTTTTTAATTTTTTTTTTCCTCTTATGTTTTACTTCCTAAAAGTATAAATGGAAGTTAATTAAACAGATTTCACTGTCATTATATGCCACTGTCATGAAGGCAGTGATAATAAAACTGTGTAATTACAACGTACTTTACCTTCCACAAGGTGTCTGCTATTTAGGGAAAACACTAAAGGGTCATTAACACAAGAAGGCAAGGCTTTTTAGCTAAGGTGATGGAAGATTTAAAGGATCAAGGCCCATGTCCACAAAAACACAAAGTCCCATAAAATGGATTTTAAGAGAAATCAAGTTTCTAAGGCCAGGCATGCAATCCTTAAACCCCTGCCTAATCCCTTGGGCTCCTAGACTATGTCTATACCAGTAAATTAACCGTGTCCAGAACTGTTCTCTGGCACTGAGCTTGCACCCATACCATTAAACTCTTTTTTCTTTCAAGAGAGGCTTTTGGATCCAAGTGGTTGTCAGAAACAGCCCCTGGCCCACACTGACTCCCTCAGCCATGCCTGGGAATTGTTTGGAAGTGTTAACTGTCACAGGCCAAAGCCACGGCAAGAATAAATTAACAGGAATCAGCTGGTGACTTAATAGATGATGGAGTTGTAGCAGCCCAGAACTTTCGCTGAAAGAGATGTAACTGTAAAGTCCTATCATATGCACCTATATTATCTATACTTACTTATATGAGATATATATATGTTTCTGTAGAATATTACACACATATACTTACAAATATCTCCATAGGAACATTTTCTTGACAAATATGTGGCAAATAAGTTTTTATGTTGCTGCCTGACGAGCCATCAGCAGTCCTTACTTTCAAGTGTTTTCATTCCTCCCTTCCAGGTTAACCTTGAATTTCTACCTTCTCAAAGCACTTGAATTTTTTCCAATAGCTGAAAACATTCAGGGGTGTTTTTCACATTCATTTTCACAACTGGAGCATGTTATTTGTCCATGCTTGGAGGTATTGTCTGGAGTCTGCCTTTGCATTTGAGATTTGCTGTGAAGCTCCAACACCGTCTTATTTCTATGCTGTACGTGATCTGGCAGATCTCAGGAACAATGCAAATCCCAGGACACCTTGTGTTGACCTTGCCTGAAGGAAACTGAACCACCAGCTCTACCTGTTCCTCCTGCAGCTTTTCAGAGATGGAAGCCATTGCTCTGTCCTGTCTGCCTGACGTCTGTCACACAATGTTTTGCAGGGGCAAACAGGACATATGGGGATGACGAGATTGGCACAGGAACTGAGGGCCCATTTCTGCAGCACGTATAGGAACTTGAATGTGTCCCAAATTACAAAGTACATGTTGATTTCCCTTGGTAGTAAAAGTTGGTTTTCCTAAAACTACTCCAGACAAGTCATGTGGAGGCATAGGGTATTTATTTACAGGCTTAGCTTTCACATGCTCCTGTTTAACCATGGATTGGATAGCATCCTCTGTTCATCCAGTCATCTTTCTGACCTAAGTTCTTGTCCATATAAATTGCATCATGTACTTGTTCATATAAAACAATATGCTGTGCATGTCTTAGGTGCAGGGGATAGCCTCTGAACAACCTGGACAACATCTCGATTTAGGTTATGTTCCGCTGTACCAGAGGCATCTGAATCAGCATCAGCTAAAACTGGGTGCTTAAGACCTGTCTCTGAAGGGTATGCAAGGCTGGGATGCTCCCAGAAGCCTGTCACTTTGGGCAATGGGCCTTCCATGCTAGCAGGGCATTCTGAGCTGGGAAAGTCTGCTTGGGAGAACTCTGAAGCTGACTTGCCTGGCCCATGAGCCATGCTGACACCTTTCACAGTATCACAGAATTCTAAGGGTTGGAAGGGACCTTGAGAGATTTGAGTCCAATGCCCTTGCCAAAGCAGGTTCCTTAGAGGTCACACAGCTAGGTGTCCAGACGGGTCTTGTGTATCTCCAGAGGAGACTCCACAACCCCCATGGGCAGCCTGTTCCAGTGCTCCGTCACTCTCACCATGAAGAAGTTCTTCCTCACATCGGTGCAGAACTTCCTGTGGTCCAACTTGTCACCATTGCTCCTTGTCCTGTCCCCACGGGCCACTGAAGAGGTTGGCCAGTTCCCCTTGTCTCCCACACTCTATAAACATTGATGAGATCCCCTCTCAGTCTTCTTTTTTGAAGGCTGAACAGATGCAGCTCACTTAAAGTAGTGGAAGATATATAACAGCTACCGAGAAGGCTGGGAAATAGCACCCTGCCAGCTGCAGTCAGTGCCTGATAGGTGCTAAGGGGCTTGCAAGAGAAAAGCCCAAGGCTTGTCTCCGAGCTGACCATTGCCCATGTGTGAGCGGAGGAGTTTGTCCTCACTGCTGAAGACCGGGGCCAGGAGCCAGAGCGATACACTCTGTGACTGATGCGGCTGAGTCAAACGGAAATGACCCGCTCCTGGATAGCGCTGCAGAACTGCTGCGGAGACAGTCATACGCATGCAGGCTCGGGCAAGGCCCTCTGCCACCGAGAGCAGACGCAACCCCGCTCCGCCGCGGGGCCTCGCCCAAGCAATGCCCCGCAGGGGCAGCAAGACGGCCTCGGGGAGCCAGGAGNGGGCGGCCTGGGGGAGCCGGGAGAGCACAGCCTGCCCCCTCAGCAGCCCTCTGCCGCCCGCCGGCGAGGGAGGCCGGGAGCCGCAGCCCCCTCCAGCCCTGCCGAGGCCTCTGGCGCGCCCCGCCCGCCTTTTCCCCTCAGCGGGCGCTCCTCGCGCGGGCTCCCGAGGAGGCGCCGGTCTGGGCCCGGCAGGGGGCAGCAGCGGCGCGCGCACCCACGGCCGGTCGGGTACAACGGCCATAACGGCGCCGAGGTCCGCCCGCCCCGCCGCCGGGCACCCCGCGGCCCCCAGGCGTCTCGACGCGCAGCGGGGCGAGGAGCGGGGCTATGCCAGGCGGCGGCCCGGGGGTGGCCGCAGGGGGCTCTGGAGCCCCTACCCGCTAACCCAGAGCCCTTGCCTCCTACCTGGGCCGCCTGAAGGGACAGCCCTGTGCTCCGCCACAGCAGAGCTGGTGCCCGTGGCCGTTGTGGAGCATGCAGCGACCAAAACCACCTCAGCCTCCTCTCCCGCGGTGGAGAAGGCGCATCGCCAGGTTTCCTGTCACTGTAGCAGGGCGGTGGCACTGAGCCAGAGGGTAGTGTGGCCTCAGCCACCCCCTCGCTTTACCCCAAGGCCTCGGACAAACGCACCGATCCGGGGTCTGGGTTTATGGTTGCCTTCACACACCCTTTTCTGAGCTCTCCTCACTTCGGTGCAATTCCTTCTGGTAACAGTTGGGACATCGAGGCCAGCTGCAAGGCTGCGTGTGCAAATCCCTGCCAAGAGTTTCCCATTGTCATGGCTCGCTGAGTTCCTTCCCCTTCCTCCACCCACCAAATCCTGCTGGGTTACTGGAAACGCTGCAGTCCTAATGTACCAGTGTCTTCAGGCCACCTATGGCTGAAAGGGATTTTTTTCCAGGAAAGGCACTTAAGACAGCCACAGTCATTCCCAACTTCTTCACCACTTGCAACTGCTTCTTCTCCTTACTGAAAAGGGATAATAGCCTGTTTCTGTGTTACAGGGTGAGCTTTCATTGTCCAAATCCCTGGCCACATTTCTTAATCTCTCTGAGCCTCATGATTTTCTACATAGCCGCATCCCAACCACCTTTGCTGCAGCTGGGGCATTCTGACGAAGGTTGCTATCTAGGCTGGAACTTTAATTGTATGTGTACAAAGGGACAATTGGGTCGTTTTATGGTTGTGACCCTAAGGAAAATCAGACTGCCAATTAACTAGTGGTGGAGAACAGTCCATTAACAAAGGCAACGAAGGCAGGACTATGAGGTGCCTTCATTGGCACCTCATAGTCCTGCCTATTTTTCTTACTTAAGGCCAGCTTATTCTGTAATTCAGCAGAAGCCAATTCATTTTTACATTTCTTGACTCCCCAAACTGCAAAATGGATGTGAGTGCCTTTTACACCAGAGCAGTGTGAGTTTTATGTATGTAAATAATGCCGGTGAGGTTCTTGGATGCTCCAGATAAAACATGCCACATAAGAACAGAGAGTAAATATGGCCAACAGCTTTACTGTGAAGGAAGTAGCAAATATCTTTGTCTTTATGACACTGAGAAATATGAGAAATGAACAGCCTTCATCTACATTGCACTTTGCATTTCCTTGCTGAACATTCCCTGCTAGATATCTACTTTGCTACTGAGTAGAACTTGGGAGGACTCACATGCTATTTTCTCAGCACATCAGACACAGCCCTACAGAGAGTGAAATGCAAACAGAGAAACAACCAGAAGCTTTCTTGTATCATCAAAGATGTAGGAAAGGGAGAAAGGAAAGGTGGCAAACCACAAAGTTTGCCCAACAGAGAGGCCAAGTCAGAGGAGAGAAGCATCAAAAGCAGCCACAGGCATCTGAGAGGAAAGCACAAATGAGTGGGAGGAAGACAATGCAGTAATACAAAAATAAAGCCCCTGGCCCATTTGGGCACATTCAGATTAAAGGGCAGGGCCCAGCCAGAATGACAACTATCTTGGAGCTCTTCCTCAGGGAGCAAGGCTGAGTGCTTTTGTATATAGTAAAAAGGCTTCAGGCACTTCTGTTCTTGCCAGCTCCCTCAGTGAACTTTCAGAAAGTGATGACTTTCCCCAGCAGCCTTGGCTTATCTTAAGGCAAGTGCTACTTTCCTCGGCCCACAACAGCAGCAGCAAAAGACACCACCTCTCCACCCCTACCCCTACCCCCACTCCCTCTGTTGCCCACCCCACAAGACCTAAGCGCAAGCTTTTTATTGCCTCCACGTAGATAGGTTGCGATCCAGCCCCATGCTGCTTGAAGAATCATCAGTCAAACTGCCCGCTGTTTTTGAATGAGATGTATGAGACAGAAAGGACACAGCCTGGGTGCCTCCACAAATTTGGCTTGCCATGCTGATGGCAGAATGCTTTTGGTGTAAAATGATGGGACAAGCCTGAGTATCCAAGCTGTTGTTTCTCCTGGCTCAAAAATTCTAGTGGTCCCTTTGCTTCCATGGATCTAAGGAGCTTGGCTTGACTCCAGAGAGATTAAGGGTGCTGGACTGGGAGGGAGGGGAGGATCCTGCCATTAGTAAAGGGCTAGCTGCAAATCTGGCAGAGGTGTCTATTCCAATATTATGACCTCTCCTTTCCCCCTGGGAAGCCTTTGACCTGAAGGAAGGGTCAGAGTTCAGTATCATTCTTCAGGCAGGTAATTACATCAGAGGCTGGTGGAAGAGTCAGTCTCTTCAATCTCTCCTTCCTGCTCCCGTCTCTGTAGACTTCCTGCACCATGAAATATAAATCCTTACCTGTGCACAACCCTTATCTACTGCCAGGTGTTGGGACAGCTGTGACTTCAGGAACTGTTACAAAAAGGTCACTGAACTGCTAAAATCTGATGGCATCACTATAACATGAAACCATGGCAGCCAGTTTGCTCTCTGCTTCTCCTTCCATGGCTACAATAAAAAGTGGGCAGCCCAGCAGTTAATGGTTGCAACTCGGAGTAACAGAAATTGCACAGGGCCCAATTACAACCCTGCCATTGTGCAAGTCTGGGAAAGGCACCAATTCTCCCTGTGCTCTGCCCACCGCCCCCCAAGTGAAACAAAACACCCATCAAGCAGCAGGCTGGTTTGTCTGAATGAATTAATAGCTGTAAAACAACCTGAGTGCCACACAGGTCCATCAAAGCCATTATCAGGCGTCTGACATTGGCTGTCACCCACTCCTTCAGAAACAAGGGACAGAAAGAGGCTACGTCAGGCAGCCGCAGAAAGACCTAGCCTCAGAGATTTGACATCATGCAGATACCTAACAGTAACATTTATCCATCAGGACTGACATAAACTAGACTTGAACCAGGCAATCTGGAGTTCCATAGCCACCCTTTTAGCTCCTGAGGCTCAGAACCTTAAAAGATTTAAACAGCTAAATATTAACACCAGCTGCCTGAAACCTTTGAAGAGCAGGGCCTCAGGATTAGCCTGCTAACCAGAAGAGTCTAACATCATGCCAGTGGGAACACCAGCCCTGATGTTTCACCTGATACTCGCAAGAGGCAATTGAAGATTGAGGACCCACCTAGTTAAGAGTAGTATCTTGCTTTTTAATAGGGAGCTGCAATCAATGTTAATCTTTTGGGTGTGATACTAAATACTGAAAGGGGATATTTGTTTTGTGATTTCCCTCTTCCTTAATGGCAGCTTTTCCCTACCCTGCACAATCAGTCACCCTGCAATTCACAGCTATAAATATTTTGGCTTGCTCAAGAGCTGTAGCATTTCAGTGGTTTTCACCTCAGGTTTTACCTCATCCATTATCCACTGCTCCTTTGCAACAGAGATCTCCTCCTGTTAAATTACACAGGCTCTGAACTTTGTGTACACTTTTCCTCTAGCTCTGGATGCCAAGCTGATCCCTACCAGGTACCTGAAAGAGTAATATCAAAGGAGAGCAAGCTCCTGCCTTGGGCTACACAGGGAAGATGCAAGTTGTTTGCCTGAACCACCAGAGATAGCAGAGATGGCCATCTCAACTGAGGAAGATGGATTAGACTGGGAGGCAGAGCAGACTGAAGAGGGGAATTGAGAGGGAAAGGGACAAGAGAGCTAGTCAGGAGAAGGGCAGGGGAAAGCGTAAGGCAGAGGAAAGGTGAAGGAACAGAGGCAGTGAGGCAGAGGCAAAATGTCTAGCGGGGAATAGGGTTTGAAATAAAGAGTGAGGTGACTAATGGAGTTGGCATAGAGTCAGAGAGGAAGGCTAGCTGAGGAGATATGACAGTTTTGTATATGACAGTGTAGAGATCATGTGAAAGATGGAATCATAGAATCATTGAGGTTGGAAAAGTCCTTTAAGAAATAGCCGAGTCCAGCCATTAACCTAATACTGCTGAAGGATGTCCCTAAGCACATCTGCACTACCTCCAGTCATGGTGACTCAGCCACTTCCCTGGGGAGCCTGTTCCAATACTTGAACCCTTCCAGTGAAGACATTTTTCCTAATGCTCAGTCTAAACCTACCCTGGAACAACTTGAGGCCACTTCCTCTTGTCCTGTCACTTGTTACTTGGGAGAAGAGACCAACACCCACCTGGCTACAACCTCCTTTCAGGTAGCTGTGGAAAGTGATAAGGTCTCCCCACAGCCTACTTTTCTCCAGGCTAAACAACCCCAGTTACCTCAGCTGCTCCTCATAAGACTTGTGCTCCAGACCCTTCACCAGCTTTGCTGCCCTTCTTTGGTCATGCTCCAGCACCTCAATGGCCTTCTTGTAGTGAGGGGCCCAAAACTGAACACAGTACTGAAAGTGCAGCCTCACCAGCGCTGAGAACAGGGGGACAGTCCCTACCCTAGTCCTGCTGGCCACACTATTCCTGATACAGGCCAGGATGCCATTGGTGTTCTAGGCCACCTGGGCCCACTGCTGGCTCATATTCAGCCAGTTGTTAACCAACACCCCCAGGTCCTTTTCTGCTGGACAGCTTTCCAGCTACTTTTCCCCAAGCCTGTAGTATTGCTTGGAGTTATTGTGACCCAAGTGCAGAACCCATGGATACCTTTAGGTTCCTTCTGGCCAAGTTCTAGCTGTTGAGGCAGTTTTGGAGTTGCTATACAGTGGGCTTAGCAAAGGCCTAAGAAAATGCAACTGGTTTATACAATGGGGCTCAAGAAATACCTGACATGATATCTGGAGAGGACATGTGACTGGAGACAATGAAGCTTTGTAACTTGGAGACTCTTCCTAGGCATAAGGTTTGGGAATCTTGGGGACAGTTGATGAGTAAACAGAAGAAGATGGCATTAGTATTTCTGGGGGGAAAGGAGCAGAAAGTGTGTGCAGAGAATATAAGTGGATTGAAGCACTTCTGGTGCCCCTGTTCCTCGCCTCTTGGGCAACCATGTGCAAGTGCCCTAGATGAAGCTGGCTTCGCTGCAGGCTTTACAGCGAATGCCATTTTAAGTTCTGACATGTCACTAATGGAGAAAGATTTAACATGTATTTATTCGGTGTCACTAAAAATGCTCCATCAGTTGCAGGGGAAGGATAGGGCTGATCGATGGGGGAGGGTGGGGAGGACCTGCACTTTTGTAAGGACTGAAATGTGAAGCTCACAAGCGGGATTTGGAAAAGCTCTCCCAGTAACTGTTGAGGATCCTCTGCCATGAAAACCTGCTGTCAAGTGTCATGTCAAATCAGGGAGACTGTGGGCAGGGGCTGAGCGCCCCTTCTTCTAAGTGCTGCCTGATGGACAGAAAGTAATTGCACTGCTATGGCATTGCCTGAATGTGGCAGGTTCTCACTAGAATCAAATACCGTTTTCCTGGTAATGAAGGTTTCATCTGATTTCACTTCAGGTGAGTATGTTCAGTACAGCGAGTCCCTCTACCACTGTTAACACTCGCTGTGTCAGCTGTGAGAGGTAACCCAGCAGGTTTTAATCTGTTTCACAAAGTCTGTAAAAGTGTGAGGCAGTGGGTCAGCTGAGAGGATAGTTGAGTGCATCACTCTCTTCACCCTTCTTTGTCATGGTGCAAAGCCAGGTCATTGCCTCCTGTCTGCTGCTTCTCCCTTGTATTTGCAAGGGGAGGCTTGGCTCTGCAGTGATGGGTGGCAGAGGGCCTTCTCTCTGCTTGCCCCAGAGCTGGATGCAGCCTTGATGAGCAGACTAGGCAGGCTGTTCAGGTCTGCAGCTGCTCCCACACCACATGACCTGGAAGGTGGGAGACACGCTGGGTAGGGAGGAGGAGGAGACAGCTCCCAGGACTTCTTTCATAAACTTTCTCTGCTTTCCCTGCAGTAACATAGAGGATTTAATTCCTCCTGGGCCAGGAGTGACCACAATGTCCTGACTCCTCCAACTTATCTGGGTTTTCGATCAATAAATCACAAAACAAGAGGCTTTCCTGGCCCATGATATGCAGCTCTATCCATGTGCTTGCTAATTGGAGATGGGCTCACATAAAATGCTAAGATTCAAGCCTCCATGAGCACCAAGGGAACTCGGCTCCAGATTAGACAGTGCTTGGATGCTTTGGTGATTGGCACCTTAGAAATTACATAGATAGACAGAGCACATTGAAATAGATGGGACTTTGCAGCTTTGGCTCTTCTCTGCTAGTTATAATTATTTAAGATGATGTTTCACATCACATTCAAGCTCCTGTGCAGATAGCAGCAGCAGAGAACAAGAGATCTCAGCCACCTAGGAGTGGATTATGTGGATATGACAATGTTCAAACCCACTGGGCTCTGCCACGCTGCATTATTTAAGCCCAGTAACCAAATTTAGTAACCAGCCCCTGAGGCGCAGAGAGAAAAACACGGCTTCCAGAGCTCCTTCCCTGCAGTCCTGTCAGCTTCCTCCCTTAAAGGAGCCACCGGCTCATCTCTGCCTCTCTAGGCCTCACCAGCCAGGCCTGACCTCCCACACTTCTCCCACGGGAGCAATGATGTCCTCTATGCAGGTGTCACACGTGACCCAGGTACAAGCCATCACACACCCTGCGAAGCCTTGAGAGTCCAGTGCAGAGTTGCCCGCACAGGGAAAATAAAGAGCCATTCCAGCTCCAGGCCTTTGTGATGCATCTCTGTGGACAGAAGCAACTGCAGATGTACAGACAGACAGGCTGAAACTTGTGCTTGGGTGAAGATCTCTCCTTGCCTCCCTTGCCCACCAAATGGTGCAGCTGGAGGGACAAGGTGGGCACAGCTCTACCTCTCACTACTTCAGCCTTCCCTCAATGGCAGAGCTTTGTCACCACTCCATAATGTCACAATATCAAACAATGGCAACTGTCAAAAGGGTTAAGGCAAAGGGAGCCTGAGAGGCTCTGACCCTCTGTGCTGGCACCTCACACTGTTGATCGGATGATCAGCTTGTGTTCAGAGAGGGTGTGCTGTGCTATGCCACAGCAGGCCCTGTCTCCCCAGTAAGACAGGAGTTCCCAAGTCCATGTACGTGTTCAGGGCTCATTGGAGCGATCTGTGGGAAGGAGAGGTAGAACAGAGTGAATATTTAACCAACACTGTTTCAAATGCAAACACATGTCCACTGTGGTGTTTGTAGTTGCAAGGCACCAATCCCATATACACATTCAAGGCAGTGCAGCTTAACTCCCTGCTGATTCTGGCAGAGCTGGCTTGGGAGACCCAGAGTTTACCTTGGCATGTGAAGTGGTCATTTCAGTAAAACCCAGGTTCAGCCTCAGGGAACCATGAAAAAGTGTTGAGACCTGCTGGTACTGTAGGTGACTCCCGCCATAATGGCTATTAACTGCAAGGCGTGTCTTCTCCAAGGCGGCGGCGATCGGACGCCACAGCCTCTTAAAACTGTCTGCTGCCTCTTAGATCCCGCCCTGGCCTTCCGCCCAGACCCCCGGAGGCAGAGTCGGAGACTGGTGTTTACAAACACAGCCTTTTAAACCTTGTGTGGAATGAGAAAAAGGAGCAAGCCCAGTTGAAGGCCCCTGGGAGGAGCAGATCTCATCGGAGCTCGAAGGGAACATCTTCCTGAGCCACCTCACTTGACCTAGATAAGTTGCCAGGACAAGGAGAAGCTGCAGGCCAGCAGCAAGCGGGCTGTTCAGGCAGGCAGGGCTCCTGCCAGATCTTCTGCGTGTGCACTGGGCCTCTCTGCTATCATGCCAGGGAGAATACAAGACTGATGGTAAAAGCAGCTCTGCAAGGAGAGAAAGACTTAGGGGTTGTACAGATGGTATCAACTGGTCCACAGGCCGTGAAATCACTGCCATGTTGTGCCATTCCCAGACACTGAACTGGGGGTATTCAGGATCGATTGGGCTTTTTAACTTCCTTGCTGTTGTTGTTTTTGCAATACTCAGCCTGACCAAACTGGAAGGTGGTTTATTCATCACATACCTCGAATGCCATGACACATATGGCATATTGCAGCAGTGCCCCTAAGCTACCCCTACCCCACAGCCATTTTATCTATAAACCACAGGCTTCTTCCCAGTACTCCTATTGTTCCAGTGACCACCAGAGCTGACATCAGCATTGGCCTCCCGTGGCCAGTCCCAGCAAGCAGGCAATGCTCAGCATAAACTGAATTCTTCTCCCTCCCCGAGCCCCTGTACCCAGCCAGCTCTTCCCTCCACCGCAGAGCACCCCACCAAGATGCTGCCAGTCAGTGCCAATGAGGATGGCAGTAGTGGCTGTCATGTGGACACTGGTCCGTGGAGACCCTTCTTCAGCCAACACATTTCCCCCAGGACGCCAAAGGCCTGTAAGCTGCTGGCTCCCTCTGCTCAGTGCTGGGTGTGACACCCGAGAGCCGAGTGATTTTATATGAAGCCAATTTACTTGAGCCCATTCTGAGATCTTGTCTCCAGGGGGAAATTCTCCAGTACTGCTGTTATGGGAGAAGCTATTCTGCAATAACTTTTAAAATAACTGCCCATGGGGACATAGTACGTTGGAAAAAACAGTCATTTGATTCTGGTGTGATCACTGCAGTCCGGGAGCCTGGCTCCTTCCCCTCCCTCCCATCCACTGGAAATTAGCCGGCTGAGTCAGCTGCAAGCTCTTTGCATGCAAGGATTTCACGGCCGTGGTTTGGTCTGCAATAGGACAGCTGCCCAGCTGAACAGAAGGGCTGGAGTGCTCTCCTCGCTGCTTCACAACCAACAGAGAAGTGTGCAAATGTGCAACGCAAGCATGTAACCCGCTCTTGGGAAGGGATGTGACCCCCTCAGCCTTCTCTAGGGAGCAGTATGGAAACCGAGCTGTGAAAATAAAACTAACAGTCCTGGTGAGAGCACAGCAAAGACTTCCAGCAGCTGTGACTAACATTGAGCCACTTGGCAAAGGGCTTCTCACTCTCACTCTCTCTGCCTCTCCTACTCTCCGGGAACCCCAGAAAGGGCATAACTGGAATCCCTGTCCAGGCAAAGGGAGGACGAGGAACGCATAGACACCCAGCCTGGGATTTCCTACAGCTATTGCTCATACCAGGCAGACAAGGGCCACGTGCAGCAGCTCCAAAAGCAATTCACAGGAAGGGAAAGGCGTGAGATTGTTTGTGTGAAATATATACACCCGGTCTGGCTGAGGGCAGCCCAGAGCTCAGAGCTCTCTTTCCTTGGATGAGGAAGCAAGGCACAGAGTTTTGCCAGCAGCCTGCCACCACCCAGCTTGCCCTCTTATGCTACCAGGGATGCATCTGCAGCAGCACACATCCAGGCAGAGCAGATTTTCAGGACAGGCCACTTGGCAGGAAGGGAAGAGGCAAGTGGGTGTGTAAGAGGCCAAACCTGTAATGTTCCTCCACTGCAGAAACAGTGCAGGCCTCGGATTTCTTCCTAGGGCTCAAACTTTCCTCAGCAGAGCTCGTATCAGTGCTTGGCCATGCGCTTGTGCAGGTAAAGAGCCACCTCAGCCTGACGCGCTGGGCCCTTCCTGGGGCTGCAGGCTCCAGTCTTCTCCTGCCCCAGACCAACAGAGTTACACCATCCTCAGCGCTGACCTGGTTGCAACTGAAGGCCGCAGGAGACAGGTGGCTGTGGTTCTTCCACAGCCATGGGCTGTGCTCTGTCATGGCCAGGATGAGACAGTTGCCTGCCCCATGCTGTGATCTAACACAGCCTGACTGGGGGGCAAGGAATCTGCAGACTGCCTCTACACAGAAACAGGCTCAGGAGAGAAACCCCCTGTAGAGTGGTTGAGCTCCATCTCGTCTCTGCAACCCAAAACAGGTGCCACTGGTGTAATAACCTTCTCGTGAGCACACAGGCCCTGGCCCATCATTGGATGCTGAGCAGCAGCCTTCCTTCCCAGCCAGACCATCCTCTTTACAGCCCTAACCTCTCTGGAGAGGGGGGAGCACACTTTTAAAGCACTCAGCCCCACAAACCATAGCCCCAATACCATTTGGAGTGAAGTCCAAAAGCAGGAAGAGGATCATTCTTTATGCTTTTTTTTTTTTCCAGGCAGTCAGTTAGCAACCTCTGGGGCCTGGCTGCTTATGAGACACAGAGAGAAAATTTCTAAAAGACAGCAATAAAGAGGACGTGGGTGCAGGGGGAGGAGGAAAATGGGGAGGGGGGAGCAGAGGGATACGTATGTCACAGCTTACCTCAGAGCCAGAATTAGAAGCTGGGTAAAAAAAAAATTAAATCACAGCAGGAAATAATGTGTGGCTTAAAATAGCAACATCGAATGTGAGCGAGATGGGGAGTGGGTGGCATTTGAGGTTGCTGCTCTGTTCCTCCTTCAATGGCAGGGTGATTAATATGTCTACGTTACTCGTGTTTATGTAACAAAGGGCACTAAAGGCCAAAACTGTATTTTCACTAACACTGCAGGGGAGTCTATGAATCTTCTCTTCCCCCCATAGCAGTAAGTGTGAGGATCCGCACTTGCGCTTCCTGCCCCAGAAACAAAACCGAGGAACATGTTTTAAAAATCCATGTTTCAGCACTGCACACGCAGTTACATTTCCACAGCTTGGCAAGGCGGCACAGAGACCTTTATGGCTTTGAAGGCATTCCTGTGTCTTTCATGGCTCCCCACAGAAAAAGCCAGTTCCCAGAGCACACCTGCAGACGTGGTTGGCTTGTCTCTGTCTGGAGGCTGTGCTGTAATAGCAGGCAAGGTACCACTGCATGTTACTACACATTTTCGTGCTCCTTCTCTGTATTTGCAGTGAATCATAGATCTCTGAGACAGGTCATGCAGTCCATGTCTTTGCCAGCGCAGGACTGTTCCCAGCCATATATTTAATCCTTCACGTTTCTCTTGGGAGACAATGATTCAGACCAATCAGTCTTTTCTCTACACTCCTTGTATCCTGAGAGCGGCATTAAAGACTGGCAAGCACTCACGTGTTTTGGTAAGGAAGTGATATTTCTCTTGGGTGCATCAAGAAATATTCAGCCCACCGCATCACTCTTCACTGATGACGCTGAAGTTACTTAGCAAAGCGGCCGAGGGAAATATGGAACTTTTTTTTTTTTTGCAGACTGCTATGATCTCCTTTGGACTAATAATCAGAACAAACCTGCTCTGAACTCACAGAGAAAGGTGGGAAAGCATCCCAAGCGAGCCCCAAGGGGTGCGGGAAATTTGCGCCTCAGTTGATCGGGCTCTGTACCTCCCACTCATCTGCAAGGCGGTGTGTGCTCCCGCGGTTCACCCCTCCCAATGTTTGGTCCCCTCAGAGAGCAAAGACAAAAAGCAAAGACTTTCCTTCACCTGCACACACAGCATCAGCCTGCACCCCCTCACAGTAACTCCTCTGACCAAAATATCTGTTTGCATATATTTGTACATGCAAATAGCAGAGGACCAAGTTTGTCGTGCGATAAAAACCTGCTGTGTGGGCCTGATTCTGATACTCTCTGGCATCAGCAAATATCTTTGACATAAGTGGGCCCATGCTGCTGTCAGAGGAAGGAGAATCTGACCCAGTGCTGATGCAAATCTTCCCACAGGCAGGCAGCGCAGCACGATTTGTTTAAACATGGCATGCTGGTGGCTGCAGACGATCCCTCCCAGCAACTCCATCAACATGTATAATATCCTGCTGGTTAAATCCAGCCATGGTAAATATCTCCACCATGTTATCCCTCCAAGCAAATACAGTACCTGTATGGAAGAAATTCCTCAGAACATTTCCTGTCTGGAGCCGAAGATTGCCAGGGACTGAATTTCCTGTGAGGCTACAGTTGGGAATGCAAAGCAAAGAAGCTAACAAGAAAATGATACATATTTGAACCTGCTCCACACAGATCCTCCTCAGCAAGCACACCTCCACAACCCACAACCCCTTGTTTAAAAATCAAACACTTAGGGTTTTTACTATCATCCAGGTTACTTTTCATTGCTAATTCTTATTTTTACCCCACTGCCTCCCTTTCTGCCTGTTTTTTTCCAGCTGCAATTCCATGACTTACACATCCTGAAAATGAAAGAGGTTGTTTTTGCCAATAGCAAAGTGCTATGCATCCTTTCAACCATCTGGAAATGGATTTTTTATTCTTCCTCTCTCCCAACCACATGCACACGTGCACACGCACAACCAAGTCTTTGTCTCTTGGAATAATTTCCCACACCAAAGCTGATGGCCATGAAAAGAATTCAATAAAAAAGTTCCACAGGCATTAAGAGGCCAAGAATGAATAAATGGGGAGACTTTCTGGGAACTTGTTCTCATCCAAACTGCCACCTCACGAGGAAGTGATGAAGGCAATGGAACGTGCGGCGCAGTTCAGTGGTTTGAGATTAAGAGAGGTAGTTAAGGCTCCCATGTTTCTGTCTTGGCTGTGCTACACATTTCCCGTGTCACTAAAAGTGGGTTGCTTACCTGCTTAGTGCCTCAGACCCCCAGCTATAAACAGGGATACCGATACTTCCTAACCCGGTGGGATGATCAATATGTTTGTGTTTGTAACACAACTGAGCCGATCTCCAGAGATGAAAGAAGCAATCTAAAGTGAAAATTGCCATGGTGGGTCTATGCTGAGGCTAATAGAGTCAAGCAGGACACTCTGGGAGCCAGAGACTAGACTTGATCATCTCTTGCCCAGAGGCAAATGCTAAGTGAGCTATGTCACCATGCTATCCAGATGACTGCAGGTCTGCAAGAGGAGACAAAGAGCCAGAGCCACACTGACTGGTACAAACATGCTTATGGTGTCCAGCTGAGAATGAGTAACAGCTTCTTGCTCATCATCCTGATTTCTGTCACTGCTAGTGGTTCTGAATGCTGAAGTGTCCCAGTGCTGTGACTCAGGGCTGTGAGTCACAGGCTGTATGTCTCCACCACATGGAATCACTCGCTCTCTCTGATGAGATTGCAGAAATCACAGATCATCTTGGGTCTCCTACAGTGGTAAGTCTTAAAATTATAGGCAGGTATTTACAAACACATCCAGAACAAAGTCTTTCTGTCTCCACCGACCCTCTTAATGGGGATCCATATGAGAGATTAATTTCACATACACCCTTTTCTCACAAAAAATAATCTAGAAAAAGGAGAAGCCTGTCTTTTCCCTATGAACTAAACAGGATGACGTTCAGGTAGCATTCAAACTTTTGCCTCCCTGCTTTTACCAGTCACATACTTAGAACTGAAATTACAATGGCAGGGTGACATGCTGCTTTTTGGCACCAGATCTGCTTCATCCTTGCCCAGGCTCTCCAACCTTCCTGGTAAGAAAGCTTTGATCTAGTGGCATTCTCCTAACCTCAGTGCTAGGCACCAATTAGCTGCATAGAGAGCTGCAGCAGGAGCCTGCTCTGAGCTGTCTGGCAAGACCTCTGAGAAGGCACCAGGTACTCCTGAGGTATCATCAAGACCTATATTGACCACATACAACGTGGTGAATGATTTTCCCAACTACAGACTGCGACAGCAACCAGCTGCGCGTTTGGGAGCTCACCTCCAGCTTATACAGATTCTCTGTTGATACAGGTGCAGGAGAAATGTCCGTGTCTCTTGAGATGAGGGAGCAAGGGCTCACCTCAGCACTGAGGTGCAAAGCCCTGAGTGATCTCACCGGCTGGGAACCTCCCGTGCTACCTGCCTGTACAGCACCTAATCAGCAAAGCGGAGGCCCCACGCTGACAAGAGTGGGATTGCTGATACTCCTCTAGTGGCAGCACAGTTTATGTTGGCAAAAGAGTGTTTCTGTTGGCATATGCCACTTCCCTGAATTGATTAATTCATGCCTGGTTTTGCAAATATCTCTGCAGCAAGGTGTTTTGCTGGTGTAAAGCTGTGGTAAAGAATTGCCTTCCCTACTCACAGCCAGTCTGAATCCTTCCCCCCAAACGAGATAAAAGACGACGACAGGAACCTCTCTGAGAGAGCTTTCTGTGTGCCGAGACAGGGCGAGTATGTCTGAACCAACGCAGACAAGCCCCGAGATCCATACTGGGAAAGCAAACACAATGCTCCCAGCACAGGGACTCCCGAGCGACCGGAAGTGACTTCAGCACGCCGATTCCTCTATTCCCGTAACTCTCTGTGGGTTCGCCAACAACCCTTATCGTCCCTGCTGAGAAAGGAGTGCCTTTGCTAACTGATTACATCCTCCTTTCCTTACTGTGGTCAGTCAGTTGCTGCATGCCAGGAACAGCTGGAACGATAGATAAGCACACATCTCAGTGTACTTCCCTCTGTTTGCTGTAACCACATCCATCCCTGCAGCCAGGAGAAAGGCAGTTCTAGAAAGCAGGGAGGCAACTTGGAGCAGTTCTAATACTGGTACTAGTTTTCTCGACACACTGATCTCCATTTTTTTCCATATTTCCATACAAAATACTGCAGATCTCCATGAAGGAAGGAAGGCAGGATGGTCCCAGCCCTCCCTACCAACCCCTCAACAACAGTACGTCCCACAGCCCAATAACCACTGAAGAGGAGGCAATTTATCCGCTGGACCAAGAAGATGCAGAGCTCGAGACCCCGAGATATCAGGACCCCCAGATACCATCCCCCAGCTGGCATCCATGCCTTGCACTGAGGCAGGATGGGGTCTAAAAGTGCAACCTAAGACTAACCAAGAAATGCACAAGACAACCAGACTCTTTGAGGCCAAGCCTATGGAATTTTACCCCATTTTGAATAAAGCTCTGTGCACCTGAAGTTCAGCAGATGTTGGGTGCCTGAAGGCATTCTTTGAATGCAGCAGCACAGTTAAGAAGTGCTTCAGGATCACCTCTACTCCAAGAACATCACTCTCTTTTAAAGGACATCATGACAAAAGGCATCTCAGGCCAAAATTTCTCTTTGAGTCACAGGAGTGACATCAGAGATGGAGTTAGCCCAGCTTTTCAAGTGAATAGAAGATTGCCAATTTTATTTTAGTTTTTATTTTTATTTCTGTTCTAGTTCCTGGAATGTAGTTTGTAGGCACAGCCCCTCCCTCGCCAAGAGGTGGGCAGGGATGTTCAAATAGCTTCTTCTTTGACATTTCTGATACTGATTGTGGTTTCTTTTTTGGAGGCTTCTGAGAACCTCTCACAAGCCTCTGTCCCCCCATCTCCTGAACTGCATCTGCAGCACCCAACCACGGTCCCTCCAGAGGGCAGCGTGGCTCTCACAGTGACGACACCATTCTCCTAATTTGTTCCAGCCCGTTCCACGCTGACATTTTAGCACTGACGTCATCAGCTGCTGAAATTTCATTGCTGCTGCTAAGAATAACCGTCTTTCTCATCCCCCACTTCACACCAAACAATTATTTATTAATACAGTAGGGATCTAGGCTTATCCTTTCTGACACCATTCAGGTTCTGGTAGTTAAAAGAAGTAGTGAGAACAAAGCACCAAAGATGCTTCTGTGTTCCTTCAGCCTGGGACTCCAGAATTAAAAAAACAAGGGTGCATTTTAAAGTGGAGAGAGTGCTATAAAAATGAATGGGAAAAGTTCAGACTGATTTGTTTTAAGGCTTTCTTGACAGTCAGTCCTAGGTACCATGAATTTTCTGCATGAACGGTAGCCTAGGCTATATGCTGTCTCAGAAGTCGTTTACAAAGCCCCTTCCAAATTCTCCAAGGCTTTGGACCTTGACTATCTGCTTATACTGGTGCAGCGTGGGCGTAAAACACTGCCAAACCAGAATTCCCCATTGACTTTGGGGCCTGAACCAAATCCCATTGATTTCCGTGGGAGGATTTCTATTAGCTTGAATGGGCATTGAATCAAACCTAAATTGGCAGTGCTCTGCAACCATTTGGCATAGCGTAGTTGTCTGCATAAGGTGGAGAATCAGGTCCAAAGACACTGAGAAATGCTTTAATTAAGAGCATTACTGAGATTTTCCATCATTAAGCTGATAGATTAAAATTTTTCTATACTTTCAATGGCAAGGGGTCAGAATTTCAAAGACACTTGGTCTAAAGGTGAAGCTGATTTATTTTTAAAAAGGTTTAAAGGCACATCAGGAGCTGAGGAGCCTTTCAAATCACAGGTCTGTTAACTTATTTACATGCTTTTGAAAATCCTAGAAGGTACCTATTTGCATTTTTGATAGCTTTACAAATCTAACCGTAAACTGGTAGCCCCTGGTAACAGTTGGGCATTTAGTCATTGTGTGCATCAGCCAGGTTCCTCCTCTCCCAGTAACTACAGCTTCTTCTGACCATTACCTGCAGCCAGAAGCCAGTTCAACCCACTGATGCCTGATGCACGCCTGGACCCTCAGGAGCACACTGGGCAGCAGCTGAGCAACCATGGCACCAGGTACCAGAACTGCATGAAGCTGTGCCTACAGGTACCCACCTGCTATGGACCCCTCACATAAGGAGATCAACACCTCTGGCAGGGGTAGTGACCTATCTGCAGTCCCTTGTGGTCACGGGTGATGAAGGCCTTTAAAACCCAGACACACAGAGGTCCTGGAAGTGTAATTTTCAACCACTGCTGGGGAAGTCAGCAGCTAGCACAGCTCTGCTCCAGAAGCAGACCTGAACCTAGACAGACCAGCATACGGTCAAGGAGAAAATTCTCAGAACTTCTTTGTTGCCTTTTCCCCACCAAATCTGAGGTCCAGTGTCATTTCTTATGTTGCTGCTGACCCTCTCGGGCACCTTCCTCCACTGTTTGATCTTTAGAAACTGCTGCATTCCTTATCTTCGCATGCCCCTTTCCTGAAGAGTAAGAGAAGTCTTAGGACCTGGCTCCTTCCAATGGACACTTTGGTTATTTGGCTGGAGTATTTTGCCTAGATGTTATTTTTCATTTGAACTTGAGTGTTTGGCGTAGTCTTTTCCTGGGAAGCATAGGGAGACTGATCATGAGACACAAAAGACAGACATCTCTGCTTAAAAATCCTAGAGGCTGAGAGAGAGAAAGAGATGAGAGCAGATTTTCACACCAAGATGCTTTCCTCTTACATGCCACAGGGGAAGAGATCCAGAAAAGGTAGATACTAGAGAGGAAGCAAAGGGAAAGTGAAAGTATTGATAAAGCCGATCCTTGAAAAAGAAGCACAGGAGTTAGTAATCCCTCTTCCGACCCCTGGCAGCCATTCTTGTTCAGCCTGAATCAGTCAATGAAGTCACATGCCGCTGGGCTGACAGGCACATATCTCTGAGCTGATGCGCCTCTCCCAGAAGACATCAGGACGGGCTTGGCTGGCAGCCTGAGGGATTGTTGCGGCCACCTGATTTCCTCAAACCCCCGTGCTAACCTCTTCCTCCCCATGACTAATTTCCCTGCACCTCCTCCAACGCACGCCCCCGGTTCCTCACCCCTTGCATATTTATGCACAAAAGAAACTTGTTAGATTACGCCACCTGCTACAGAGACAAGTACCAGGTAGGGATAGGAACGTACTGGGGAACGTGACTCTTATAGACAAGGGAAGGGAAGAATTCCCACCTGCCATGAGCAGGCACAGGAGCAGCTCTCCAGCCAGCTTCTTGTGATAAAACCCCTGTGTTTAACATCTTGGAGTTTAACATGTGCTCTAGAAACCAGACTGAAGTTGCTAGAAAAGCTGTCTGAACAGCAAGGCCTCAGATGCACCCATGCCCGCCACATCAGGGAGTCAGCAGGCTAGGTGATACCAGGGCTGGTTCAGCTCCATGACTCGAAGACATGCAGGGACAGCAAAGCTGTGTGCCCAGCAGCGTTACCAGCTGTGAGTGGGAATGGCACTGCCCCACCACGTATTTTTCCCTTTCTTTTGCTGACATCTACATAACTGCTCCCAGCTTCGGGCTGTGTCCCTGGTTCCATTCCATACCAGTTTAACTCCAGTGCTGCTCCTCCACTGAGAACCAGTTTTGAGCCTTGGCTTTCCCAAGGCTAGCAAGAGGGTTAAACCTAGGGTTTTAATTGTCGCTTACACCAGAAAGAATCGTCTAATTAAAAATCACTGGAAACCACATGCATCTGCAGAAATGGCTGCACTTCAGGGGGATCTCTCAAGGCGAGCAAGTGAGCAATTTTTCAAGGGTTCAGACACTTATGAAAATAGCCTCTATAGTTACACTCACTAGGATAAAATGACAAGTGTTTCCAATCCTCAAACTTTGGGGCATAAGTTGATCCTCAGCTGGAGGCCAGGGAGGAATTTCCTCCCAGAGGATATTATTGTTCTGAGAGGTGTCCCGTGGGAGACTCACGTCTTCCTCCCGAGTATTTGGCATTGCCAGGGCAGGAAAAAACCCCAGAAAGCAGCAAAGAGAGAAGTGCGCTTCTCAAAACGCGCCAGCGTCTCCCCCGCCTAGTCCCGCCTGCCCGGCTTACGTGCTCTTAACCGGCTGGGCACGTACACCTAGCCAACACGCCGGGCAGCCCGGCTGCGAGCCCACGCCAGCGCGGCCGGTGCCCGAGCGGGCAGAGGCACACGAGTGGAGCCTCATCCCGCACCACCCGCTGCTCCGCCAGCCCCCGAGCTCAGCAGCAGGGCGGCCCCATCGCCGCGGAGGCCAGAGCCAGGAGCGGGGCGGGGGCGGCCCCCGTTGCCCAAGCTGCCCCGTCCGATGTTGTAAAGGACCCCGGGGATCCGGGCGGAGCTCAGGGGCCGCGGCGGGACTGGCACAGCCCCGCGGCTGCTGGGAAGCGCCGTGACTCACCGCCGCTGAGGCCGCGGGCCACCCCTTCCTCGGAGCCAGCCAATCACCGCCCTGTATATTTGCATACGGCGCCCGGGTGTTTTTGGGTGAGCGGCGAGAGCGGCACCCCGCGCCCCTCCCGCACGGCGGCTCCCCCGGACCGGTATGAGGCTGTCCGCCATCGGGGGCCGTCGGCATGCAGGCGTGCCCGGGGGCGGCACCACTCGCCGTGACCTAAACGAGCGAGAGGCCCATGGGTTTATATAGGCAGGAGGGTGCTGGTGGGAAGTTGCCCGGATGATCCTCAGTGGTCTGGGGTGCAGGCTTCAAACCTGTAGCTGTCTAGCGACAGAGTGGTTCAATTCCACCTTTCGGGCGAAGTGCTCGCCAGGGGTTTTTTCTGGAGGGCGTGGGACATATGTGTGCCCTGCGCGGCTTCATTTTGGGTGGGCAAATATCCAACGCACGCATCCATCTCCAGCGGGCTAGCAAAATGAAGTTGTCTCGCTGCCCTGGTTTGGACCGTCCCCTTGGAGCGAGGCAGGCAGTGCACGGTGGAAACGGTGGTGTGTGCCACACAAGGAAAATCTCCCGAGGGTGCCTGTTGGATTCCGCTAAGCGGATCTGTGTTAAACGGTGTCACACATCCTACAAGAACAGAAGTAAATAACAGAAGCCATTCTCTAGATCTGCTCCATATTGACGATAACCCATCTCCCACCCACGCAACAACAAAGATGCTTCACTTCAGCAGCAAGCACGGGCGCTAATAATGTCACCCAGCCCCACGGAAAATAAAGGTTAACGTGAAGCTGAAAAACATATTCTTCAAGCAGAAGGCATTTATTTTGTGAATGCCTATCGCAACGGCTCCAACACATGAATTGCAGAGCCTGAAGAGACCCCAAGCACCGCTTACTGCAGGGGAGAGGAAAGATTCAGAGGGAGTTTCCTCATCACCTCCTGGTCCCATGGGCAGGAAAGGCAATTCTGTGTGGTGAACCACACCCCCACACACACCCCCCCACACCCACC
>VXBZ01003994.1:225301-251561 GCA_013399135.1 Heliornis fulica
TACTGAGTTAATGATCAGGTTTCCGTTTTTCCTGAGTGTTTTTTGGAGAGGGGTGCAGTACCACCCACAGCAAGGTAGGTGAGCACCCCCAAGGATCTCAGCCAGAATGACTGTGCTTCCTTCACACTAAATGACTCACTCCGGCTGAAGGCCAGGGAGGAGAAGGGAAGGGCACAGAGGGCACTGACAACACTCCTGATGGCTGCTCCTGCCTCCAGCCTGCTCCAGTCGATTGGAGAGGAGCACCCCAGTGCCAGCAAGACCCGCTGCTCCGGGAACACACTGGGCCCATTATGGGAAATCTGAGGGGAAAAAAAACAACCCTCCGCGGCTCACACGGCACATGCCAACTTTTTTACGGCCTTGCAGGGGATGTGCGTGCACTCTCCACAGCACAGCTGGGAGCGCCCCGAGTCCCAGATGGCTTTGTCTGCTCCCTGCCACTCCGTCACCCAGCCGGCCTCCTCTGCCCGTAATGAACTTTCTATGTGGAATTTCACTGTGGCCTCAGAAATTGGTATCTGCACCGCAGTTTGGCTGGGGGCTTTTGTTTGCGTCGGGGCAGCGGCGGGGGGGTAGGGGAGTATTGGAAAGGCATTTGCCCAGTAGTGGGCAGCTGAGAACGTTAACGCTTGATGTCAGTTACCAAGTAGAACATAATACAGCTCTTTTATGTGGTGTTTATAACTGAACATGCTGTTTTGTGTCAGCCTGTGTTTTTTTTTTNGCACACAAACACAAATAGGAATTATGTGCTCAGAGCGTGATTTGAACTATACAGCCTGGGATCTGTGCCTGGCATTGAGTTCACTTTTCTCCTCCAGAACAAAAAAGGCCACATCCACTCCACACTCTTTCATCGCCTTGGGATAAAGTAGGATGGTCAGATTACTGGTGTGGATGATCTCTCCCTCAGGACGCTCATGGGGAAAACAGACTTTGAAGCATATGAGAGAGGAGGCCGGGGAGCCCCGGCCAGCAAGGTTGTGGTAAGCAGTTTGGGGGTTTCATATTGTAAAATCCCATGTGAATTTCTATCCCCAGCTGCTTGCATCCTGCCTGGGTAATGTACCTGGGTAGTCCTCTGTCTGGTCGGTAATGCAGGCACATGTCAAGAAGTGATCCTGTCTCTTGGGGTTGTGCTCTCCAGGGCTCCACCTCTAGCATGTGGCTGAACCTAGGGAAACATGGGGATTCCTTATGACAGGAGGCACAAGAAGGCTGTTCTCACAGCTTTTAGCTCTCATGGTAGGTTGGACAAGGCATTAGGAAACAGGGCACCCTATATTTCCATGCTATTTTTTCAATTCTGGTTGGAGGAGAATGGTAGTGTGGAGTGCCAGGTATCCACTTCTTGCCTGTGTTGGCTTTGTTTGGAGTCACTCATTAGTCATCCAAAGCCTTCAGCGTTTGAACCTCAGTGTCACTTTCTTCCCCGATGAAGGGCCAAGCTAAGATGGGCCAAAGCCCTCACCACCGGTTAGAAGGCAATCCAGGGGTACTCAGGGCCAAGATGCATGAGAGCCTGGCTCCTCAGCCCCATGTAATCTGCCTGCTGTTGTTTTCCCTGTGGAGTCAGAGCTCGGTGAGGAGGATGTGCTGGTGACAGATGGCTGACGCGACTTGCTAAGCATACGGGTGACTGGGCTGTGACTCAGCAAGTGTTTGGTTACAAGAGATTGGGAGCATGTGCTCTTGCACAGGTAACAGTGGCCCTAGCTGGGTCTCCTGGAGGACTAAGTATGGGGCTGTCATCTGAAGCCTGCAACTGCCATCCTCCGTGGGAGGAAAGCAGTCACATGTGGCCTATTAGAGCAGAAAGTCAAGCTCCTAATTACTGTTTACACTGGTACTGGATAATGTCTGTGTATAAATATATGGCCTGCCAAAGGTGCTTAGATGTCCTACTGGCCAGCAGAAAGGACACCGTTCAACATCCTGGCCTAAAATAATGCCCATGTGCTTGGAGGAAGGCTCAGAAAACTTCTTCTGCAGTCGGGTCACTAGAGGGGGACAAAGACCTAGCCTGGCTATGCACCCATCTACCAGCTCTCCCACGGCAGCTGTGGGAGACAGCTTGGAGATGCAGAAGCGAAGATGTCCGTTGGGTTGCTCAGATTTGAAGGTGTCCAAGTGCCGGAACAACTTTCTAAAGACTGTACAGGAAGCTGGGGATCAGCAACGTGTTGGAGAAACGAAGCCACTCCTTTTGCCCCAGAAGCAGGATGGTGCATGCATGTGCCTGTGTGGTTTAGCATCCTTTATGTTGGCTCTCACAGCATTTCGCCCTCCCTAGGGCCAGCCTCTCCATAGCTGCTAGGGGCTGTCAAAGGCTAAATTCCATCTGTTGCACAGCGTCACCTGGGTGTAGGACCCAGGCAATCATGTGTGTTTACATGCACGTGCCATTTTTCTCCTATCTCCTCTTTTATGAATGGGAGAGAGCTGAATTGTCAGGTCTGGAGAGGTGCCAGGTGTTATTGTTGTCTCTGTGAGTTAAAGACGTCATGGAAATATTGCAAAACTCGAACTTGAACAGAGTGTACCTGTGTACATCCCACATGGACACCGAGAGCCGAAGCGGCCATGGCAAGCAGCAAGGCAGTGTTTGCAACTAACATATTGACCTGAAGTGCTTAAAAGCCACTACACACACTCCCCTGGTGAAACCTCGACCGAAATGACTCATAGGAATAGATTGTGATATGCAGCCCTCAGCCTGGCCAGGCTGAGCCTGGAACCAAGACACTCCCATTTTCTCCCCTCCAGCATACTTCCCTGACCAAACCCAGGATTGAGCCATTTGGCTATGACTGGTGCTGGTCAGAACATGTTTTTCTTTTCTTCTTTTTTCCCCCTCCTTCACCCTTTGGAAAATGTTGACATTTAAGCAGAGGGCTGAAAACCCAAACCCTGAATATTTTCCATTGGAAAATGCTGGGGGAAAGGGCGGGGAATAATCCGCAAACTGCCAACGTCAAACTTCTACTGCTTTTAAGGCCTTTGGGTTTATGAGAGGGGGACACATCGGGAGGACCATGAACACTGTGTATGAAAATAACTCTTCTCTCAACTCCCCTTTTTTGTCACTGGAAAGTGTTCCAGTTGGCACCCTTTTCACTGGTGATAGCTTGGACATTCTGTACATCTACTTTTGGAATCAACCTGAAGAAAACTCAATTAATTTAATTGGAATATAAGGCACAAAGACACCCCTGCAGCACAGCTGATACTCACTCGGTATTCTCAGTATCATGAGAATGTATCCTGGTATTCTCTCCTTGTTAGCAGTGCTGTTTGTGCAAGCATCTCAAGGAAGTTTGGAACCCAATCTTTGGAGATGCCATACTCCCAGACCTCCAGCCTACTGGCCTCAGACCTCAGAGCACATTCCTGAAGGGAATCTACCTTTCGCAAGATCACATCAAAGGCTGTAAAGGAAGCAATATGGACTGAAAGGCACATTACCTATAACTACCCTTGAGTAATTGATTGCACAAAACCACTTACAAAGCGTTTTGTTCTGATGTGTTCAGATGATTTAAATATCTGTCTGAATTGTAACATAAACCTGAAACATCTGTTTCATCTTGTTCTTGCATATTATTCTGCTTTTCCTATAAGTTAAAAATAAAAAAGGGACAATGTTAGCATAACAGAACACATATATTTGTAGGAGATGAATTATGCCCTAAAATTTTTACTAAATGTGGGTAATAGCAGGTTAGAGTTTAAAAAAAGAACGATCTTAAAATGGGCATATGTTGGTCATAAATAAATTCAGGCTGCAAACTAGCAGAAACTTTCAAAACAGCAGCAGAGTGAAGTTCAGAGTAACCTCTAAAGGGGAACAATAGGAATAAAAAACTTAACAGTTTGAAGGCAGATCTTTATCAGCTGTGGGCTATCCTAACAGCAGAGAAGTAGATACAATGACCCAGACATCCCTTGTGATTTGTTGTGTCCCTTTTCCCATTTTTTTTTCAGCACTGAAGTTTCCCAGTTACTCTTCACATTCTCTCTGGTATGATTTAGCAATTGTGCTGCTGCCTTTCATTCTGATTTAGTGCAGGTGTCTATCTATCCCTTGTCATCTCCAGGTTTTTCTGACCTAGCCACCCATGTTTGAATTAAGTCAGCTCCAAAGAAGGGGCATATTTGACTCCATCAAATATTTTTTTTATTTTCTTTTCAGTTCAGGAACATCTTTCTGTCCTTGTTAAAGTTTATGAAGCAGTGGGATGCAAAATCTCATTTGTAGACCTCTACTTTTGTCAGCTGGGGACAACCTCATTGTATGTTGGTAAAAGAAAGAGGTGCTGAATGTCTCTGATACCTTAGTGGCAAGAAATGCTGGGCTCCTAAGGATCCCAGCATGTGTGTCCTTTGTCATAATGTTTCTGGGTAAGTAAGCAGTTTTTCACCTACAGAACTCTACTGTTGAGATAATAAATTCCGAAGATCAAGAGCTTTAGTCCCTCACCTTGGAAACACAACTGTATGCAAGAAGCCACAGCAGAAACCCAAGAAACAGCCATACAGAGAAGCAGAGCTGTGACTAGCCCTTGGAAACCCAGACGTAGCTCAAACCCAGACGTAGCTCCGCAGTCTGGCAAAGTCCTTGCTCCAATCGATACCAAAGGGGCTGGTGCAGACACAAGGAGATCCCAAGTAAGAAGATAAAGGGGTAAATGGTTCACTCAGTTGCTGTATGACCTCTAGTGTCTGGGAAACCAAACAGATTAAGCCGGGCATGTGACTGTTAACATGCATGGAAATATGCTCCATAATTCCAAATTTCCAAGAAAAATCTGATTCTAGCTTCCTCTTGGTAATTTAGAGAGGCAACAATCTGTTCACATGACCTTCAGATCAAGTTGGCACAGGTACTGAATCCTAGATTACAAACTGGAGAACGGTCCTTCTGGGTTATAACTCTGGTCTTCCCCACCCAACACTCTGCTCCCAACTGGGGCAAGACAAGAGAGAGCACACAAGCCTGGATATTTCCCTCTCCCTCATGTTTCCTCAGCAATCATCTTTGTTGGATCAGGGTGTTAGATCGTACATTTTCCTTGTTCCCTTCTGTGTCCATTTATGGACCCGTTGTCTGCAAATTTGGTTAATCCAACTTCAAGCCCGCAGAGACTGTCTGCTCCTGCAGCCTGCTGGGCTAGCAACCTCAAGAAGTTCTCCACCTAACGTGATGCAGCTTCTTTAACCTGTTTTAAACTCCTCTCCTGCCAGTTTCACTGAGTGCTCCCTGTTCTGCTGTGAAAGGGTCTGGCTACTAACGGCTCTGCATTCGCCACAGTCTCGTTGATCTAGTGAACCTGGTACTTAATTGTCAGAAAGACAGTGATGAACTGCACTGTCGGGTTGCTCAGTTCGCTTCCCTCCCCTGTTGCTTGCTGACCTGTCCGGGGTGGTTTTACACCTGGCGCACTCTGGCTGTTACCAAACTCAGAGAGTGTAAAACCGACAGCAAAGCAAATGGAGTACAACTTCCTCCTGGTGCTCTACTCCCCACACAGCTGTTCATGGGTGACGCAACAGGTCCAGTTTTGTGGCCAGCAGCTGGATGCTGCTGGCCTTGGCCTTCTTGATCCCCTCCCCTGGGGCTCTGCGGGTACCTGCCCGGCAGGGGGCTGTAAAGCAACAAGCAGGATTTCGGGGAGGTTGGGTTGGCAGCCCCGGCGGGGGTGTCGGGGGCATCTTCCAAAGTGGCTTTAATTAATGAGCACATGTGCAGCGAGGAGAGCTACAGCATCCCACTCAAATTGTTGACTTGGAGCCGCTTCTGGAGACAGCCGTATTCTGCTCATTAGGAAAGAGCTTTTTTGCAATGCCCTTGGATTGGACGGCTCTTGGATTGCACCACGAGATCAAGTCCACGTACGGGCTGCCTGCCTTTCGGCTGCCAGCTCCAAGAGGGTTGTTTTTCTTGTCTTCTCATTCTCAAGGAGTGCTCAGCCAGATGGCCTGTTTTCGAATGCACTGTGCGTTGGTTGGATGTGTGTTTGGAGAGTCTGCCAGCTTCACGAGAAGGAAGAAAGAGCAAAAGAAAGGGAAAAAAAAGCGCCATTTGGTATCTATCTCTGGGACCCAGCCAGAGTTGAGGATCTGTTTGAAGAAGGGGGGAGTCTTAAGAAAGAAACTCTAGACAAAATTGGAAGCTGGAAAAACTTACAAGCTTGACAGACTGGGAGACTGAAGTTCTATACAACACCCAGCCACTACCTGGCTCCCTCGCAAACATGTAGCAGAGTCCCTCAAGAGCAACAGAAAGAACAGGCCCAGGCACCAAGCATCCGCCTTGCCGCCCGCCCAGCATACCTTACCCTTAGGCTGAGGTGGGAAAGGTGACCCAGCCAGCCTGCCCACTGAGGCTGGGTAATGCTGCCTGTGCCTCTGGGATTTTGCTCTCAGTTCATCAAAACTCGAAATTGCAGCATGCAGCCTAGACACATCGGGTCAGGAAGCGGAGCCACACTGGCGAAAGATGAAATGACCACTACAGTCAAACTCTCGAAGAGGCTAACCTTAATTTTACTACAGGCCAATGTCATTGTGTTGTGCCCTCTGTTGTGCACCTCCCAGAAATACCTTCTGTTGATTTTGGTCAACAAGTAAATACAGGCCAAACCAGAGTAACAGCTTTTTCCGGCACTCGTTGGCAAAGAATTTGAACCTGACGAGAAAAATCTGTTGGTGAAGGAAAGGGGGAAGTTTTGAAGCTTGTGTGGATTGTGCTTGCCTTTCTTTTCTTAACTAGAAGTCGTGTTGTGGTAACAACACATCGTTCCAAGCAGCAGAAGGAGGTCTTGTTAAGCAGCGCCCAAGAAAGCCACGTTTGTAACCATCCCCGCTGGCTGACACGCCACTGAGTCTTGCAAGCAGACTTGCCTGCTCGCTTACTGAAGCCATGGCACAAAGAAGATGGTTGCAGGAGCGTGGGTATTTGTGCAGGTGGGTGTGGTAACGACAAACCCCATGTCTCCACCGACTGCATCAAATTATTTTAACTGAAGTGATCGTAATTCGGAGGCCCAGGGCAAACAGCGTGTCCATGGCAACACTGTCTGGGCTGTGGGTTGCAGACACTCTGCAGACTGCTGGGACCAAGGGGGCTTTTCTCACTCCTGCTGCAGGCCACGCATCCTGGGGAAAACCTGCAGCTATCTACGGCATGTGGGACACGCCACTGGCATCCCAGGACCTCCTGACTGTCCCTATGGCAGGTCCAAGAGACAGGTACACAATGCTCGCTTCACAACAGCAGCAAAGCCAGCATTTGCAGTCCCCAGCATGTAAAGAGCAGGACCCTTCCCCAGGCACAGGAAAACATGATTGTCAGCTGTCCCTGACACCAAGACCTAGCAGAGCAGATCCCACCCTGGAAGGGAAAGAGGAAGAGCTGTTTCAGGACTGTTGCTGCATCATGGAAATACACTCTTGTATGGGTAGGAAGGCTGCACAGTGAGATCACCTCCCATCCCACTCCAACAGTCCCCAATTTTGGTAAATAAGCCTGGCACAAAAATTGAGGCCGCAGTACAGCATTCACAACTAAGGTCATGTCCAGGATTTGATTTGCTATCTACCAGAAAACAAGGTGGGAAAATCCAATGGCAAGTTAGCTCAACTGTTTTCTCTAGGGCTTTAGAGGGCTCATTAAACCATACAGGTGATTGCCTGATTGCCACTGCGTAGCTGTGTCATGGAATTGGTAAAGGAAGGATTTCTGTCTGTAATTGCACAGAAATTTCAGGGGTACAGAAGTCACATGGCCGGGCTTTGCCGCAGCCCGATGAACTGCCTGAGGCTAGTTACTGTACCTCTCCTCAAATGGAAATAATAATTCCCACCACATCCACAGCAGTACTGATGGGATGCAGTGGCTGCACATTTACAGAGGTCCTTGGTGTGCTTTGGGTGGGAGATCAGTGAGAAACAACATCCAGCCACCCACCTACCCAAGCTGCACTGGCTGCGTCAGACACCACCAGCAGACTCTGCATTTCTCACGTATAGTAATTTCCACATGCTTTATTTCATTGCTGTAGTGCTGCCTGGCTCCTGGACAAGTGCACCTCCGAGCACTGCCCAGCACCGGGCTTCAGGCGCAAGCTGACAGGCCAGTCTGACAGAAACAATTTCCTCTCAGTGATCTGGCTGGGTGACATTACACACCCAACACTGTCCAAAGAAGGGAAGCCAGAAGAGTTGCCCAAATGTGGGATTTTGGAAATTTGTGTACTGTAAAGAGAGGGGAAGCCTGCCTTCTAGCACCAGTCCTGGCTGCTCTGCCACCAGCCTCTGTGCATAACATTTTCAGCCAGTCAGTACCTGGATGGGAGATCTCCAGCAGATGTGGGACAAGAGGTTCAGAAAGTCTCCTCTCTCCAGCTAAGTCAAGGTCAGTACATACCTCAGCATGGCGTGGGTGGTATTGTGTTGTCCATTATGAACACTAGTCTCAAGTGTGGCTGCTCCCATGTTCAGTGGCACCCAGTGAGGTACTGTGGAGGATGGCTGCAATTTTGCAGCAGAAAAGTTCATTTAAGCTCCATCTTCCTTAAATGCTTCAAGACTTGTAAAGGGAATGAGGTCCCCAACCCTGTGAAAAAATGGCTCCAGACCCTCCTCCTCCATGCATGGCCTCACTCTGCATCAAGATGCTCTCAGAGCATATTCTTAGCTTCATTAGAAAAATAATGTTGCTAGCAAGAAGAGATGATGAGGAGCACACCCAGCTTCTGTGTTGCAATAGTAAGGGGAAAAATCTCTGTTCTGTATCCAAACAACAGGAGATGAGACAACAGGCACAGGACAGAACTGCACAACAGCAGCAAGGACGCAATGACTGAAGCTGAAGATCTGGTTTAATTTTAAAGCCTAGATATACACAAAGTGGATGGTGCCTGAGATCTGACTGCTCACGTTAAGCCTACGCGGGCCAGGTGTGGAGCCAGTCCTGTTCTCCTGGAGTGTCTCACTCACATCCATTCTCTTAGTCCATGAGCTTCCCATGATTTTGTTGGTGGTCCCTATCTCCTGTAGACCATATGTTTGACATTACTGGGGAAAGCAGAGGTTAAAAAGATTAGAACTCCTTTTGAAGTTAGGGGAAGGAAAACTTTAAAGAATGACTTATGGCTAGAAATAGCTCCATCACTTAAAGGCAGAGACCCATTTGACTCATGACTGGAGCTGGATTTGAGGACAAGGACGGTTGCTGTAAAAAACATGGAGAAGAACAGAGCACATGTTTAAGAAACTGAACTCCTAAGATACAAATTCACTTTACTGCCACGCTGACTGGCTTTTAGACTGTGACCAAGCAGTAGTTCACAAGTCTGTTTTCAAAAAGCATGTGCACATACACATACAGAGGTCAATGTATGCAGCTACTATTCATACATGGTGTCTTGGCAGGCGTTTTACCCTGACTTCAGCATGGTCTACTGTCTACAACCGTGTTCTTGCATTCACGTTAGGGTGTTGGGGTCTGCATGGGTGGACTAGCAGAAGGTTAAAAGATGGTTTATATGGTCAGGCTTGAATAATATGTTGTAGTGTACCTGGAGGTACAGATGGGGTACTGCAGGGGTCTATCCTGAGGCCTGCCCTGTTTAAACACCTTTAACAGTTGTCTGCATGAGGCAATGGAGTGCCTGCTCATCAAGTTTGGAGATTACATCAAAAAGTCAGGGGGCAGTTGATGTACTTGAGTCCGGGGCTGCCATTCAGAAGGCCCAGGACAGGCTGGGGGAGTGGGCTGACAGAAACCTTATGAAATTCAGCAAGAACGAATGCAAAGTTCAGCACTTGGAAAGGAAAAGCCTTTCCAAGCCTTTCCATCAGTACAGGCTGGGGGCTGACAGGCTAGAGAGCAGCACTGCAGGAAGGATCTGGGGATCCAGGCAGAGGGCAAGCTGGAGATGAGCCTTGGCAGCAACCATGGCCAAAGGCATTCAGGGTGGTATTAACGCGGTCACAGCAAAGCAGATGTGTTCATCCCCCTTCCCTAGGTACTGAGATGGCACTGGAGTCCTGAATCCAGTTTGGAAACCCAGTTCAAGAAAAACACTGACATGTTGGAGCAAGTTCAGCAGAGGCCACCAAGACAGCTGGGGGCTAGAGACCTGTAGGGAGGGGCTGGGGGACCTGAGCTTGTTTGGCCTGGAGAAGTGATGGCTTTGTGGGGGACAAAGACCAGACTGACAAGGCTGTTCCTACAAGGAGGTTATCAAGAAGATGGAGACAGGCTCTTCACCATAGTGCATAATAGGAGGTCAAGAGATGACGGGCATAAAATGAAAGAGGTCCAGGCTACAAGGAGAAGCATTTTCACCATGAGGACAGTTGAGTATTGCCCAAAGAATTTGTGCGGTCACCATCCTTGAAGGTTTTCAGAACTCAACTGTTGAAAGCCCTGAGCAGCCTGTTTTCATCTTAACAGCTGACCTCCTCCTTTGAACAGGAGGTTAATTTACAGATCTCTTGAAAAGCAAACCTGTGATTGTATGGTTTTGAAAGGTATTTGGGAGTCTGAGCATTATCCACCTAAGGAGCAGACACAAATACCAGAGTTGATTGGCCAATCACACTGCACAAGCAGAAACTACTCAAACAAGTCATGGAGAACCACTGGCAAAAAGATTTGTTTGCAGAAAAAAATTCATCTAAATTTTTAAGCTAACAAATAGTTGAGCAAAAGTCTGTTTGTCTGTTCTTCACAGTCTGAGAAGAAATGCAGTTTCTGTGAATTTATTACCCAGTTACACACCAGTTTTCCTTAATGCCCACTCACCAGTTAGTAGATCAAAAGCTCTCTTCTCTCTCACTGGGGGCTGTCACCTAGACATGAAAAAGAATGAGAATGCCAAATACCAAAGGCAGCTAGAAATATTTCTTTATTACTGTGGCATCTTTCAACTGAAAACTCAGATTGGTTCACTGCTGTTCATTAATTAAGCCTAGAAACACTTAGGTTAGGAAGTTTGATATAATCACCCTTTTTTACAGATGGGGGAAAAGGAGATATAACAGTCACTCAGGGCCACTCAGCAAATAAGTGGGAGAATCAGAAATAAAATCTGGGAATTCTGGATCAGAGTCTACTCTTACAAACTCTAGACAAAGTTTCTTCCCTGTAAAATTCTACCTAAGCCTCTTCATAGAATAATTAGAACTGGTTTATTTCCTCACTCGTTAACAATGAAATCTGACAGGCTTTGTACTCCTGATGCTGAAGCTCAGCTAGGGGATGAAGGCTCTTCTCCATGAGGGGAGGCCTGGAATGCCAGTCTTTAGGTAGCTTAGTAGGAGCATGGTTCCAGCTGCCAGGTACTTGAACTCCTGCCCAAATCCCCGTGGCAAAGCTTTAGGGAAGAACTGGAATGTGAATGACCAAAGTGATCAGAAGCATTAGGGAAGGATTTAGACAAATAGCAGCTGTTTATGTAATGATAATGCTTTGCCCTCACTGGCACTTAAGAAGTATGAAAGAACGTCCACTTGTCTCCTTGATAGGTTGTTTTCTCTTTTCCTTCCATTTTGTTTGCCTGTGAGCTGCACAGGCAGCACACAGAGAGCTGACAGAGCTCTGGGACACAGGATGGTTCACTGCAGTACTTCAGCTGTGCCCCTCAATTCTGCCACCTTCAGCTCCTTCAGATCTGGAGCAAACAAAGTTCCTAAAGGCTTGCGGACCACTAGCAGTGACTTGGGATGTGTAGGAAGGTAATGAGTCATGGACTTCTCTACCTTCCTAACCCAGGGCAAATTGCTCACCATCCTCCCTGTCATCACTTCTAAGGTTTCCTCAGAAGCCAAGAAATCGAGACATGAAGAGTTCCAGAAGTGCTGACCATCCAATATTTTGAAACTAACAACTCCGAAGGTTGCTCAGCACCTCTTAACCACAGGCCATTATGTTTGAAGCTGGAGCATCCCAAACTAGGGGATGCACTTAAAAATGTGTCCTGCTTGCTCAGCATCACATGAAGAAGGCTCTGGCAGAGGAAGGGCAAACTCAGGATTTCCACATTAAAAAGCCTGTGCTTTTGCTGCTCTGATGTGTTTTCCTTCTGCAAAGCAATACAAGACTGTTCCTGCAAGGTTTCTGGTGAAATTCTGCACGCACTGCCTTGCTCTCTTCAACTTTTGGCCATATGAAAGTTTTCTGCATAGTAGAGTTGAGGACACTGTTCATGAAGCACAGAGATCAGGAAGTTCAAAGACCAGAACTGGTGAGGGAGGGATCATCTTTTACATTAAATCCTTGGAGACTGTGAAAGTTCATCTTCCCTCGTTCTTCAGCACTATCTGCCCAGGCCTCCAAGCTCAGGTCCAGCAGGTGGCAGATGTGAATTGACTTTGAACATCTGGAAATAGTTTATTTGCAGTCCTCTCCCTCAAAGCTCCATTTATGGCAGCACGTGGTTAACAAATTGCTGCTTCTTGGGCCCCAGACATGTGCCTTAGCCCTTCCTTGTCCTTCTGAGGCGTTTTTAGCCACCAGGACAGTGTGTGCATCACCTCCTGCAGTGAGGCAGATTGACAGAAAACAATGGCAGGAAAGCCCATTGTCTTAACATTTGGGGCCAAGTCCCCTAGGCTCTGCCTGCCCACTTCCCTTGGTCCAGCATTGTCTTGGTGACCTATGAAGCAGAAGTTCATGCACACCTCCCACAGGGATGATACAGTTTCAAAGTACCAGCCAAGGTCTGGGGAGTAGAGGGTGAAAAGGGAGAACAGAGAGAAAAGGGAAAGCACAGAGAAGAGCAGTTGTCTCTGTCAAACCAAAACTAAAAGGTCTGGGGAACAAAGGAGGCTGGCTTTTGCTTTGGCTCAAGATCAAAGCCTGGAGGTGGCTGTGGTTTTCTGAACTTCTAGCTGAAAGTAGAAGTAAAAAGACTCTCCTTCACCATACTGATGGCAATGAGAGGTGCTTGCAAGGGTCCAAAACTGCAGAGAGTGAGACCCAAGGATCCTGATTTTCACTTGGATGGGGAGAGGTTGGTGGGATTTTGAGTATCATGCAGCAAGGAAGGAAGGTCAGGCTGTACTACCTCAATGGCTTCAGACAGACCGAGATCAACCACAACCACAACTGCCTATTTGGTTGAAGTAGGGTCAGGAGAGGCTGAAGGATAGGGAAGGGGCTATTTCTTCACCAAGCTGTGTGTTCAATGGAAACATAAACTGGCAAGAAAGGAGACTTCAGCTGCAGCCTAGAACATGAAATAGCACAAGTGGCTTTCTAACCAAAAGCTAAAGGGGAAGTTCCACAGCTTGTTTCATTGTAGCAAAAGATGGCAAAGTATGGCAGCCAAAGAGAAGGGAGTGAGCTTAATCTGTAATTAAGAAGGGACTTGATAGTCTGCTGAGCTAAAATCTGTGCAATTGTGTTGGGAGCCTCTTCATCTCTTTCAAATGCAGGTAAGAATGACTGAGGATATTCTCAAGAGAGTATAGCCTTCCATGGTGTTGAATCTCTGCCCAGACCACACCAGCCTTCTGTATGTTCACAAATACCTCAGTATGTTAAATTGCTTACCATGGAGCCTGGTAATTAAGATAAATCACTGGGATTGATTGGCTAGGAAGCACTAGATACAGTAACTAGTATCAGTTGAAGCAGCTGTTTAAGCTTCCTGGGGTGATAAACATGCCATTCTTTCAGGAGTTTCCTCAGTTCAGGAGTATGGATGATGTATAATAATCTGTGCCTCTAAGAATTTCCTACTTCTGTGGGGCAACTAAGCCCTACACAGCTGCTCACTCTCTTCCCCTTGTGGTGGGATGGGGTCAGAATTGGAAGAGTAAAAGTGAGAAAACTCATGGGTTGAGATACAGACAGTTTAATAGTTAAAGCAAAAGATGAGTACACAAGCAAAGCAAAACCAGGAATTCATTCCCACTTCCCATGGGCAGGCAGGTGTTCAGCCATTCCCAGGAAAGCAGGGCTGCATCACGTATAACAGTTACTTGGGAAGACAAATCCCATCACTCCAAACATACCCCCCTGCCCCTTCCTTCTTCTTCCCCTACCTTTATATGCTGAGCATGACATTGTATGGTATGGGATATCCCTTTGGTCAGCTGGGGCTAGCTGTCCTGGCTGTGTGTCCTCCCAACACCTTGTACACCCTTAGCTTGCTTGCTGGTGGGGTGGGGGGTGAGAGGCAGAGAGGCCTTGGCTCTGTGCAAGCACTGCTCAGCGGGAACAAAAATGAACCCGAGTTATCAACACAGTTTTCAGCACAAATCCAAAACACAGCCCATATCAACCACTGTGAAGAAAATTCATTTTATCCCAGCCAATTCCAGAACACTTGTATACCAAGGGATTCTGGTAATCTGCAGGAAACATAAAGGGCAGACCTAACCCCGGAGTGGCTGGTTTTTATGTCCCTTTCCATCCTGAGACACACAAGTGTGTTGGTGCCTCACTGGTGCTGGGACGGATGGCAGATGGCATAGTGGCTTGTCCAGAAGGACTAACAAGACTGAAAATGTCTTCTATGGCCAGTGGAGCTGTAGGAGATGAGACCTTTGCAGCTGTTCGTGTTAACAGCTCACAAACAGTATAACCAACCAATAGGAAGGTTACTGTAAAGTCATCAGGCAAATATTATTCAACCATCTGAAGAACAGCTTGACTAATGAAAAGGTTATTTGTGAATAATTCCAGAAGGATGATAACACGTTGGAAAAAGTACAGAGAAGAGATACTGTGCTGATTAAAGGACCAGAAATCATGCCTTACAGTGAAAGACTCCAGGAGCTCAATCTACTTGAACAAACATCAGGTGAAGAGCTGACTTGAACACCATCTCACAGTGCCAATATAAAACCAGAGGTTTGATAATGGAGGGCTGTTCAAACTGGCAGACAAATAAATAAAACAACAATAGAGAACTGAAATTGGACAAAACCTGACCAGAAAAAAAAACACCCACAATTTTTTAGAAGTGAGATTTATTAAGCAGTTTATGTAAGACTTCCGGTGGATTTCTCCATTTGTTGGCAATATGTAGAAAAGAGAAAAAAAAAAATCCCTGAAAGTTACTCTGTATTTCCAAGAAAAAGCAATTGAGTGTGATCCTGCAGCCTATGGTATGTAGGAGCTCAGGAGCTCAGACTAATAATGCCACTGGCTCCATCTCACTTTGTAATCTGTGAACCAACAAGCAACTTAATCAAATCTTAGAGCAGAAGGTAAAGTGCTGAACATACCGATACACCATTTGTTAATGTTATTTGGCAAGCTCTAATTATGATGTTTGTAATGACTGAGGAGATCAATGGAAAGACTTCTAGTGACAACAGCGCCTGGAGTAAATCACTGTCCACAAGACACACCTTCACTCCTTGTTCTTCAGTGAGCAAAATCCTCTTGCCCCTTGCCTATATCTGTTTGCCTTCCACCAGAGAAAGGAACTTAGTGCTAACTCAGGAAAGCTTTGTGCACTTTAACTCATTAGTGACCACACAGTGCTTTAGGAGCCTCATCTGGGAGATTCAGTCTAAGCCTGTGCAATCCCACTCATTCTCTTAAACAAATAGGGGAAGGCATTTGCCTCCTCATACCTGGCAGCTACTGCAATAACATCTTTAAAAATAGATTCTGGCAGGGAATTATAATAATTAAAAAGTGTCCCAACTTTAAAGGCTAGAACAAGGGTGTTTGATCTGGTAATTCACAGGGAAGTGAAAAGTTCCTTCAGTCATGACTGTATCATTCGTTGAATAGAGTCACCGCATGAAACATTCCCAGTTAGTTACATGGAACTCAAAAAAAAAAAAAAAAAGTCACTCTTCTTGTGGCCAAATGCAAAGCCACTCTTTGGCTCATGGGATAACATAATAAGCATTTGGTCTGATTTATTTTAAGAGAGGAGGTGAACAAGTGCAGTTCAGATCAGTTCAGCCTCTACCCTGTCAGCAGATTCACATCTAAAATCATAAAAAAAAACCAAACCTGCTGGAAGGGAAATAGGCCTGCTGCCCAGCTGCCTTTCTTTGCATTTCGACTTGAAACCAATCTTGCAGAAAGCTTTTAGCCTCTAGACTGAACACTAGTTGGAGCTGAAATAAATATGAATGAACAATGGTTAGGACGCTCAAGAAGCGACAGTCAGTTGGTAACGTGGTAATGTGGTTGCACTGGAAGAGACTGGTGAAGGCAGAAGTCCATGTGTGTGGATTCCTTTGGCAGTAGGTGTGCTTTGCTTCCTTGTACTCCTATAGAGCTTACTTTCCAGACACCTCCAAGTTTTTATCCACGGAGTGATAAAACTGTCCTTATCTCAGAGCTGCCAAGAGGTACAGAGAAAGTGACCTGCTTGAGACCACACAGGACTGCCTGATGGAAGTCTAAAAGACTTAAAACTTAACTAAAAGACCTAAACTGCTGTTCTCATGCCAAACTGCAGCCAACGGAAAAAGATACGATTTCACCTGCTCTCTGAAGTGGCGCATTCCCTTAGCTGACTACAGCAGTTGATGAGGCTTTAAGTATGTAAGGGTGGATGCAATGAGGTTCAAATTTCAGCCTAACCTCTTTATGCTTGGTTTTTGCTAAAACTCCCTCCACAAAACTCACTGAAATCAGAGGGAAACATCTCAGGGATGCCAATGAGTTCAGAAGAAAGCCTGAAGATCCAGGCCTTGGAGGTTACCACTTTATTTAGGGAATTCTATCCTAGATTTCCACAACAGTTCAGCTGCTGGTACCAGCCCATTGCCAGGACTGTTTCATTCATCCTGACGGGGAATTCCTCATTTCCTGGGGAGAGTCAGAGGCTGGGGAGACCTCGTACCTCAGTGACAACTCTGAGCCATGCATACAGGTCAATCGCACAGGTTTCCAAAACGGCTCGACTTCTGGAAGCAAACGCAGTGGAAGACGGTCCCTGTGTGTGTGCTGTTCCACTGCCCAGGAATTCTGGATGGTCACATTCACACTGGAAACTTCATTATTTTGCCCAAGAACCTCAGCCACTCCTACCTATTTTTTATTGATCCATCAGTGAGTTACAAGCTTCTTCTGGAACAGAGACAACCTCGCAGGAAGCAATGGCAATGAGTTACTTCATCCTCTCTGTTAACTTGAGATTGCAGCAGTTATGGAAGATTGCACACCCCACCCATCCTGGACTGCATCGTCAATGGCAAGTTGTTCCCTCTCTGAAGTCAGAATCAGTCTAACAGCCTTTGCTCTTTGTTGTATTTCACATGATTTGACCTTTCTGCTCAGCAGTTCTAAGAATGAGAAAATGAAGCCAAGATTGGCAACTGGTAGATTTGCTTAAAAAGGTTAAATGATAAATTGCATCTGACTGAATGAACTCGGGAGGCCTGCAGCAATTCAGTCTCTCTAAATCTTGGGATTTTATTGAAAGGCGCGTAGCCGCATGTGATAGGAACGTGCGGAGTGGGGACCCCTGGATACACAAGGGCATACTGTCCAGACCACCTGGCATTTGGGAAGGACCACTGACCAGCCTGCTCTCACTTTCATTTGCACTCACAGTTCTTGTAAGCTGAACTCATCACTGTTGTATCTGAGCAACTCCACACAGGGCCAAAATCGGGACCTCTGAGCATTTACTGGAGAAGGGCAGAATTTGGTCACCACAGCATTTCAGGGCTGTGAACCCTGGAGGATCATCTAGGCCCTTTCAAAAAGTCTTGACAGTGATGTCAGTGATACCTAACACCAGGAGATTTAATGGGAAGTGGGAAGCCAAGTGCAGAGAGATATGAGTGGACAGTGATTTTTTAACTCTCAATGAAGGAGACCTTTCAGCTATTTGCTCTGAAAGTCCGTTTCCATATCAATCCTGGGAAGGTTCATGCAGAGCCCAGTCCTGGGGAAGAGCCACCCAATCATTTATAGGAGCTGGAGATGTGAGATTCTACTGTGGCTGAAGAATGGGCTAGGATTCTTGTGGTCTAGTGTGCTGCTATCTGAAGGTCTCAGTGAGCTGCTATCTGAAAACAATGCAGCGCTGGGTCCAGACTTCACATGAAAAGAAGGAAAAAGTAACCATGAAAAGAAACTCAACAGGGAATATCGTCCACAGACAGAACTAAAAATTAAAAAAAAAACCAAACCCAAACAAGTAAAATGTGCTTTTTTGAATGAAAATCTGAAACCCATGGACCTTTCTATGTAAAGTAATTTATTTAATTTAAAATAAAAGACAGTGGAAAATGTTTACTCTTTTCCTTATCTTTCCATTCTCCAATTCCACTTTCTTCTGTGCCATCACTGAAAAGGGGTAAGGAAAATCTTCACGATAAAGTCGGGGTCCTCCAGGCTTCTAAAGAGAGTAAAATGTTCTTTTCAGGAAAATTTTTGAACAAAGACTTTGAGCAGCTCCACATCTTGACATTTGACAGGTTGAGCTCTCTCCCTCCACAGTTTCTCTATTCTTCAGGGATATCCATTTGCCCCTGGGGTTAAGTGCCTAAATTATTAATATAGGTATATAATCAGGGCTGAATATAGCCACTATGTGAAACATGATTGCTCTCCCATCATACAAATGGGAATATTCACAAGAAGTGTGGAGAAGGTGTGACCTCTTCATGTTCCTGCATAACTATGCTCCTAATTAAATTCTGTCAAGGTGAGTTGATCAGCATGAGACCTCCTGTGGGACAGGTAAATTAGTACAGAGGGATTTTATTCTCCCTGCTTTCCAATTATTATTTAATGAAACATACATCAGTTATGAAATGTCTGGAATGGAAACTGTGGATGTGGATTGTTTGCCAGTGCCGGATGCTACCGTAACATGTACGTCACCGTGCCTTTCTCAGTTGGTGATTAGTAGTTTGCAAAGTCTGGGTGAGCATGGAGTGATTTTACCAGACATGAGTGAGATGCTATGTAAAAGCAGTCGTATGGTGTTTGAGGTTTGTCTTTGTAACTGGCTCCAGCATTCAAATACACCTCCTCCCAAGCTGTTGTTTCCTACTCTGTACATAAATCTTCCATCCGCTTAGCTTGAATTTTGGGTTTTGCTACAAAAGACCTTTAGATATGAGATGTGACTGCCTAGAGAGGGCAGGCAGATAATCCTGGTTGTAGAATTGCATTTTTCAGTGTTAGCTTTCTGGGTTTGCCCTTTAAAGATATGACAGTTGTATGTAAGTGGAAGTAATTTAGCCCTGGAGGCGTGAAATTCTTTTTTAAGCTCTTCATGTAATCTTTGTTTGTTATTGCAAAAAGATCTCTAACCAGGAGCGACTGGGTCCAATCTGATGCTGACTTATATATAGCTAGAATCCTCTGCAGTGCCGGAGCGGTTGCCAGATGCAGTTGGCGTCAGATGTACGTCCAACTTGAACGCACTCGCCTGTTTCACCCACAGGTGTTGCAGACCGGAGGGCAGCTGGGGAGGTGTCCTGCTGACTGTCCTGCAAGTGGACGCCCACTGATGCCATCATATCAGTGTAGGGAATTACCCTACAAATACAGACTAGAAGACAGTCACTGCCTAGAAGAGGTAAAAGGCTGCAACTGGCAACAGAGAAGTGCAGTGATTGCCTCTGGTTGTTCAGCAGCTCAGAAAACCCTTGGAACTGATTTGGCTCTGTGCATACTTTAAAAACAAATTTAATCCCTTTCCAGTAAATCTTTCTCTTTTATTGTTAACATGAAATGCCCTTGCAGATGACCACAAGGTCATTACGGATGGTATTGGATTATGTGCACTCATCAATAGGAGCAGGATGATTTCAAAGCGATGCAAGAGTTTTTTGTACCAAGGAAGTGGTGAGACCATCAGTGACCCAGAATAGGGTCGTCAGAAGCTCATGCAAGGCAGGGCTGGGAATATCAACACACCAGTCTTCTCCCACTCTGGAGTATGGACTGGATCATTGTGACAGGAACTTATCTAACTGCAGGTGGTATTCATTGTATTTACATATATGATTCTTAAGTAGCTATGTCCCTTGGACACTTACTGAGGTTAGACTAGAATAGCAAGGCACCCTTAAAGAACTGGACTAGAGTTACTGAATCAGTTACCTTAGGGAGCAGCACCTAGTCTCTGATTGATCTTCACAGTTGGGAAGAGCAAGTTTTCCTGTAATGGTGAGGTTAGAGCCCATGTTGTAAGAGCTGGGTTGGGGGGGTGGACTGGGAGGGTTGAGGGGGGAAGCAGAAGAGGAATGGTTTTCTGGTTCCTTTGGGTAGGATAACTTTTGGTGAAAATATGGGATTCAGTCTAGCTTTCTTTTGTGGGCAGTTCAAGAATATCTTGGTCTACCTAATGGTGTGGAGAAATAGCTTGCTGTTTGTCAGACAAGGAGTATTTCCAGCCAACTAGCTTAAGGTACATGTAAATTATTTGATCTGGTAGTTTGACAGCACTTAAGAGTTTAAAATTGGCTAGAAGTTGATTGAAGTGTACCTATACCTTCAGTGACCAACAATTCCCTAACAGGCCACCTGTGAGTACTGCTGTAGTCTGTATCTCTCTAGCCTTGTTAACCTTGGACTGACTACCCTCTACAGGAAGGAGACTATTTCTTCATATCTGGGAATGCAATAGGGCAATCCCAGATGGACAGTGCTTATGAAATGGAAAGAGGAAAGACAATCTTTTTTGCAGAGACTATGCAAAGGTCACAGCATCCACATTATGCGTCATCAGGACTTTCAAATTGCCTGTATGCTTTTAATTGAAACGGGACTAGGGAGACTACAGCAGATTAAAAAACTTTAGGGAACTAGCCAGAGAGAGTTATGCAAGAGCCTAAGATTTCAAACAGATTTCCACACACGCTCTTGCTGAACCTCATTTCTAGTATTTGTTACTTTACAATGATTACTTTTTTTTTTTTTTTTGCTTAAGTACCCATCCCAGGTCTAGCTCCAACCTGAGCTAAGCAGATAGAAGTGCATGGAGGATGCACTACCTAGCTGTATTTTTTTGCTATCCCGTCAGGTGTAAATGACTGCCTGGCTTCAAAAGCACAAATGCAGAGAAAAAGGAGTGATGATGCATTCACCGCGTGCAGTGATGAAGCCCTGGAGCCTTCTCAGGCCAGGGTTCTCAGATGAAGCAGCCATCAAAACACATGACACCACAAATTTATTCCCTCCCCTCCTTCACAGCTCAGACAGCCATCAGTTAGTGAGATACAGCTCATAAGTAGCTCACTAAAGAGCCTGTTGGGATAAGAGAGGGAACTGCTGAGGTGTATTGTTCCAGTCCTATCATGCCCCAAAACACCGAATGAAACAACAACTTGTTCATAGTGATGGCATCAGGGCAGTACTACATAGCAGCACTTGAGAAGCAGTTTTGAACCCTATGACCTCCCTCCAAGGAGAAAGCCTTTAGGGAGGCCATGGGATGCAGAAAGTCCTATCTTTCTTCTGGTTCTGTAGAAGATTATATTTTTTCACTGGAATTAAAAAAAATGGGCAGGATGACATCCACTTGCCACACTTGAACCTGCCCGTTTTCCCTTAGAGCTAATCACTCTGACTGAAAGCTGAAGATATCGCCCTTGCCAACAAGTGATGGGACTGATACACCAGTTCATTTCACCACAGATTTCTGACATGAAATGAACTAGGGCCATTCTCCTCCAATAAGCTACAGGAAGAAATAGTTCCATTCCCTATCCATGTCACACCATGTTCTCATTACACCATTATCCTCTTCCTTTGCCTTTACCTACCTTGCTAAAAGTAACTTGCATTGCACATTCACACCTTTCTTTCTGATAACTTTCTTTCTTTGACACAGTGCCACAGCTGAATCCCTCTGTGCTACACCACCACCAATCCCACATGCTTTTGATGGCGTATTAGGTATGCTGCCGGGTTGCATTCCATGTTTCTAAGCAAGAGAGAGCATTTTCTGACCAGTTAACCTCTGGTATTTTCCTATTTTACACTGCAAAAAATGAAAGCAATCCAAGGTTTAGAGGGGAAGAAGCCAAAACAAATGAGAACCGATTCTGTTCTGAGACATATGCTTTAGAGATGTAATCTAATGCACCTTCTATCCCATCCACCCTGCAGGCAGCTGCATCTTCCAAAGAAAGGAATCACATCTCCAGCCTCCGTGAGGGTGACTTCAGTCTAGGGGACTAGAAAGTCTCAGGACTGAGCTGATGACTTAAGCTACTCTGTGTATAAAACCCCAGGCATGGAAGGCAAAAGCCTTTTTTAGTTGCCCCAAAAAGGGAAGAAGCTTTAGAGGCTTGCTAAAAACAGCCTTTGATCAGCTGTACACATCTAGCCATTGTTGTCTTTAGTGTCCCAGATGGTCCCCGCTGTTGGCAGCATAAGCAATGACAATGGCATTCATTTCTTTGCATGAGACTCACCACATACACCCTGCGCAAGTCTGATTTTTCAGCTGCCCGCTGATGGGAAATGAAATTCACCCAAAGAAAAGCTGATCCCAAATCCTGTGGAAAAAGTGTCAGTGAAGAGGATTAGTTGTACGATCACTTCTGGCTACTACCTAATTTCATCTGTGTATCACTGATACCGAACGTCATTCTTTTTATGAGAACCCCTTAACAACCAGGACTAAAAATAAAAAGCAAGAGCTCAGAGTTGGCACAAACTGTGCAACATGGACTCAAATTTGTATAGCAGGAACTATAATCACACTGAGACGTGCCCAAGCCCTTGGGCATCCCACGGGATTTCAGTCACTTGTTTACAAGGTGTTTTGATTTGCAGCTGTTTGACTACTGTGGCATTTCAAGAGGGGGCGGTTTGAAAGGATGTTGTTACTTTGGATGTCGGGATTGGGAAATGGGTATTGAAAAATCACACAAGAAAACAGGCGAGTGCTGTCTTTTGTTCTTCCCCCCCCACACACATGAATGACATCAGTGCTGGGGAAAGGAGCTCCAGGAATGGATCCAGAGGCCAGTGTTCTGGAGGTAATAACAGGGAACAGGTAAAGCCCTAAAAATGGGCTCCTGCCCAAACCTACCACACCGGAGTGCCCCATGGGTGGACCAAGCTCTGAAGGTAAGCAGGGTACCATCCAAGCATACTGCTTTTCTGGCTTTTCTAACACAGTTGCCAGCAAATAAACCCATACTGTGCCACAGACATCCCTAAGAACTGGGCTAAAGGACATCACCAGCTCACTTCAAACAAGCCAGCAGCTGAAATGGATTTGGTCACTGGCTCAAAGTGATTTAGCAATTTAGATGGCCTTTTCCATCATATCTGCTCTCCTGACCTGGACAGTTCCTCTTTCAATGCTGCATTAAGCTAATGCCCACTTTCTTCTGGGACCTCTTGGGATAATGGATTCAGATATGCAGAAAGAATGTAAAAATCCATCCATTATCCTGGATGAGTGATTTGCACAATAGTGCCCATGAGTGTTTGCTTAACACTGCGAATGGGCAAGAACCTTGCTAAGTTGTAACATGGGAAAGGGAAAGCAAGAAGAGAGGAGAAAATAGCCCAGCTGGTTTAAAACTACGTCCTCTGAGCTGTGTGCATTTTTTTTTTGGCTTACTTTGCTGTTTGCCTGTTTTTTTGTGGGAAACCAAGGAAGGACATGTGGAGCTTTTCCCAAGCTTGAGAGTGCTATTCTCTTGTTTCCAGCATCAGGGTTTTGTATGCATGGACAGTAACTCATGTAGAAAACATAGTGCCAAGAAGATATTTACCTTGCAAACATTATATCTGCTGCCCCTCTCTTCTTTCCTGTCACTTTATCAAGTGATGACTGACTTAAGTGTCACATGCACCTGAAGAAGAGTGACCCGTGCCAACCTTGGACACAAGCAGTGTGTGCCAGCAATCTTACCGCACTTCCTTGGCAAGGAGCCACCATCTCCTCACTTCCTGGAGGTAAAAGAGGGCTCAGCCTAAAATGTAACACATAAAAATTGAATAAATCAGTTATACTGTAACGTGACAAATTGTTTTTCTAGCTGAAGAAAAACCCACCCTGTGTTTGATTCTGAGTGACACTGATCGGTTTGGCACCAGCAGCTTCTCCACTGGAGACATGAGTGACTTCTTTTCAAGCAAGCATCAGAACTATCTAGGCTGGCATTGCAGTTCATCACACTCTTTGCTTTCTCTAGGCAAAGTTGAAGGAAAAATCTGCATTTGCATTACACATGCCATCGAAGATATCCAAGTACACAAGTTATCCTAGCCCACACAGCAAATCTGCATTGGAGTCGAGGTCAGAAATCCTGCCTCTCTCTCCCTTCCTCCAGACAGGATGCCTTTTCCCCAAGGTTAGCTACAACTACTGCCATCACGGGCAGGCTATTCTGTCACCACCTCGCCACACATGCTGGTTTTGGATTCCCGGTTTTGCACCCATAGCTATGGAAAACTGTCTGCAGAAGAGGCTGCTATAAAGGAAGCTGAAGACTGCTGAAGTCTATTCTAATCCACCGTGTCTATATTTATGCAGCCCTTGTCACAGCAGAGCAGAGAAAATGTCACTGGAACAGTTTTATTTTTGCCAGCAGGCAAGAGGTTTAAAAAGAGGCAGTATAACCTCTATTTGATGATGTGTTTGTACAAATGTTTAACTTGCTATTTCATTTAAAAATCATCTTTAATGTTGATTTATATTCCTGGCAGTGAAGTCAGGAGGTTGGCAATCCCGTTCCATTTCAGTCTGTGCTCTGACTGAGGCAATAACACAGATCAAAGAGAAGTCTTACAGCACTTGCATTTTATCATCCCGAATGTTTTCAAGTTCTCACCCTGATATTCATGGGCAGATTATGTAACTACTAGATTTATACTTCTGAAGGTCAAATAATAAAGATTGAAATGTTGTATCATTAGAAGGAAGTTTTTGGAAATAATTGCATTGGAACAAGGAACAACATATGAAGTTGAACACTCGACACGAGCAGCACGGCTTTCCTTGAGATGTTCTGGTCTTTCATAGGGTCAGCCATTTGTTTTGATGTCATAGAGTATCAGATTAACTGCATGCTATTATGCATTCTAAATCTTGCTTTCCATCTAAATGTGTCAAGCTGACATTTTGATTGCCTTAGTAATTGCTAAATATTCAAGAACTTGAATTCCATCATTAACACCTTACCTAATTGGTTGGAGATAGAGAAGTAAGCCACAGACCTTCTGTGAATTCTTTATAGAATCATAGAATTATCTTGGCTGGAAGGGACCCTTTAGATCAAGTCCATCCATAACCCTAACCTGCCATCTGCTACTAAGCCATGTCCCTCAGCACCACATCTGTCTTTGAAATACCTCCAGGGATGGAGACTCCACAACCTCCCTGGGTGTTCCAACACTTAACAACCCTGTCTGTGAGGAATTTTTCCCTAATATCCAATCTAAACCTCCCCTAGCATAACTTGATGTCATTTCCTCTTGTCCTATCACTTGTCACTAGGGAGAAAATGTCAGTCCCCACCTTTCCACAGCCTCCATGTAGTTGTAGAGAGCAATTAGGTCTCCCCTCAACCTCTCCTTCTCCAGACTAAACAACCCTAGTTCCCTCAGCTGCTCCTCATAACATTTATTCTTCAGTCCCCCCACCAGCCTCATCACCTTTCTCTCAGTGTTCTGTAGTGAGGGCCCAAAACTGAAGACAGTACTCTATAGAATCACAGAATGTTAGGAGTTGGAAGGGACCTCAAAAGATCCAACCCCCCTGCCTTAGCAGGATCACCTAGATTAAATCACACAGGAACGCGTCCAGATTGGTCTTGAATGTCTCCAGAGAAGCCTTCAGGTGGGGCTTCACCAGTGCTGTATATAGGGAGACAATGACTTCCCTAGTCCAACTCACTACACTATTCCTGATACAGTCCAGGATGCCGTTGGCTATCTTGGCCACCTGGGCACATTGCTGGCTCATGTTCAGCCATCTGTCAGCTAACACCCCCAGGTCCTTCTCCTCCAGGGAGCTCTCCAGTCACGCTGCCCCAAGCCTGTAGCACTGCCTGGGGTTGTTGTGACACAGATGTAAGACCTAGCACTTGGCTTTGCTGAATGCCACGCCACTGGCCTTGGCCCATCTGTCCTGCCTGCCTAGATCCCTCCCTAGTACCTTCCTACCCCCCAGCAGATCAACGCTCCTGCCGAAGCGCTGTCTGCAGAGGCACCGAGGGTGCACTTGCCCAGGTCATTGTGTGAAAGAGAACCGGGCCCAGCACAGAGCCCCGCGGCGCACCGTTGGTGACAAGCCTTTAGAGGTCACAAACACACTGCTCACCGACCGACTGGTTG
>VXBZ01003994.1:251623-325695 GCA_013399135.1 Heliornis fulica
GCCCGATGCCCGGCCCCGGCCTCCCCGCCCGTGGCCGTGTAACGCCCGGGGGGCTCTGGCGCACCGACTGCAGCCCCTCTCCCGCCCGGCAAGGCCGAGGGCCCGGTGTCAGCCCCGCCTTCCGCAGGCCCGGCCTGCCGACTGCCGGCCCCGCCCCGCCCGTCAGCCGGGAGCTCATTGGCCCGCCCCTTCCCCCAACGCCCCGGAAGCGCTTCTGCACGGTGGCCCGGAAGTGGCTTCGCTGCGGGGGCGGACGGCGTCATGTACCTGACGGTGGCGGCGTGTGAGTGGCGTGAGGAGGAGCGGGGCCGGGCCGGAGACGGCGGGTGCGGGCAGAGGCGTCCCGACAGTCAGTGCGGTGCGCCGCGCTGCCTCGCCTCGCCTTGCGCTCGGGCCGTTGGGGGCATGAGGCTGGCGGTGGGCCCGCCGCCGCTCTCCCCAGAGGAGAAGGAGCCTGTCGGCTCCGTGTCCCCGGCGGCCCTGCACGGGGCAGCGGCACGCCCGGTCCCTTGGGAGCGAGGCTGAGGAGCCTTGGGTGCTCAGTGGGAAACGGAGGGGGCGTTGGAGGGAGGTGGGTGGCGTCGGGGCAGAGCCTGAGGTGAGGGACGGCCCCTTCCCGGTGTCTGGACACGCTTGGCCTCTACAGGAGGAACGGTGCACGAGGACGTTGGCCAGAGCGGCCTGAGCAACACTTGTGCTGGCAGAACTGTGTGTTAATGCCATGAGCTTATTGTTACTTCAGCAGCTCGTTGACCTGCCAGAAGGAAAGGAATTCTGCCTGTCTTGTGCTGCGGGGCACGTTAGAACAGGGGGCCTGGCGCCAGCTGCGCGAGCAGCTAAGTCTCTCCTGAGAACAGCTACAGCGAACGGCCATGCAGACCTTTGTGCTGGCCCTGCAGCCAGGACCAGAGCAGAAGTGGGTGTGGGAGAGGAGAGGAGAGTGGCACCGCAGTTCTCATCAGTCGTGTTAGGCCATGCCTGCCGTTAACTGTATTCATCTAGTGAATACGCACTCAGTGTTGAAGCTCATGTGACAACATCTGGAGGCCACAGCAAGCACAGTCTGTTACGGTGGGTGCAGTGTTTGCACAGATACTCACAAAGGCGATGTGGTGGAGCAGACCCCTGGGTGCATGTAGATAGAAGGATGAGGGGGGGTTCTTTTGTCACAGTAAAATTTTTGGTATAGTCTACCTGAGGCTATTGCGGTGGGCGGTGAAAAACACTTTATATGTTGCATGTACAGGAAACAAGATAACATGATAACTCTTCCTTCTTTTTTCCCTCTTCTTCATGCCGAAAAAAAATCTCCAAAACAAACCAGTGGCCAAGAGCAAATCTAAGTAAGTGATGGTTTCCTCACCAGTTTTTTTTTTTTTTTTCTGCTATCATCCTGTATCTACAAGTGACTTTACAAAGTGACTTCTCTGGAATTTTTTAATGTACATGAGAGGATTGCAGTCTTTGTCTGTTTGTAGGACAGTTAGATAGTCAAATCCAAGGGGCTAAACTGAGACATATCTGTGAATGTATTCCTGTCTTCTCAGAAGTTGCATTCTGTGCAATTGTGTTATATTTGGCACTGCACAGCCTCAGGAGCTGTGGCCTTTGATATGCTTTCTGATGTTCAGGTGTCAGCCCCTGACAGAGCCAGTACCAACCATTTGCTGGGTTGGAGGAGATTCTTGTGTCACAGGACTTCTGTGCCACCATCAGGGTTTTGAACGCAGTTCCCAAGTCTGTATCTGAGAGGGAAGAGAGCAGTTGGACAGCTTGGCAGCTCAGCCTTCTGCGGTGTTACCTGTTCATGGAGACAAACACAGCAAAGCAGGATGTTTCCATGAGGCAAAAAATCAGCTTCTATAAATGATGTTAGTAGTGTCAGTGCAGTGATTTGTTATTTTTTTTGTTCTTCCTTTTCCCCCCCGTGTGATGTTCCTTTCTCTGTTCTTTGTGTAGTCCCAGGTAAACTTCAGGAATATGTTATCTCATTATTTTATCCTTTTTGCTCCCCTTGCGTTTTCTCCCTGTGCCCCGAGAGCTTTCTGCTCCTCCTCCTCCTCTGCTCCTAACCCCATTTCTTCATTGGGCAGCAGGTTTTCAGAGCAAGGTGTATTGTTCAGAAAGGGCTTGGCCTCAAGTATGTGGTGCACAGGAATTTTATGGCCTGGTCATACTGATACCACCAATTCCCCCAGAAAGGGGAAACTACAGACAGGCTTTGAGGAAGTGGGTGAGGTATAGGGGAAGGAGCCTGTGTGGTTAACTGGTGCTGCACATTGCACCTGCAGTAGTGTATGGGAGAGGACAGCAATTGGGGATAAGCTCTTGACCGTGCTTGGCCAGTTGGTCTGCAGGGAACCAGTGTTTTCTGATTATTTTGAACTCAACAGTAAATTAGATTGCAAAGCAGAGAAGGGAGAACCCTGGGAGTGCACTGGTCAGAGCTGTGCAGAGGAAGAGTGGATGTCTCTTCAGGGTAAATTTTGGCAGACCATTCTGTATTAGAAGCGGGGAAATGAAGGAAAAATAATTGAATGCCCACATGCAGACATGTATCCATCTCTCTATTGCAGTGGAAGGGAAGGATAATTTACAGATAGGTTAAAGGGTTTGATCTTTCTTTTGAAACTTCAGAAAGTGCCCTGTGCCTGGCAAGTTGCACAGATCTTGGAATACTGCCAGGGTGAGGGAACGGTGGCGGCTTTCCCAGTCTTCGGCCTTTCCCTGCTCCCAGAGACACTGCAGGAGCTTCCAGTCCACCCCAAAACCCGAGCCCTGCAGTGGGGAAGAGGGTTCCTGTGGTTCAGTTAAGGTGAAGCCCCTGTATCTCTGTCAGGATGGACCGTACCAAGGGGGCCCTGCTTCTCCTTTTGCATGCCTCTCGTTCCATCCTATCTGCAGGGGTTCCTCTTTGTGTGTGGAAGTGATAGTCTGTGATGCAGTGTTATCTGCAGCCCAAACATCTTTACCATCATCCTTCCTCTCTAGCCATTATCTTTTAAGTCATAGTGGCTCTATTGTATGTTAAAGGGCTTGTTTTTCCATCCCTCTTTCCTGTTTAGTGGAGGAGCTACTTCTCTCCAGGCTTGTATTCCATTTAGGAGTTACGTAGTTAAAATTGGAGCTGGAATTTCTGGCTTATCCCGGGCTCTTCGTGTGCTCCAAGTTTAGCATATGGTGTGGAAGCTCCCATCCAGAACATCTATGAAGCTGAAAGGAAGGATCTTACCTGAGAGCAATTGTGTCAAATTGTTTATGTTAAAAGTGTATCCCTTTGGTTGTGCCCCTGTGCACTGACACAGAGATGTTCCCTGTGACTTAGATACATCCTGGTGAGGATGAAAAGTGCGGCAGAGACTGGCTACTGTTTCAACATCAGGAGACTCCGGCTTCAGGAAAAACTGGTCCTGCTGAAATACGATCCCATTGGTAAGAGCCTGGGGAGGAAGTCAGACTGCTTTGTACAGGCTTCTCTGACTTCGGGGCAAAACACTGGAATAGAACAGGACTTTTCCCATCTAAGCAGAATATTCATAGCATGCTTCATACTCTGATCACTGTATGGTTGCTGTTCTTCACGACATTCCAGTGGGAAGTAAGCGTTACCCTCATTTTAGGGATTGTGGCACCGAAACAAAGTAATGCCTTGCCCCACACATCAGCTGTTGATGACAGCCGTGCCACATGTCACGCCACATGTCAGCGGCAAAGTGACACAGGAGTTCTGTCATCCTGTTTCTTTGTGTGGTTTACTACACTGTGCTGCCACCAACGAGCAGCCACAAAGTGTGTGTCAGTAGAAATGCTCTGTTAAGCTGCCATGGCTGCTCTAGACAATAAACTTTAACCATTGCTTACAAAATGGACTTTTTATTTTAAAGAAATAAACACAAGATCTTTAACCTCCACAAGTGACACCACTCTCCAGACGATAGATTGTGGGTTCTTTTATGTTCCTCTGGTTCCTGCAGATTCTCTTAGCTTAGGAGTCAGATTCACTGGGGAATTAGCGCACTTGCCAAGATGTCTTTTGCTTGCTGAGGTTTTTGGAAGGTGACTGAAGAGCTCAGGTTTCTGGGAGAGGAACCAGTCTGAACTTAACATTAGAATAGTAACATTAAAAAGCTTGCTTTGGGGTATCTTAAGAGTTTAAACCAGAGCATGCTAGAAATCGCATGGGGGAGTAAATGCAAAAAAGACTTATTTAAGCTGTAAAGAAATGTGCTAAATACCTCTAAGTAAGTACTGTAGTTCATGGCCAGTACTTTGGTGTTTCAAGCTTATTTTTTCATACAACTTTATGTTCTTATGACTGACCTTTTCGTACTCGGAGCTAAGAGTGCAGGAGCTTTATGGCAGGTGAGAGAAACTACCAGAGAAACAGTGTGTTCTCAACAGAGTGTTTGTGCTGACAGAGGTTGTGTCTCTCCTGAATCCCATACAGAGGGGGAATTGGAGATCACGGGCATTATTTTCTTCATCAAGAAAATTTTAAATGGCTGCATCGAGCCATCATGCAAAGTGATCCTCCAGAAGCTTCACAACTTGTAGGAAATGTAGAGAGTGGAGAGCTCAGGCTAAGTAGCGCTTCTGTTACAGAACATGTAGTAGGTTGTTGAAGTACAGAATTGGAAATAATTAAGAAAGAAAGCTCAGATCTTTGTAGCTTGTAGTAGAACACAAGTGAGAAATTGATGTGAGAAAGTGTTGCATGTGTGAAGGGAAGTAAGTTTGAGTCTAGATACCAGCTCACATCAGGAATATGTTTGGAAGCATATTCACTTGGCATGAATTTTCACCTTATGTTTTGTACGCTTCAAAAACCTGGGACCTCCACAGAATGGAGCTTTTTAGTGAAGTAGTGGCAGTAGCACTGAGTTTCACTACCTCCTAACTGCAGAGACAGAATGTGTTACTAAGTTGCAGGATTTCTTAAAGCGAAACTTTTCTGTGGAAGAAGTGATGTTGTTATTGGGTGGATTGCTCTTGCGCAGCTTTCAAAGGAATTCATGTAATGAAGTTCAGTCCGAGCAGCGGCGCTCCCCCAGTGCCACCGTGAAGCTTTGAATAATGCTTCGGCTTTGCTTAACCTGTAGTTGTAGTGACTTTGTGAGCATCTGTGTCAGGTGATGGAGGCAGGGTCAGTTTGTGCCTCACTGAGCGACCCGAAGGACGCTTAGCCAAACTTTCTGTCAGCCTGTGAGACCGACTGGATCCAGCTCATCATCTGTAGCTGTTTGGGCTCTGCAGTTGAAGAGTAGTAGAAAGCAGTAAGAACCTATTTTTGTCCCTGCGTTGAGCAGCTGTGACTCAGAATAGTCACACAGAGCAGCTGTTAAATGTTTTCAGCCACTTGAATCCTGATAGTTATTTTCACGGAGGTAAAATGGACCTCTCGGGAACTAAAACTGACTTGTGGTAAAGTGAAAGTACTACTGAACTCCTTCAAGAGTTGGTTAACAGCAGCGCGGCTGCCAGTCAGTTGCTCCACGCTCACTTAAGCAGCGAAGACAGCCAGGAGAAGGGGGTGCTGGCTTGTCGAACTGCATCTTAGTGCTTCAGGCTTCTTAACAGATTCTTCTTTCTCTGTAGCAAAACAACGTGTCCTCTTCACGGAGAAGAGAAAAATCCGCTCTATCTGAACAATGACTGGGCTTGATTTATGCACGAGGAGAGGACAGTTTAGGGGGAGGACGGGGTGAACGCTGATTCAGAAATCCAGCAATGTGGACTGAACAGAGAGGAAATGAACTGGGATCACCGTCTCCTGTGATTTGAAGGCCATTGTGAATAAAACAATGCAGAGAGAGAAAATTCTTAATGTCTGGACATAGATCATCACAGTAACATTTATCTTCTGAGTTATTTTTACAGTACTCAATTAAAAAAAAATTAAATAGCAAATCCCATTGTCTGTGTTTTCCATTGTGAAAGAGGCCGTAATCTTCAAAGGAACTATTGTTTTATAAGGCAATAAAAATTAACATTTTCCACAGCAGGAATTCCATGGCAGGCCTGCAAGTTTTTCTAACCTACTTGCCACAGATTCAACAGTAGTGACTGCGGGCTGGTGTCGTTACTTGGAGGGGGTAGTGTTGCACCGGCTCCTCCCTAGGTGCGGAAGAAGCAGTGGGACCCTGGTGAAATGGGACAAGCTTTTGGGTAAGCTGTGACCACAGCTGAAAGGGCAATATGTTCAGTCAGGTAAGCAGGATGGGTTTTTCATGCCTGGATTTTTATCAAGCATGAAGAAAGTAAACAGCTGAAGCAGTTTTGAGGTTTCCCTCCTTTAATGAGCTCACCTGTGTTGAGAGCAATGTGGCTAGAAATGCTTTTCAGAGTCTGCTTCGATAGCGCTTTTACCCTCTTTCCAGTTTGAGGGACATTCTGTAGTCTGGCAGAACTCTGAGGGCAGCAGTGCAGCCCACATCCAAGCCATAGGGGAATGGATGGGCCCAGACTCTGCGTCTGGTGCTTTGTTACAAGCCAAATGCCAGCCTTGGTGTTTGCAGCTGAAGCCCAAAGTTGGGATCTCCAAGCTCATGCTGTGCTTCGCGTGCTGGTGTTGCACATCAGAGGTTCTGATAAGTAAACGCATTGCCAGGAGCACAGTACTCTCTAGGTGTTTTGCTGTAAACTTTGTGTAGGTCAGGGTAGCCCTTCGTGTGGGACAGCCACAAGTCCAATGGTTGTGTGTGGGGCTGGAGCAACCTGCCATGCTGTGCTTGAAAGACCCACCACCCCTGCCCCATCTCACTGTTGGAGAACAGGAACTAACAGGATTCCTCAAGTAAGAAGCAAAGAAGCATTCCTGGCCTTCCCAGTCAGCAGAGGAGAACCTCGGTGCAGTCAGGAGAATAATGCTGTCTGGGATAAGATAAAATCAGTACATTGAGGCAGACAATGTCAATTAAAAAAGGTCCCGAGGCAAGTCCTTCCTGTACGGATATGAAGATTGTGTCCCTGATGCCTGGACGCTCACTGATGCGACGCAGTTGGACTTCCTGATCATTTCCTCCATGGGTAACTTGGGATGGTAAGCCAGGTAGAAGGCCAGTGCTCCCACAAAACTGTCTCCAGCCCCCTAGAAGAAAATAACAAACAAGTTTAAGGATACTGGACCAGGGAAGCAGTTTGGGTGCCTTTACCGGAAAGCCAACGGTTGCAGCACCGATTGCGGGAGTCAGGACATGGTTCAATTTGCTTATCTATGCGTAGGGAACTCTGACATGCAAAACTAACATACGATGCTCTTTGTGTGCCCGGCCCCTGGGTCACGGTACGTGCTGTAACACAGCTTAACCAACAGCAAGTGCGCGACACTTCGGCAGCGTGCTGTTATAAACACAGCTTTTGAAACTTCCTGTTGTTGGAGTGTCCGATTTTGATTTGTCAATCTGAATGTTTCATTATAGCTATTTTTCTCTCATTTAACTTCTGTTTTTCATAAAAGGCAGTGGTAGAAGGGATAGAGAAAAGGGGGAAAAAAAAAAGCCATGTGGCTTGTGGTGTCTGTGAATTCCTACTTGCAGAATGATACATTTCGATGCCTCCAGAACTTAGCTGTTACGCATTAAAGATGTCCCACTAATGAAGGTCTGTGCTGTGCCCATCACATCCACCACTCATGGAGCAGGCTTTGCCACCTCTGCTGCATTTGACTGTGGGGGTGGAGGGCAGTGACGTTCACCTGGAGCTCAGGCAGCTGAGTCCCTCTTGAGCTTCTGGTCCCCCTGCTCCCCTAAAACTGGCTTCATTTCTGAGGCCAGACTGACAACAATCCTTGTTGGTAATGTAAAACTAAAATCAGCTGCCTGTAAGATCATTCCAGCAACTGCCCCACCACCCCCTGCATTTCCACAGCAATCTGGGGGTAAGGCTGCACGTGGCTGACTGGCCGAGCAGCGTGGCGATTGCAAGGGGAAAGATAGTGAGCGAGGGAGGGTGGCACCCAGCTACCCCTTGCCTCTCCTCACCCGTCCCTTCCATGGCAGCTGTTTGCCTTGGTGTTCCCAGTCAGGAAACTCCCTGCTTAACTCTTGCTTAGCCTGTGGTTTGGATGCTGGCTTCCATCACCTTCACAGCAGACGCAGTGTACAGTGTTGCTTGGTGAATGGCACGTTAATAAGCCCTGCTGTGTCCCAGCATGGCCCAGCGTGCAGCTGCCACACGCAGCACCTGTTTCAAGTGCTCTGCGTCCCTGAAGGGGGCAGGGGCAGGTGAGGATTTTTATCAATTGCTGTTGGCCCTTTGTCTCTCTTCTGGTTTCCAGAGAGCTCCCACAATGGCAGGTGGAGCAGGAGCAGGTGACTGCTAGTTACGCGTTGCCAGTGGCTTTTGTCTGATGCATAATACAAAAGCTTATAATCTAATTGGTGCATGATTAATTATTAAAGCTATTTTGGCGATGCTGTCACATACAGAAGAAGAGTTTCAGCAGGCAGATCTGTTGTGCCGTAGTTCTAGCAGGAAGAACTCATCATTTTTACATCAAGTATTTTTCATACAGTGATCACTGGGCAGTGGAAGTGGCCAAGTATTATTTTGATGAGGAATACTCAGAATATCTGGTGTCAAACAGAAGAGACAATTACCTGGCAGCAGTACGGAGCAGAATACTCTCTTTTTGGTCTTTTTTTTTTTTTTTTTTTAATGGAGGTAATTAAATACTGTCCTGAATAGCTGCCGCATTGTTTGCTGCTGGAGCAAAAAAAAAGACTGCACACTACCCAGGTCTTACTTAGTTTGGATGATGGCAAGATGGAACCTAAGTTCTCTCTCCAACTTCATGGTACTGCTCCACTTGCAGGTGATGTTCTGAGGCTGGGAGATGGCTGTAGATTTCCTTTTTGATGAGGCTAAACAGTTTTAGGTGACTACAAAGGTGGAAAAGGGGGTGAACATCAGCATTCCATGCAGAATGGAAAAAGACCCCCAGTATGCTTTTGCAAGAGAAAAGATTATGGGATTATTGGAGAATATCCAGAAGGATTTGATGCCAGTAAACTTTCCCTGAAATCCTCAATTCGTATCCACAGACTGAAGCAGTCAGCATCTCCTGGGCTCAGCTACCACAGAGCCCAAGGGTATCATAAATTCGGCTGTTGGCAAGTAAAAGTTTTGCAGGGGTGTGTGTGGGGTTCAATATAGGAGCTCCCACACTGAGAACAGTGTCGTGTATCAGAGCAATGATGTAGATACCCTGCTCAGCCTTGCTCCCGCTCTGTGCAGGCGTGACTGGTTGGACGCGGCTTCAAGAGCGATAGCAGTACCGATTCAGCGGCGAGGTTAGCTGCAGTGAGAACTATTTCTGGCTTAGAGAAACAGACCTTCCCTCTTTGGTACTGTGGACTGAACAACATTGGGTTTGGCAGATTCAGAAAAGGTCAGCACAGAGCAGAAGAAGGAACAGGCTCAGAGTAAAATCATGATTGTCCACATTCTGGAGTAGCAAGTATTAGCTTTACACTCAGCTGTTTCAAAACCTGCTACAAGAAGAAAAAGAACATACCTACTTTGCAAAAAGCATTAATTTTGAAAATGACCAGTAAGGCATGTTTATTCTGCCCACTGATGAAATACAAACAGAGAATATGTAATATTTTACATTCTTCGGCATTTGTCTTCCAGGAATCCTAATACATTGCAGACTTTGAGATAGTCCTCATATCCTTGAGTGCCTGGAGACATTTCATTGCATAATGATAAAAAATATAACTTGTTTAACCTTTGTGTAGAGCAGAGGATGCTAGTTTGTATGAAGTAAAATAAAGAATTGGATCAAAAAATTGTCTGATATGGCACAGCTACTTCTAAAGTGCAAACATTATGGTTTTGACTAAGCTTTATGGTTTCGAAGCAGTTTAGAAAACTTATATTCTGTGCCACTAGTGTGGATGGCCCTTGTTTGCACGTGTGTCTGCAAAAGGGCATTTTTGTTTGTTACAAACCAGCACTGATTGAGATTCTGTGCCTCTAGAGAAGAGAAAACCCACAAAAACACTTCTATTTATACCTCAGCTTTTGTTAGTCCTGATTTGTCAGAAGCTGGTTCACAACTTTAGTATAACTATTTTTATACGATGCTGCCCCGAGAAGCTTTTTAAGGAAAGTGCTTTGTAAGTGGAAACTACATTGTTCAACAGTCTTTCCAGCAAGTAAAGCATTTTTCAATCAATTGTGTAGAAGTATAGGATGTATTTCACTTATGCAATAAGGGGACTTGTTCACCAAAAAAACCCAACCTGGAAGGCGAGATTGGCCAAAAGCTACAGCTCACAGCATCGCGGCAGCTGCACTGCCTTGTTCCAGGGCAGCCGCTTGCTCAGCCTTCACCCCCCCAGCCTGTCCTCCTGGGTGAGAGTACTGGCAAGCGTGGAAGAACAGGACGAGGCTCCGGCTCCTCAAGAAAACTGAGGAAAGTTTCCTTGAGTGATTTTTCAAGAAGTCACAGTCCGTGTGTGCTCTGTTTATTACATGGCTCTGTTCCACTGAACGCATTGCAAGAGCACGTTAGCGAGCCCTGAAAGGGGTGATGTGTTGTGTGGCAGTACAAGAGGAACATCAGGCACACCTGTAACGATGAATTCATCGTTCAGCGAATGAATCACAACATCAATCCAAAAGCTGTCAAGAGCTGCGTTATAATGTAGACCCAGTGACAGTGCTTGCAACGATGCCGTACGGTCTCCTCGGAGCATCCAGAGCAGTGCGCGAGTGAACGAAGCCTGCGGATTACGCTGATTTAGTGCAGCCTTAACGTATGGTGATGCAGAGATGCCCAACTCTGTCGAAGAAATTGGGCCTTGGAGAATTCCTGCTGTATTTATAGCACTCCATAACCATGTGACACTGGATTATGCTGAGGATGTTAATGCTCTGTGTCACATCTGCTCAACATTCCTTGCTGTACCCCTGCCTACGCTGTACCCGAGCTACAAATTAGCCCTATGTAACACAAAAATAACTGTCAGCAAAGACGCTCACTATCCATTCCTCATAAGTGGGGAAAGCCTATGTCTCCCTACAAGAATCCCTGGGCTGTACTTTGAAGAAAGGTTATGATTGGAAATGGAGAAACATTTCCTCTGTGAGAGGGTCTGTATCTCAGCTAAGAGATAATTTCAGCTGAAATGCTCTGGGAATAAAATATCTCATGGTAACAGTGGTTGAATCAGTTATACAGGGTTTTTTTGTGTGTTTTGCTTTGGGGGTTTTTTTTTCTCCTTTATTTTTATGATTTCCTTCTCCCTGAAAGAACCCATGTTTATCCTCTATGTGCTGGAGATTGGTTTATTTCTGGAAATGTTACTGGCTGTTTGTTGGGTTTCTTGTTGTTGTTTTTTACTTTTGCATTTAATTGCCTCTGCACTACCTTTTTTTTTTTTTATTCGGGGGTGTGTGTGTATTTAATATTCCCCCCCAATTTTTCCTTATGTTTTACTGGAGAGATATTTTGGCAGTTTAAATTAAGACAGTCTTTAAATTAAACTAACTCCACTATTTTGGAACTCTCCTGAAAATAAACCCAATTTACTATCTTGCAACTATTTCCTAAGTTCAAGGGTAACAGTTCAGACACCCCATGGTGTCTGGGGTATCTGATCCTGTGTGGAAGGATCACCATCTTTCTACAGCACCTTACAGATACTGGTGGAGCTCTGCCTGGCTGTATTTACAGGAGCAGACCTTTGGTCACAAACCTCTAAAACCTGAAACATTTGAAAACTGCAAAGAGATTTTCCACTGGCACAGTGATTCCTGCATCTAGGCATGGAGTTCTGAGCCAGAACAAAATGATAAGAAGTCATTTACACGGAACTGCCAAATTTTGCAGTAAAAGTCAAATGAACTTGAAATGAATAGCAGGGCTCATATTTCAGGTCTGAGAGAGGTTTTTGGTGCAGATGCGAGAGGACTGCAAAACTACCTGAGTTGAAAGTAAAGGAGAAGGCCGAGGAGAAGCACGTTATGCCCCAGACCTTTAGGGTCTGGATCAACAGCTGCATTACAGTGTGCTCTGGTAACAGAGTTTCTGCAGTCTTGTCACAAAGACAAGCTAGAACATGTTACCCTAGGCCAAAGGAAAATACAGAGAGAAAATACATGGTAGCTGTGCTTGTCTGTTCCTTCCTTTTTTCTGCCCCTCGGCCTTCTGCAAACACAGACTGACGCTGCCTGATGTGGTCTGGAGCGTGCAGACCAAGTCACAGGGAAGCGGTACGCTACTGCCCCGCCACATGCTCCTTCCTCCCAGCCACGTGCAGAAGGGCTGTATTCTGCCGCCGTTTAAGAATGGCGGGAGGTGTAAGCTAACACATTTTCTTTTGCATTCCCTGTGGGTTGACAGTGCAGTCTTAATTCCAGTGATTCAGACTGCAGTTTCATAATAGGCCTAAGCCAATCCACAGCTCTGTTACTGTAGAAAGGCTCGGTCCACGCTCATGTTTTTATCATTGTCTCATGTTCCCACGCCCTCCCCTACATCAGATCTAGCACTCATGTGGCCAGGCAGTGAGACAGATCAGTTCTCTGATCTGTTTGAAGACTAAGCCAGTCAACACTGACCAAGAAACATTAGTTTCCACCCAGAACAGCAAGCTGCCATGTTACCACATGATAGCTAGTCCAATGCCAAGGAGAAAGAGGTTAGAAACACTCCTTTCAGCAGCAGCATGATCTTGGCTCGGCTTAAGCCAACTGTGAAACCTCACCCTCGGTCAGCACCAGGCAATTCATTAACTCAGCTGTGTATCCAAGTCCTCATACCCCAGCTCCTCGTTCACACAGGGAAAGCCGCCTGTTCCACTCTTTCCCTAGTACCCTTTGGGCTCAGACCGAAGGAACGAGGGAACGATCACGCTTCATTTCCATCTCTTTTCAAGACTCTGTTCTGAGAAGCTGAGGGAACGAGCAATCCCTGACTTCCTTGAATTTACATTGCATTGTACTTGCACAGCCGTGCATGGGGAGGATTTCTTGCTCGCTTGCTCAAGCTGAGCAAGGTCCGTTTGTATGTCTTGAGAACTTAGAGGTAACTAAGCTGTAACACCCACTGCAAGACTATCAGTTGGGAAACATCAAAACCAAAGCACACCACACAGTGCTTCGCATCAGCCATCAGGAATTTTTACCCACTTCCTGACAGATTTCCTGATGGTTCATTAACAGTGATTAATCAGCCTGACCGTTAACCCCCTGCATTCCTGAGAGATTAATCTTGATACAAGGCCCCCTGCCTGCAATTTCTTTCCTTTCTGAAACATCCTACTACATTAAGTTATTCGTTGCTTCTAAAAACATCGGCAACAAGAATTACAGATGCATGAATTCCCCCCAAACGTTATCTGGTTTGTGGTGAATGTTGGAAATAAACCACACAACATTCACAACTCTGCAATTTTTAATTTGTATGTCATCTAAAAAGCACAGCTGAAAGTGTCTTGAGATCTGGCAGTGTCATACAGTCCTGCTTTACATTTCAAAGCCCCTGTACAGCATCTGTTTTGAAGACAGGTAATAGTGCTCTCATTTCACATGACGGGAAATGAACTCAAGTTAAGATCAAGAATGTTATGTTCGGAACACACATTTTGAGACATCTGTGGGCTTAATCCAGAGGTCCTGATCTTGTACAGACTATAATGGGAGACATGTAAGCTACCCACTCTTCAAAAAATGAGGCACAGCTTGGGAACCCTAAACCCAAGGTATCCAAAATCAGTAAGCGGATCTCTACAGGTTGCCCACAGCTCTGACAGACTCTCAGGCAGTATGAGAGCAGAGAAGCTCCTGCCTCCCTGTTTATGATACCACAAGGTGTCTGTGAGGTGATGGCTTTCTCTTAGTGCACACTGATGAAATCTGGGAGGGAGCACGGGAGACCTTTGTTCTGCTAGGTGCCATATTCCAATATGCCACTCAGCACCAGGGAAGAAAAGTATTCTGTGTTACAGACTAAACTCAGAAAGCCAACAAAGTATTCACCCACAGGGAGCACTTTGTTTTCTGAATCACTGAAATAATTCAGTGTGATGGTGCTCACATAAACTCCTTTCAACTCTAGATAGCATTAATGAGAGGTGACAAACGTCTTGCTTCCCTACACGATGGAGTAAGAGCGCTGAACCAGGAACTCCACACACGGCTCCAGAACCTTGCTGAACCTGTGAGCCATCAGCCAGACAACTCACCGCTACTCAGATTCCTATGCTACCAGGTTGACAGATACTTTGCCAGGCAGCGTTTCCATTTAGGATATGCTTATGTGAAAATTTCCAGTTAGCTTTTGTCTCGGTACCAGCTTCTTCCCTGGTTTCACACTTGAGCTATGATTGGTGACCTCTTTCATTTCACCTGAAAGGTCATACTTCATGGAGAAACTCAGAACCAGCAGATGAAACCCTCCACACTCCTTTTTTTGTTTTTGCTGGAGTGCACACAGAAAACTTACGACATACCAAACACAGCACTGGAAAACTCTTGTTACCCTCCAGCTCAATACAAAACTCTCCAGTGGCACTCTTGCAAAGAACAGCATAAACACCAAGTTGTGTCAACAGAACACTAACAGTGCTGCTAACAGAAGAAATGAGGCAGACTTGCATCTGAACGTGCTTCAGGAGCTGTATCTACCTTTCCCAAAGTCTGAACTTGCATGGAATCAATCGTGGTTGAAGCTCGGCACTAAATATAGCAGCTTCTCAGAAGGTTGATTTGTACTTCTCAAACTGGTTTATCAAGCCTCAACAACACACAGCTACTCTCCTACTCTTACTCTAATCAAAAGCTTCACTTATCTCACTTCCTTGAGAAGTACTTCACTCCCTTCATTATTTATGTCACACTCACGCCAACTTGTAATTTCTTCCTAACAAAGCTCACGCTTATACGTTAATTCACAAATCTCATTTCATGAACAAACAAAATTGGAGCACAAAACATGTCCAGAATACATCCTGGCACTCCGTCAGTACGCTGCAAATACTGGCAGTGGGTTTCCCTTCCAAACAATGAGCTCCCCAACCAGGAGAGAACTGTCCAGATTGTCACCGACTGTGTCACTCAGTATCATGTCAGGGGCTGACATGGCTTCAGGACCCCATAATCTAACAGCCAAGTCAGAAGGGGGGAATCTCCTTGCTGGGCAATTTCACTAGCCACATGTGTTTTTTCTTCTCTCAGACTGAAAATGCCAGAAGACTTTTAGTGATCCCATCTAATCTGACGAGATGTACTCAGAATGACACAACTGCCATCTCGCCTGGAACTGATCAAAAAAACATTCTTTTTTTGCACGAAAGCTCCATATGCTCGAGTGCCTCTTTCAAAACCGCAGTATCTAGCCTTTGTTGGCTGGCCACTGCTGCCGCCTACCTCTGAACTACGTATCCTGGAGGGAAAAAAAAACAACCATCAAATTCAGGAGGGTTTTGTTTTTTGTGTGTGTGTGTGTGAGCTAGCATTGTCCTCTTGCCAGCTCCCTGCATTCTTTTTCCAACTGTTTGCCTAATCTTTTTGATGAGTACTCGAGTTGAAGCTCTTCTCCTTGAGTTCAGGGAGATGTGACCTACAAGCCAGAGCTGCTGCTCTGCTCTAGAATGTTGTTCTCTGCCACCCACCCATTCTGTTGTCCTTAACCTGTGGGGCAGGCGTGCAGGAAGCAGGGCTCCTGCACCTCGCCCATGGTCTCCAGTAGCAGGTGAGCGCCAAGGCACTGCTTCTGACAGTGGGATTCCCTGTAAAATGGATCTTTCAGACTATGCTGCCTGCTAATGATTTCAGTAATAAAATCACAGACACCAGTAAAGAGGAAAAAACACCCAGAGGCTTTCCTTACCTTTTCCCTGTATTTCTGTGTCTATCTGTGTTTTGAAATGAATAAACGTGACACTCCTCATAGCCATCTGGGCAGCTGACAAGCACTGCTGCCAGAATTAGGGAGTCTGCTTTTCTACAGCTGAGTTGGTAGTACAACAGCTGAGTTTATATCTGTACATCCATCTCTACTCTACGTGGACACTCAACAAAACCTTGAGAAAGTGACAATATCATTACACTCAACTGCAAATTGGCCATTAAAGGTGTCCCTATTGGCTCCTGACATCAATTACCATGACTTAGGGTTTTAGCTTCCTTCCATTTGTCTACAGGGGCTGTAAGAAATATTCTATCCATGGGACAGGCTACTAGTGATTAACTCCTTTATTCTTGATAAGAAATAAAATGTCTGCCATTTTCTGTGGTTAGAATTTGCAAAAGCAAGAAGTCTGATTTCCCCACTATTCTCATTTCTCTGTTCTTGTTCTTCTGAAAACCCAATTATGCAACATCACTGATACAACACAAACCTTTTTGGTTTCTGTAGTGACCAAAATTATTTGGTAATGAAAACTCTGTTAGGGGAAATCAGGTCATAGTTCAATATCAACATGACTGCAATTGCCATTTCTGGGTAACTAAGTAAATAAGGGGTTTGGGAGCCAGGTTTGCCTTCTCTGTTACCATAGCCAGAACTGATGGGAGCAAGCCGAGAAGAGTAGGTTACGTTCCACAACAGCTAGGATGATAGTTCTGCAGAGACTAGCTTTAAAGAAGGAAAGGAGGCATATGACATTTGTAAACTAACTATAAATGCAAGGGGTAAAAAATTATGAGGAGTTTGGCCAAGAATATGCTGCACTATTACACAGCGGATCACATTTTCAACTTCCTACGGCTCAGGCCAGAAAAAGATACTTGGGAAGGTGACGCTCTGGATGTGCCAGAAGCGCCAGCTTCCAGTAGCTATTTTTAACCTAGGAATTTAATTAGAAAGGATGGCTGCACACAGTTGGTCTTCCTTCCTCTCCATCCTTTCTGCAACTCAGATACCCCAGAGTGCTACGCACCATTACAAGTGACACTGTCTTGTGTGTGTGTGGCCTGATAGCTGCTTTGGACACAGGGCAAGCTACATACCAGGACTGAACACCTTCTTGGGGAAGACCCAATACTGCTTCATCATAAAGACAAGGTGAGGAGAGCAAATAAAGAAAAAGGGACATGGCATGTTCTGCTGCAATAATTTTTGACTTGCCTCGCAAGCCACAGTTAGCCCAAGAGAAGCAATAAAAGGGTAATTTCCTGCTCTGCTCTCAACCTGTATAAATTATACCATTGCTTCATTTACTAAAGCATCTCAGAAGTGAGATGGCACAAAGATAGCTTTGAGGTATTTCTGAACTCAGATTCCCTAGACCCCATCAGAATACAATCTCGGGCTCAGGTGTTGAATGCTGTAACCTTCACATGTTCTGGCCCTCAAACAAAACATCTGAGTTGGTGTATAAATGCTGCTAGTGTCCCTACTTCTTTCTGTCCAGACCAATAAAGTGGGTTACCTGCCACACTGAAGTATTTCTCAGTATGACAGGAGTGGAGCAGAAGCACCTGTCCTTGAGCATATTTCCACAAAAACCTTACAACCTCTTCAAGAAGCTTCCAACGAAAAGCAACTCTGCACCTTTCTCATTTAAGGTGGATGCCTGCTGTTCAGTTCTCAAAAGAAGACAGCTGATACCCTGACAAAAATTTTCCCCCAGCCCTCATTCTCTTCGAAGAGAAGCACAAACAAGAAGGTATGGTTTTAACAAGGGAAGCAGGGCCGCTTGCCACTGACAATCCAGTCCCCATGTGCTTCTGTTCCCCACCTACAAAACAGCGGTAAGAATAGAACTTTACCTCACGTTGTGAGTACAGAAGTAGTAAATAATGAAAGGTGCTTAGCAACTGTACATATATGTATGTATGTGCAGGGAACACAGCTGTTGGACACAATGGGAGAACACGTGAAACCTGACACTGGTGACGCACAGCAAAACCAACCAACTCTTGGTATCACTAAAGTAACCGAAACAGAAATTCAGTTTCACTATGAGGTCTTTGCTGCCTGGCACTTAGAAGAAGCTTAGAAAACTAAATATTGGTTTTAATCTTTTTATTCCACATCTTTATTAAGTATCCCCTTGTAATTTAATGTAATTTATGGCAAATGCTACTACTGCTTTGGGCCCACTTCTTCCTGTCAGCTGTATCTCTGTTAAATTATGCATTTCCATCTGGAAAGATACTCTGCAGGATTGCAGGCTCTCTTCCACTCAGAGTCAGGAATGGAGAGGGATTTAATTAGATGCTCCGTGGTTGAGAAAAGGACTAGAGCAAAGCCTGGGTGGTCTGTGGAATCTTCCACTGGAAAACAAGGCTGCAAATTGTTCTGTACAAGTCTGCTTCTGTTTGCTCACTTTGTTTACATTGTTTGTTCTTACAGATTAAAATACACAGTTACTAGGCAGATAAACAGTGTTTCCTTCCATGACAATGTTGTCTCGCTGTTAAGAGAGTAGCGTGGGACAATATATGCCTGTGCTTCAGTTTTGGCTACCTCATCCAAACTCCATGTGTCACTTGGAGCGGGACGTTTTAGCTAGCTCTTCAGAGCACCCAATCGCTAACAGTCTTCTTCAATTTGTCCTGTCTGTGAAACAGCAATAGTGCAGCTTTCTGCTCTCAAAGAGGATAGAGGGACCATCCAGTTTGCTCCACCTTTTCTCAGCTGATTGCCAATGCAGAGGGACGAAACTCTTGCGATTCTGCTCTCTGCTGGTTACCTGTATACCCTCAGGCCACTGACCAAGGCTTCAAAATCTGAAGTGTCTTTACAAGGCCTAAATCAGAGGCAGAGACTTGTGATGGATGAACCAAGTGATTCCCTTCCACGCTTCACTGTGAGTCAACTCCGACGCAGTGATTTCAGTCATGTGCCCTTTCACAGTTCAGCTGAACTTCAGAACATAATAGATGCAGCTTTAAATAGATGTACAGTGCAGACTGACGACTGGAGTCTGGCAGATTAACTTTTCCTCATGACTTTTCTGTTCCAAAATTCAACGGATTCCACATTTGTAAAAGCAGGAATGCAGAAGGCTAAGTAAAAAAGTGGGCTACAACTGGAATTAAACTTATTTATTAACCTATTTTGGTTGCATGTTCAAGAAAGGATGCTATTATGCCACTGGTTTGTTGGATGTTAATGGGAGCTCTGGGCATAATTACTCTATGTTGGGATGTGAATAAACCCCACTGATAGATAAACTGTTTGTCCGACAGTAACTTCTTTTCTTTCCTTGAAATAGAAAGGGAAGATGACGAAAAGAAAAAGAAAAAAGGGGAAAAGGAAAAGCAAGAAAAAAAGACCTTTCCCTTTGTGGTCAGTTTACTCCTTGCTACATCCTTGGGCAGGAAAAGGTTAAACACTCAACAGCATTTTTCTCTTCTTAGCAAGTTAGAGAACTGTACATCAGACACATTGTCTGCCAAATGCTTCATTTACTACCAGCTGCATTTTTACTTTGTTGAGAGATAGCTGAAATAAAATCACTGTTCTTTGTGCAAACGGCATGCTAAATAATGTACGGCTACAAGATTATTAAATAGCAAAGGCATTTGATAATATTAGAGTCAACCACAAGTCCCACTTCTGCTGATGCACAGAATTTTGAGTAATTAGTCATTGCACAGAGTGTTGTATTTATATCCCCTTGAGCCTCAGACGTTAGGCCACAAAGTCAGGAGACAAAGAATTGCTGTTATTAGGAGGACTGTTTTGGATTTATTTATATTCTAAAGCTTTATTTCAGTGTCCACTTCACTCCTCTGGCTCAGGCTTCCTCCAAACCAGAAGATACAGCTAAGTCAGAGAATTTTAGTGTAAACCATATTTTTACAGACAAGACCTCTCAACTTCAAGCAGAGCAACTTCAATGAGTTTGCAAAGCCCCCAAAAGAAGCATAACTGGCCTGAGGTTATGTGACAAGCCTGGGAAAAAGGCCTCCCAGGTTCTGTTCTGATCTCTAACAGACTTCTCATAGTTTAGATGCAATACATTAATAGCAGATCCAATTTATGGATAGATAAATCGGGACACAAAGAAGACAAGTAACTCTCCCAAGGACTTACAGCAAGTCTTTTTCAGAGCCCTGCAACTCTTACTCAGTCCTTTGTTCAAATCACTCAACCACACTGCCTTCTTTAGACCACAATTACTGCACAGGCCTGAATACTGTGACATATCTAAAATTATATAGCTATGCGCTTCTATGAGGCTTTATTAAAATAAAGATTGTGTAACATCTGCAGAGTTCAATACAAAGCTGCTCAGTGAGCACTCTGCTGCTTGAAGCAGCCTTTTTCATTCTCTCCTGTAGTAAAGGAGCCAGATCTAATAGATTGCAATAAGAAATCGGAGGGAATAGGATTTGAACACAAAACATCCGATGAAAAATTTGTATTGTAGAAACGAGCCTTCCTTTCGCAGAACTGACATGAAAAAATAATGGTAACATTTATGATTATGACAAACACTATATATCATCTGTCTCTGAGAATGTTGTACAGAGAAGGACTATATAGAATAAACCATAAATGTGTCAAATTTCAGGTGCAACTGAGCAGATTAGATTTTGAATTTTATCATGTCTCATAAATGAGGTTCCTGTTTCTAAGCATGGCACCTCAACCTGAGACCTCCTTGGCTTGCTTCAGCAGGCTGTGCACTCTCTGTATCTGAAAAGCACTGCCAGGCAGGGAAAACACTGGTCATGTAAGAAATTACATGGGAAATACAATGGTTGTGCTTGGCAATACTGAGAGATTAAAAATTCTAGGTTCTCCAGGAGATTTAAAAGGGAGGCCATGGACTTGCTGTGCTTACTAGGGGCACCACTGTGAAAAGTGATTTCAAACTTTCACCTAAGTGTTGTGTTCCCAAGTGTCTCCATTTGCCTTTACAGAGGACACATCGATGCCTAAGCCAGACATGCAGATGCCTCATCTCTTGATGATGAGTGTGGTACTGAAGGAGTTGTGGGCACACAGCATTGACATGTGTAAACCTCAAGGTCAAGCACAAGCTGACGAAAAAACCTTAAGTGGAGCAACTCTATTTAACAGACCAGATAGGGTGGAAATCAGAAAGTCACCCTAGCAGATACAAGTGTGTGTGGAGGTTATTCAGCGCCTCAATCCAAAACGGGGTCTGGAGCAAACTAGAGGTTACAAAAACTAACCCTGGAGTACTTCCCAAAGTGTCCTCCATGCTGCAACCTGGAAATGAGAGCATGGCAGTGGGGCAGCTCTGGCTTGCCCCAGTCAGAGGGCACCCTGTTTCCCCTACATGGGAGATACTCTGTGCCAAGCCTAAGATTGGAAGCATGGATCCTGGGCACGACACTCCACCTTGAGCTGCAAGGAGCAACCACAGTAAAAGGCAAAGCTCTGAGCAGTGGGGTGCAGCAGACACGTTCCAGCAGACAGCCTGCTGTAACCACCGACCACGGGAGTGCTCCATCTCCAGAGTACTGGACACTCCTCTAAAGCCCAGACCCTGGGTAACCTGAAGGTGCAAGCAGCTTGACTGCCTTGGCAGAGCCCATCTGCACATCTCAAGGCTGAGGCAGGTCTCCGTCAGTACCTCGACATAGTCCCCAGCTGCCACTTGAAGCGCTCGGCTCTCTACGATCCCATAGTGCTTTTTTGCAAAATGGAAGGGAACTAATCTCATCACTGGCCAAATGCCAGCTTTGAGTAATTACATTCTTCTGACAAATTTTCCTTGGCAGTTTCAATGGAATATAATTAGTAAATGTAAATAGATGTAAATAGTGCTGTAAATTACACTTTGCGTGATTGTCAGAAACAGAGGGGGAGAGCAGGGCCAAAGGGGCAAAAAGAGCAGAGCTTCATTCTCCGGTATGGATAACGTGGCCTTCCCTGTCACCAGGCCACGTACGTCTCTGCCAGGACGGCGTGTTCAAGGCTACTACAGCAGCAGATGTCATCATCCTGGATCACTGTCTGGTTCATCACCCAGATCATCCACTTCACCTCAAGTACAAACTGGACCTAATGGTGTTTGATCATGTCCTGCAGCCGTGTTTGCCAGCAGCTGCTGCTGTGTTCCACCTCAGCTGCGCTTCTGCTTTGGCAGCAGGCAAACTGCTTTGGACACACAGAGATGCAACTGCAAAATGCATGTATGTGATACTGTTTGCTACGAAACGCTCAATGAATTTGTGAATGGTTTGTGAAACCTTCTGCTACCAACCGAAGAGTGTCATATAAATGGAATTACATAATTATCCTTGACAGCTATTTTAATGCAGCTTCATGTACTGCTTTCACCTAAAGTGGAAATAGCTTCTTCCAAAAATAAAATGCATATATTTAACTTCATGTAGTCAAGTAGATTTAAAGTGACTATTTAAAGTAATGAAAATAGATTATAATGTATACCTTTCTTGTATTATCTACATGAGTGCTTTTTAAGGTGTCAAACATCTCTCACGTATATCATCTTCAAATACGAATTGATACGGCTAGTGGGCTTGATCAGATCCTTCTTTCATACAGAAAACCTGAGGACAATTTTTTAATAATTTACTTATTTTTATTCAAAATTTGCATGTAGAAAACAGCTAGCAGAAACTAGTAAAACGAAGGGAAAGTTTATTTTCCTAACAAAAGCCTGTTGCACTATTTAGCTATAACAGGAGAAACAGATGTTTCAGCTTTACAATACTATGTCTTGCAAAACTTCCTTCTAAACGACTATTCGTGCTCTACATGTTTTGGACTGTGTATGGATAGCTCTGCTAACAGTCATGGAAAGCATTGCGTACATTAGTAAAGCCCACACTAAGATAATTAGTGCTAAAAAAAAATAATCAACAATCCTTTTTTCCCCTTCATAGTATTGATTTAGTGTGGGTGAAAAATGCCAGATTTTTCAATCTTGAAGATTCATGTTCCACCACAGAGTGGGAGATGGAGCCAGCTTTTCCCAGTGTTCTGCCAATAAGCTCTTCAATTAACCATATCAAGGGTTAGGAGGAAGAGCCAGGCTCTACAGCCTATCAGTCTTTAGTCTGTCTGATGAACAGGGAGAATGGGGAGCCCACCACTGGGGACAAGGACACCAAATTCTTAATCTTTGTGGCTGTACCCAAGTGGTTTATTGAAAAAAATTGTCAAGATTGCTGTGCCCACCAGAAAGGACCAGGAGGCTGTAGTGAAGCTGCGCTGCTGCAGAGCGGGCTCTGGGCACTGGCGGAAGCAATTTCCATTGCAGAAGAGGCCTCTGAAGCTCATTTTATCTCTCATATGTGTATATTCTAAACAGAAAACTCTGTTTCAATACAGGCTGTTCCTTCTCTGGAGATATTCACGACCTGTCTGGACACCTACCTGTGTGACCTGCTCTAGGGAACCTGCTTTGGCAGGGGCGTTGGACTCAATAATCTCTCAAGGTCCCTTCCAACCCCTACAATTCTGTGATTCTGTCAATCTGTGAATCTGTTCTCATAAGGGCTCTGTAAGCTTTTGCAAATCCCGCAATGGGTTATATACACCATCTAATTCTCTGTCTGGCACATAACCAGATGTGATTGGATTATGGCAGTTTAAAAAATTGCTGCCTGGTCTCCCAAGAAGCTGAAGTCGGGGCAGTTTAAGGTAGCAACTTTTGTTTAGTATTAAATTGCATGCTGAGAGCATGTACATGAACAGCTCTGACCACTCTGTGGATAGGTGGCAACTTACAGATTGAGTTTACTCCCCTGGGGAAGGATCACTGGTAACATGCCTCTGAAGATAATAACACATCCTACGAGAACATATAGTATTTGTCTTAGTAATCAAGTTATGCAGGTTAGCTGAGGATGACATTATTATCCTTAGCATTTGGAAGGGTTACTTTAAAATCACTTGCTTTCAGGCAAAGTGATAATCAGTCTAAGCAGTGCAAGACTCATAATGGAAGGCCGACACATCTTTTTTCATTCAGTCTGCAAGAGTAAACCAAGCACAGCTGTCTTACTGAAAACAGCCCACTGGTATTTAAGTAGATTAACAAAATTAACTGTGAAAATCCTCTGCTATGTGAAAGCCAATAACCTGTTGACCACAAGGAGGCAGGGCAAGGATTCAGTAAACTCAAATAAATTGCTTTTATTAAAAAGGAAAAAAAAAAAAAGAAAGCGCTAAATTAGTTGAGTCGTGAAACTCTGAACTGCTAGGGGAGATAAAAAGCACTTTTTCAGAAAAGCCACAGTGTGTGGTTTCAGTATTGTTGCTTTATTCCAAGAGCAGCAAATATCTTAAGATATCAAACAATAGCTGATCTGTCAGCAATTTTCTGCTTCTTTTGGAGAACCAGATCACACATGTTTCTTCTTCATCACTTCTGTGTGATGCAGAGAAAAACTCTAACACTAAAATATGACAGCAATAGTGGATTTACAACTCAGCAAGGAGACGTATGGGCAGGTTCACAAGGTGTTACTCTGAAGCTACTAAATCCTTCTCATGGCAGCTTTGGGAGCTCAGCCTCTCACTCCCTTGGCCCTTCAAATTCTGGGCTAAAAGTAGGCTGAGATGGTGTGGTGTCTGTAGTTCCCTACCAAGAAATTGTGCACAACGATGTCACCCTTAACCAGAACTTTAGGGCATTTCAGAATCAGCACTAATTTGGGTCAAACATCTAAATGACAAAGGGGCAAAAGTGAAAAATAAAACCAAAGTATCTCCGCTTCAGAGTTAAACTGAAAAGGATTAAATATAGCAGTGGAACAAAGCCCTCCCCATTATCAGTGCACCACAGTCCAAACTATGAGTGATCTACTGTTTGAAGACAAAGTGACTTTACTCCTTGTTCTGCCACTGTCTGCTACTGAGCCAGGTAATTTCAGTCCCCTATGCCTCTGTTTCTTCATCTTTAAAGTAGTTGCTTTGCTTCTTTGTGAAGCAGTATGAGGTTCATGGAGAAAAAACATGCTACAAGAACTAGTTATTATTAATGCAATTCAGATATGGAATGCACCAGATGGTAAAATCTCCAGGATTTTAATGAACTATTGTAACAGAACATATGTAATATGACGTTATTATAACAGGCATTTAAATGTATAGTTAGTACATACAACGTGACCCGCTCTGCTCTCAGTAACTCCACTGGAATTATTTTGGATTTCTGTCAGATAATACTAGGAACAAAAAATAGCCCCATATGTGCAATGTGGTAAGGTTTTCATAGCAATGCTATCTTAACTACTGCTTGTCTTGTTTTTATTTTTTACTGGGGGTATTGTATTTAGTGGTCTGTGAGAGCATGCTTTCTGCATTTAATTCTGAGCTGAAAGTAAAAAAAAAAAAAATACCCTTATGCTAAGACTAAAATGGCTGTCCCCAAGAATCTCTTACGTACCAGCATAAAATAGTCATCATGAAGCAGCAAGAACTTTTAGGGTCTTTTTTCCACTACATTCTGTAAAAATTGCATCTTTGATCACCTTATGCTAGACTTGGTAAATAATTCATGCTTGTGTCAGTAGAGCTAAACATTCAGTGTCAGACTGCAAGCAGTAGTATCTCCTTTCTCCCACAACATTTGAGTTCTGGACTAGATGAATTTATATGACTGGGCAAAGGTAAAAAAAAGAGGACCAGTGCTCGAGCCACTGGCATCACACGTTACAGCCAGAGACAGATACTGACTTCAGTAGAGGAGGAACATGATGATACTATCAGTATGTATAATAATTCTAGAGCTTCTACAATACCAACTATAAAACTCGAGTCAACTGACATTTAACATACGAGAAGCTGGAAGCAAGCTATCAATTTCACATCATAAATTACCCTTTGTGCTAGTGCCCAAAGATCTGGCTGATTACTCACTGCTTTCCCTTAGTGCTTAAGCAGTCTTTTCCAAAGCAAGACAGTTAGACCGCAAAAACGTACCGTAGTGTCCACAGCCCTGACCTTCCCAGCAGGAACGTGCTTTGGAATGGGTTCTTCTACTGATATCATCATGCAGCCTTCTGCTCCAAGAGTAACAATTACGAGCTTACACCCTCTTTCTAACAGCATGCGTCCCACCTTTTCAGCATCTTCAAGGTTGCCAACTGGGATGCCCGTTAAAATTTCTGCCTGGAAAATAACCCACGCAAATGAAAATCATAATCTGACAGCATTCATTTTTGGACAACAGTTGCATTTGAAAACAGTATTTAATATCTTTTAAAAATTTGTATTATAGGATGATCGTGAAACCACTTCCTACGCTGATATTCAGCTATGTCTTGCTCCTCGTTTGAAATCAGCATGTACTTCAGGCACAGCAGACTAATGGAGAGCAGCCTGGTCAGAGACGCAGGAGGCACGGGTTCTGTTCCAGCTTCTACGACTTGCCTGGCATGCAACTCTCAGTAAAATCACATTTCTCCCACATGTCTCCATTTCTTCATCTGTGAAACGGACATAATAACACAGCCTTGGCAAAAGCATTTTGTGCTCTAACGTGAAAAATGTTACATGACAATTCGGTCACTATTATCGGAGGATATTTATCACTAAGTGAGAAACTTTTAAAATTCTTTTTGAAATTCTCAGTGTTCGGTTAGAGGGAAATCACAAGGGAAAATCTCTTCCAGAAAAAAGAAAAAGCTCGATTTTGTCCACTCTGTTTAGTTTAACATATATTTTTAGAAAAGAATACACAAAAGTTATCTGAAGGCCTCTCTGGGCAAAGGCTTGTTACAAGATTATTATTTATTTGTGTTATGGCCATGTCCATAGGCCTCTGTCAAAACTGAGAGTCTTCAGCATCGGTTCTGTACAAACACAGATAAACTCTTCTTCTAACAGATGGTGACCTTAACTCAACTTTTCCCAGTTGTCTCTTAATGTCTTCTAGTTCCACCCAACTAAGCGCAAAATTTCCCAAAAATCCTTAAAAGACTCCAGAATCAAGCATCCTTTTCTCCACTTCATACATTTTCTTGATGGCATATAATTTTCCAATGTCATGAACTTTTTTTTTCTTTTGCAGGGAAGAGGCCAAGAATGAAACAGGAAGAAAGGGAAGAGAAAAGAGTGTTTTATCTGAAACAGTCTAGCAGGCAGTACTCCTGCATAATAAAGCATGCCTTCAATTGAAAGTAAACAGGCCTATTGTATTTTGCTGTCTTTACTAAATCTTGTCCTGCTTGTTTGAGAAGAGGGAGGTCCAACTTTATCTTGCAGTATGAGGTTGCTGCTGTGTCCTGAAAAATCAGCCTGAAGTATTTGCAGATAGCTGGCTAGTAACTGGGTGTAAGTTCCACACATTTAGGGCTTATTTCAGTGGAAAACTAACTTTGAAACGTATTCACCAGCTACACTTCCTGACCTCTGCTGCACAGGCAGCTCAGCTTCTTGGGAAACAGCTGCTGAAATCTTTCAAACTACCTTCCTCTGCATTACTGGAACCTGAATTCAGTGCACATAGTTCTTGATACAATGGACTGTAAACTCTAGTGATTAAACAACTGCTCTATGAAGTACAGGCCACGCCAGTAGTACAGAGAGGGAGGGCAGACAGCTGGGGACAGGAACTATTACAGCCATCCCGAAGCAAGCCGCCCCCAGCTGTGAGTCATTTCCTGCTTTGCGGCCCGACCCAAGGGAGAGCAGCCACCCTTAGGCTCTGAAGAGCTGGATAATGCCAACACACTCCCTAGAATTCCCACTGCCATCAGCAGAGTACTCGCTGTTTTTCAAACTTGCAGTCCCTCCTTGGACAACTGCAGAAATGATTTCACACACTGTTGATCTGAGGGCTACAAGGTGGGATCTTGCATGGCAGGCCTTGGTAGCTAAATTTGTGCACTGCAGGGCCACGGTGTGGTTAACACGTACATGCCATTTTAAACTATGCTTGTTAACCACGCTGATCCCAGACAACAACATGTATGAATATGCTTTAAATTATGAGAAAGTAACTAAACCTATTCATTTTTTTCTGTGGCATGTCACCATCCTGCTCAAATTTCTCTTGCAGTACAAAGTATTTAAGCAAGTGAAACCCATTTCAGTTTTTAAAAGCTTATCAAAGTATTTTCAAACAAGAAAAAATATTTTAAAAATATCTCTCAAAACCTTTTGAATTTATCTTCTTGCAAGGCTTGTAAGGAGCCAATACACTAATAAAGGCTTAGGAGAAAATAAGGATTGATAATAAATAGCATTAAAAATATATATACTGTAATGTAATATTAAAGCACCTAAAGAGCCTGTGTCTCATTGTGAATTTAAAGGTCTGGAACAGGAGCTATGCATTCCTGTATTAAGAACACTTAGCACATCATGATAAAAGAATAAAAATGGATTAACACAAATCCTCAAATGGAACTGTCCGAATTTCCAGTATATTTCATGATGGGCAGTAATTCCAAACACTCTACCTAGGCTGCAAAGTCTCCAGGATGAAAGTGGATTTGGTTTGGTAAAGAAACACTAACTCTAATTTGGGTTTATTTACCTGCTATTTACAGTTCTGCATGCTCACAAGCAAGGTAAATGAAATACTTAAATATAACATTCTTCCTAATGAAACACACATGCTTAGTATTGACGTTGTACCCCTGTTTGTGACTGCTGTGCCCCAGTCAACAGTATTTTTTGCCTGGGTCGTGACAGAATTGTTCTGGGACTGATATATTTTTTGTGGAAATCTTTTTTTTTCATCTTTACACTGCTTACACCAATAAACAAAATTATTCTGGACAGAGGCTGTATAACAGTAGATCCTCAACTGCTTGAACCACTATCATCTAACTCATATACAGCAGGATGGTAAAACTAAAAAAACACTGGAACAAGCTGGAAGAACCATAAAAGTAGCAGAAGCCAGACAGATTCTGTGCCAATAATTAGAGATTGCGGTAAATGTCAACTGATGTTAAATACTGTGGTGAGTTTTTAAGTTCCTCCCTTCAGTAGAATCTTATTTAAGAAACAAACTGTGGTACAATTGAAGGAAATAACTAATGGTTATGTAAAGAAAAAATAAAGAACAATACTAAAAGTCTAATGTGGACATTTGCCATAGTACTGTACAAAAGAACAGCAAATTAAAAATATTATTTTTCTGCGGTTTGTCCCATAAAACTCCTCGGTTAAATGGACTTTTAAAGCAAATAGACATTCCACAAAACTCTTGTAAGAAGAAACCTATGACAGATATTATATAATTAATCTACACAGAATTTTCTTAATTTTCTTTATAGAAGTGGAAGACAAATTTAACTGGTGCTTTGAATTTAACTGATATGAAAGTTCTGGGCCATAATCCTCACTAATCTTACTTAACTCTCCATGTCTCTGTGTGATTCTGTGGATTGTAGACTGTGGATTCTGGTCACAGTAAGTTGACACAAACCAGCACTGCTACTGAAAAAAAGTGGTCCTGGCTTTTTTCTCCTTCCACTCCTGTCCAAATGGCCCATTCTCCTGTGCCAGGACAGCCATCGATGTGGCCCTGAAACACACTGGATTGCAAAGCAGATCTGTGTTTAAATTAATGCCACCCCCAATCCCACATCAGTACTAATTTACACTGTCTAAAAGTGAGAACAAATCTATGATATGAACCTTTCTGAGCTGTGGTGCATTTGGGACAGCATTCAGCTTACACAGGCACTTTCAGGAAGATGTTCTGGATCCTTGGCTCAGCATTTGCAAGACCAAACCTGTAGCATGGTATCCAGTTTTGGGATCCCTGGCACAAGTTGAGACACTGACATAGTACAACAAATCCTGTGGAAAGTCACCATGACAGTCGGGGTGCAGAGACTAGGACATACAAGAAAAGGCTAGGAGAATGTTCAGCTTCAAGACAAAGGGGAAATCCAATCACTGTTTACAGAAATAGAACAGTTTGGTTATAGAGAGGATAAAGCCTGAGTCCTTCTGAAGGTGCACAGGGATAGGCCTAAGAGAATAAGCACAAGCTGGAGCATGGGGAAATCCCTTAGGAGAAGCTTTTTCACCATGAGGGTGATGAAGCAGTGGAACAGGTGCCCAGAGGTCATGCTATCTCTATCCTCAGAGATTCAAAACTTTACTGGAAAAAGCTGTGAGCAATCTGACCTCAACTGGCCATGCTTTGCCAGGGTGATGGACTAGAGACTTCTGGAGGTCTGTTCCTGACTTGTCTGATACTATAGTCCTCAGCAAATATAAGCTGGTGAAATAACAAAAATTCTGTGATTATAATACAAAAATAACAAGAATTCTGTGATTCTGTAACTCCGTGAAATAACAAGAAATCTTAATTCTTTGGGGAGCAGTCCATCATTTGGACAGCTTTTTGTGCACCTAGCACAATAACAACTTTGCAAATGTTGCCAGGTACTGCTGGAATAGAAATAATAAATAATAAATAATAAATGGGAAACTGCGCCAGTTTTAAGGCTAACCCATCTAAAACTACATGATAATTTAAAATACTTTTAATTTTAAATATTGAAATACAGTAAGCAAGTTAGATACAAACTTGGCTTGTATCTTAGAAAATTTTGAGAATGACAGAACAAGAACTCAATCTCATTAATTCTAACACATATGAACAGTCCCAAAGAAGTAGTGAGACAGGCTTGGTGTAGAAGCAATTGCTAGATCAGGCCACAAGCCAGTTAGCTCCAGTTGTTTCAAATTAAAAAATTTTTACATATATACAGGCACAAATACTTATCGTGCTAGAATAATTAAAAACTGATTGAAATTAATTGGCTAGAAGCTATTCCCTTCCCTCCCAAAAAGTAACATCTTTCATTTTAGACTAAATATGGGAAATTTGAGTTTTCAGCAACTGAAAAAACAGGGCTTACAACAAAGTTGGAATTAAAATATACTGTGAATCGCTCTACAACTTCTACGTAATGGACCACTAGTAGCTTTCCATTACTTAAAGCTGAAAGGTAAATTCAAGAGATGTTATGAAATGTTTTTATTTTAAAGGTCCTATTTTTGTTTTGAATATCAGAGACCATAAAGACCTTACTTTTTCTTAAGAAAGATTATCCCTAGTATTGATCTCTCTGTATTAATAAACAGTATTATAAATGTCCAAATCCAAGACTCCAAATTTAGTTTTATAAACTTGATATTCTCTGAATCCTCTAAAAGTCAATACTGCATCTTGATTTCGGGCATACTGACAAGAACTTCCATTATTAATATTTCTTCCGAAATGATCTAGCCTCACGTAATAGTCAGGAGCACTTAAAAGGAAATAGTATCTTGAATAGGAAAGCATTTTTCCATATTACTTTTATGCATCTTGCACCGTATCAGAATTAGCAACAAACTTACATATTTAGTTGTACTGCTTTTTAGCACTGAAGTTTAAAGTATTCTGTTAGCACTTAATTAAATCTTTGCTAGACTTTTTTTATTTAGATCAGTAAGTCTGATACCCATTTTACATTAGGGAGAAAGCAGTTGCCAGTTCTGCATGCAAAATAGCTTGACAAACTAAATCCTGACAAACCAAATCACTTGGTGCAACCATTTAGGAGTTTTTCTTCTCCTGAAGGGTTCCTCAGTATTCTTTGAACGAAGAAGCAGCTGTTCTTCAAAACGTTTAGGACCAAGTTGAAATTGCTGATGTGCAGTATATTTTGGTTCCTAACCTGCGGGGCTGTGTAATTGCATGCACACACTAAATAAGAAAAACAACACATGAACTGTATTGACATTGTGATTGTGCCTAGAGCCATATGCAGCGAGGAATTGCACAAACACGTGGGAAAAAAAAATGGTAAGTATTTCAAAGGGATCATCTTGTATAGGGTTGTCTCTTTTTCAACATTTATAGATGACTGAAAAGAACAACCATTGGTTTTTCACTAAGATGACACTGGATACATTTATTTTTCATTAGAAGAATTGAGGGAATGGAGAACTAGCACATTCCTGCACAAACCTCAGGGATTAGCCTGCACTACATCTGGGAATTAACAAACTAGTCTCAACAAGTTTGATCTTTCTGGGAAAAGATAAAACTGAACTACAGGCTAAGCAAAGAAAGAACTGATAACCTCGCAAGATTTGTTCTGAGTATTTTTTTTTGTTCATGAACCACATAAAAAGAAAGTAATGTCAGACATTAAAAAAATATTATTGCAACAAGCAGAGTGAAAAGAACAGCTTGTGAAGAGACTTCTAGACAAACCAATGGTAGATAATTCACTGATAGTATAATTCTGTTTGCTTTTCTCTAGCACATAAATCCATAAGAACAAGCTGTGCTGTTATACCAGATACTGCATCTGATTTCATTAAATCCTAAAGCATTTAATGAAGGATAGAGTATAAAGTGTGATGATCTATTTGGTACTTGTATGTTTGGGACCCAACACACCGTGGCTGTCTGAAACTATAGCTGATATTTTAAAACTTTTATTCTGTGACAAAGACACTGCAGATCAAAACCACTGACCTTAATGACAGAAAATAGCAGAAACTTACGACTTAGTTCTAACCCAGCTAATGATAATGACTGGCCCCTTTTTCTCATCTTTAACAACACAAAACCACCTCATGAGAGGATTTAAACTAAACAGCAAGCCTGCAGTTCTGCAGCTAACAATCTTTCTATTACAAACATATCATTCATCTAACATCCACAAACCACAGGTTTTCATAATTTAAAGGTATTTCTTGGTGAATAAGAAGGATAAGGACATTGTGTGATAAATACCTGTAAATGTAAATGTCTAAAAGCCAAACCAAGCAATAACAAATATCAGTTTAATGTTTTAGAACATGCATGGAACTGTATAGCTCTAAAGAGTTAATCTTCAAACTCAAGATGATTTATTAGCTATTTAGAAGAGTTATCAAAGATAAAGCATTTTTTCCCTGGTAGTACCTAAAAATCCCAAATAATAATTTAAAAAAAGATCCCCAAAAGGAGTAAGGCTGGAATGTAAATAGGATTCTGGCTAGAAGGAAGTTATTTGAGACTTAGAAATACCAAGTAGGAGAGGCAATGGAGCTGGAACAGAACATCTCAGCAAGGCAGCTGTAAGCAGCACATTTAATGAATTTGGCCATAAAGAATAAAAAAATTAAAAATCTATACAATAAGGATAGAGATCGTGGCTCAGAGCAAAGGTCCATCTTATACAGCTGCTCTTTTCTGAGTGTGATTGCTGATAGATACTGAGGGAAATAAGAAAAAATGTATAAAATGTATAAAAAGATCTCTTCCCAGCATATTTTCTGGATCATCAAAGACTTTAGGTACTTCCTGATTTAAGAAGATGAAGGAAATGCAGATGTAGTTGACTGAATGAGGTTTAAAAAATTAGAATTATCTTTAAGATTGCTAGAATTAACTTATTGCTTTTAAGTGCCATACGAAGATGTGACTGGTAACCTTTTTTTGGGTATGTAAACATTTATCTCTATCAAACTTCTCAAGTGCATACATTACACAGAACTGAAATTAAAGAAAGTCATGAAGGAAAGCAGAAGACAGATGGCATATGAATATATAACAATTACTAAAAAAACAACTTTCAAACTTGTGACATAAGAAAAAAAAATGCTTCATTTTTCTTTTCTCAGCAAAAAGAAAGGAACAGTGGCAAATAATTTGACCCTGAAAATCAATCCAATAACAAATTGGACACACAGAGAGGATGAAATCAAATATAACTGATTATAACATTTGTGCTAATGTAATTGATTTTATTTTAAAGTATGAAAAAATATTGACAGAAGCAAAGGTATTTATGTGCTATTCTTGTTCTCAGAATATTCCATTAAGAGTCTCACACTCGGATCTATGCTCCCATGATATGGCTGGCAGGAACTTCCATAGGTCTACCATTCCATACATTCACAAGAGGGAAGCCTCCTCAGCAGTAGAGAGTGTATTTCTGTGTCTGACTGTGCATGCAGTGATCCCAGGTATCTTCCAAAGGTAATAAAAGAAAATAGGAGAAAAGAATGCAGATCGTACCCCCAGCTCTGCAGCACAGGTAGATGAGTGAGCAGGGATCTATTATAATTATAGACTTGTATTTCTTGTTCTACAAATAGAAGTAATTTTCTTTTCTCCATGCGGTGGTAGTAATAATACACCCTGGCTCTGGCATGTTAAACTTCTCAAAGAATGTCTCTTTCCAGACTGTCCTCTAGCAATAAAGTATAACAAAGGGAAAACTTTAACATGTGTGCTATGAAGAGCAATGAGAGAAAAGTCAGGAATAGACAAGTAATGAAAAACAAAGTTTTGTTTCTAACATATGGGGGTAAGTTTTCGTGGGGGGAACAAAAAAGCAGTAACTAGTGACATTATGAAAAAGCAAACAAATGGCATTTACTAAATTGGTGGGAGAGTATGGGTGTTCTCAGCCCAAAACTTGCACCATTGCGCTGTTCAGCCAACCCAGGGGCACAGTCCAGGCATAAGTGCTTCCTGAAAGCAGGAAAAAAACCACCATATGGGTGCCCTGCAAGCCCTCTGAACAAGAATAAATATTTTGCCTTATAATTGAGTTCTTACAGCTGTTGGACACTGTCTGAGCCACAGATGACATTACTGCCAGTTGTACTGGAAACCTTGTCTTCCAGAGACCTGAGGAGTTGTGGCATCTTCCACCTTGCTGTTCTGCTAATTCCTGGATGTTCTGGAGTGTCTGAATTTGGCACACACGTACTGAAACATTCCAGATTAAAATTCAGATGTCCAGCTGGGTTACTTAGACAGACCCATACATGCTAGGAGACTCATTAAATGAGAACTTCTGATGCGGTTTGTGATGGGTTTTAAAATAAATTTCAAAAGAGGGCAATTGAGTGTTGAAGAATTTACTTTGACAGACATTGTCATCAGACAAAAAATCCTGCAAGTAACCAAGGTCATGCTTTTCTCTTAGCTCTTCCCCCTCCTCTCCACCCAAAAGTATCATGTTCATTGCAAAAATCATGTTTGTGGGAGATAACTGTAACTATGATCAAGGCCTTGCTCCTATCTACTAGGCTGCTCCTCCAATGCTCCTGATTATATCAAGAGAGGGAATGGGGAAGGAAAAAAGCATGCATAGTACTAATAAACTGGAAATTTAAACAAAGACCTTACAAGACAAACTTCATTTGTCTTTTGTGACAAAAATAATTTCCTTCGGGAGAAATAATACCCTTGAATTGGAAAAGAAAGGGAGGGGCAGAAAAAAACAACCCAGGGAGAGCATTCAGTTGAAAGGCCAGAAAACAGATTCATAGAAAACAGATTTGAGAGGAAGAGCCACAGGAAGCTACTATCTACGATCGAGTGCAGCATGTGTGCATCACCTCCTGGCAAGTGAGTTTAAAACTGTCAGAACACTATGGCTCGTGCATTCCTGCTAATCATATCAAGGGACTGCAGAACAAGGCCAAGGATCTATTTTAATATTTACCACTTGGTGATAACATTTTAAAAGTCTCCTTTTATGGGTTTGTTTTACTCATCTACTTGTAAGGAAGGCTGGACACTTTCCCACCACAAACAATTTAATTTTGAGTGCAGTCTAAATGCATTTTAGAATAATCCTCTCTGCTTGTAAACTCAGAGATTAAACCTGGCACCTCCAAAAGTTCTGTGTAAGAGGACCACGACTCAGCTTTCCGTCTCCCTATAATGGATTTCTGAGAACAGAATCTCTCTGAAATTTCACTGCTTAAGACTTCCTCCTTAACATGACATATGACCATTACCTCAGTTTCATTGCAGCAGAAGATATCAGAAAGGGTATAAAATTGTGGATCTAGGTCAGGAAGGGCTGGAGCTGGATTAAATAAAGTCTTTACTGAAAAAAACAAAAACAAAAAAGGCGCAATAAAGTCTAAATCCACAGTGTTTTTAGATTCATAAACCATTAGCTGAAACACCACAGTGGTTAATTCATGGCCCCCAGTGTTTATTATTAACATACAAATGGCTCTCAGTTTCCGTGTGCTCATTTTATAGAACTGTTAAAAGTTATGCTTATTATATTAAAGTTCTCTTCTAATTCTTGTGCGGGCACCTGTCATGGTGGGAACATGACAGAAGTGTAACAGGAAAAGTAACCAAGATATTATTAAATTAAAACAAGGATAAAAGTGCCTTAGTAATGCAATTTGTTTAGCTGATGATGCCTCCTCCAGAATATTAACAAGTTTTACTCGGACTGATTTAGTTCTAGAATTTTTTCAGCATTGTTCTCTGCATTCTGTACATGAAGAAACAAGGGTATAGAGTAATGAAGGGCATGTCCAGACAAGGAATTAAACTTGCTTCTGAATGTGTTACCTAACTTGTTCAAAATGCCACATTATAAAACTGTAGTGTAGACAAGGCACCGTATATTTTTAATGTGCTATCTGGCAGAGCTAGACCTAAACTTAACACGTGGTAGAATATGTTAGTTAATCTAACTTTAAACTGTAGCCTAAGGCCCCGTGTAACAGCAGAAAAGGTTTGTCATGAGGACAGTGTGACTTACTGTTAACACAGAAAGTCTGCAGACTTGGTTTCTCACTTTGCCAATTTTATGATTAATACTCTGTGTCTTAACCACAAGGCCATAATTTTTATATAAAGGAAACTCTCTTATTTCAGAAATAATCCTTATATTAAGTGATCAAATCTTCTGATTCGGATGCCTAAAATTTTCGGTCCTAAATCATTATTTAGAACCTAAGCTATAGCACATAATTTTCAGACACCCTGAATGCCTCTGAATCCCAGTTGATATCCTAAATGATAAAGATGAGACTCCTGAAATCTGAGTACCAAGAAGTTTAGAAGATGACCTTTTTGATTAATGCTGCAATTTTTAGCCTTTGACAGTAAAATTTCATCACATCTCTCTACCTGCCTCGTTAAAAAGAGCATTAAGGCAACAAAGATATTTACTCAGAAGTCAGAAAATGCCAGGATTAGGATTTCCAATGAAATCTTAATTTGGCTCCCTTACACTATTACAATACAGTATGTATTATAATAAACTCTTTAATTATATGATCACATACCACTGAAAAACAGCATGTGATCACATAATTAAAGACTGCAACACAATACATATTCAGAAAGGAGACAAATTAAGGTTTCATAGGCAACCTTAACTCTTGCATTTCCTATTTTCTGAATTGCAACCCTAATAAAGTTTTTTTAAGCACAAATCTTGAAGGCACACTTCTCTAGGTAAAAAAAACAAGCAGCACACATTGGAAGACAAACTGTCATGTGGTATAACAACATACACATGGGTCAGAATCAGAACTGAAAGTGTTGGGTTTTAAGGTCATGAATAGGGTGTAACACGCTACTATTAGTTTGCTCCCACGTTTCATATCTGCTGAGCAGGGAGCAGATAGAGGAACTTTAAGATTCTTTTTCTGTGATGAAGGCTGTGATGAAAAGCACAGCTTGTGAATAGGGAAATCTGCTTGGTCCCCTTCTAGAACAGCAAATTATTTGCTGCCCAAACACTTTCTCTCCTTCTACACTACAGCCACTTACACCAAAATTTATACTCACTTCTTACAATTATTTCTACATATATATACAAGTATATATGCAAACTTCCTTTCCCTTTCCCTCCTTTCCCTTTGTCCTTCCCTTTCCCTTCCCTTCTCCCCAAAACTGTCACAAGATCTTTAATAATCGGTGTCACAATGAGAGGATGTGAAAACATGAGATGACCCTCTCTAACTTACAAATCCAGGTGACATTCACTGAGAGAAGTGAAGGGTTCTTGCCTGTGTGTTCACATTCCTTCTCCATCTTATTGTTTATTTCTTTCCGTAAGAAAGGAGAAAGAAGAAAAACAGGCAAAAAAACCCCTCCATTGAAAGAGAGGTTTCAGGCATCTGGGTATGCATCTGTTTTAAACAAAAATAGTCTAGTGCACATCCTAACATGCAGTACTGCATTATACATGAGGGTATTGCAGGCTAAAAGAAGGGAAATTGCATTAACAATTTACAGTTGGCTAAGGATAGATTTTACAGAGCTACAAACTCAGCTGTTCACGTAGATCTGACTGCACATGACATTTGAACATGTGTAGCCTACTGCTTTGAAGCAGAAGCAACTAAAGCATTCCTGATATGAGCTGCACAATGATAGCAGACTGACAGCACAGAACTATAGCTGGCCCACAGTTAACTGTGATTTTTTCTTGATATATTGCGTTGTCTACAGCTGCTGAATGCTTGCATGTCTGTTCTGTGTATCAGGTTTGGATTTATTTTAATTGCCTTTAAAAAATCCTATCTTTTCTTCTGTAACAGGCAGCATCTTGCCATAGAAGGGTGACAGAAGTGTGAAGCATCTTAAGAAAACTATAATTAGTTACAAGTAGACAAAATAAGCCATAGATATTGACTTGTGACTCAACTACGGTCCATGAACTACTAGATTAAGAATGCTTTTATTCATTTCTATAAAAAATAATGAAAAAATATAGTCAGCTCTGATCCCCCCCCACATGTATTTTTGGCATTCCATACACTTCTCATTTTTTTGAGGTTAATTTTCAGTTAGATTTTTTAAACCAAATTTTGTCATTTCAAACAGAAGTCAAAATCATGTCCCCCCATGCACAGTTCTGTTTACTGAGTTTATGACCATTACCATTTCAGAGGCACTCTCTCCCAGCCTCACATCCAGTGCAGCTGCTTAAATCAGCACTAAGTACATGACTGCTGTGCATAAAGTTCTGCTACACCTGACATCTCCACTAATGTGTGAACACCAGTCATCACAACAGGTGCATAGCAGACAGTGCAGAAGGAGGGCTGAAGGGGCAACAATCCCCACATGCTGTGATCTACCAGAGCAAGCCTGGACCCAGCCACAAGGAATAAGTTAGTTCTGGTCCCAGTTCCATCCCTGACCTGCTGTGAGACTGACCATACTATGAGCTGTCCCCTCATCTTATCTTTCCTTTTCCCCCCCTTATCTTTCAGAAAGACATGAACATATTTTTAATCTGATGCCTCAATCGCATAAATACTTTACTTATTGTTACAATACAGTGGTAACTGTGTTTGAAACATTACAGGCACTTAAGAAAACTACCATATCAGCAGTGAAACCTCATCCTGTTCAAGCAAAATGTTGGCTTTTATCTACCTATATGCTATGCTAGAGGAATAATGGCCCACATTGAAAAGTACAGCACAGTAACAATTTGCTAATAATTTCACAAACCATGCATCTCACTATTCAGAGGCAGCATGCTGAGGCACACTCTGAGAATTTTGGTTCAGAAGAAAAAGTGTATTTTCTTTTTTACTTTAAAGATACTAACTTCTCTATAGAAACCCACAGCCATACTTACTGCTATGCTGGGAGAACAAGCCTGGGTTTTAGGTCATTTCACTCACTTTATTGTGTGCAGAACTTTACTGACTTGCATTCATTATGTTTGTTCTGCTCTCGAATAATACCAGAGTCAGGCCTGTACTCCCTGACCTAACATTATGCTGTATTTAGTCACTAGACACATACAGGGAGATTATAACGGTATGGGTTGATTTGCCATTCAAGGTAAACACTCCAAAATTTTAAAAGTTAATGCAGTTTTCATTAGCGTAACATGAATTTGTTGGCTATTGTTTAATTTCTAAATAAAACTAGTAAGACAGAAACCAGAATAGACCAGAGGATCTTTATTTAGAAAGCATGATAAAGAACATTTTTCATGCAACAGAAATGAGAGAGACAGAAAGGCTTATGTTAAATTACCTCCACTGGCATGTGCCATTTTCAGGGCTTCAAGAGAAACAGCAGGGTTTATCTCTAGCTGGCAAACAACCACTTTGGCTTTACAGATGACATCAGAAGCTCTCTTCAGGTCTTCAAAATTTAAAAGCAGGTTGGCTCCTGGGACTATGACAATAACATTCTCTCCTAAAGAAAAGATATTGTGGTTTTTACATAAACTTTTGCAATAATGTATGCAGCACAATTCCTTGCTTTCCTACAATAAATTTTCAGATTAGTATTTCAATTTGCTCTCCAGAAAACCCCAAATACTAAAAAAGTATGCACTGCTGACATATTCAAGTATCAACAGGCTTCAGAAGATAATAAAAAAAATCAATTGACTAATGCATGCTACACTACACAACAAATGCAGGATACATGTCTTTGGGAAAAATCACGTATAGGATTTCCCCAGTCTTGTTTTGATGTTTTCTATGAAGCCTACAGAAGCACTACACTAGTCACAGTGGAGATAGGGGACATACCATAAGGCTGATGTTTTCATTTACCTAAAATATTCCAGTAGCCCTTGGAAAAGCATCAATGTGATTACTGAGTTCACATGCCATAAAATTTTAATTTTCCCATCAGCTGGAAACAGAGAACGTTTCACATAGCTACGAAACTTTTGCAAGTTCTTCAGATTTCAGTAAGCAGACTTGCTCCATTTACCTGTGACAGGGGCCCTAACCATCATGTAAACGAGAATCAGCTTGCCACCAAAACCCAAAAAGGTAGGCCTGTGTCTAAAGAAAGCTTTATCAGAGCAACCAAAGAAGGTGGGTAACAGATTCTTCTACACTTAAAGCTGGCCAGTAGAATAGTCAAAGCAAATGTATATGTGCGGAAGCACAGCAGTGTCTCAAAGAATGTTTAAGATCCTTTTTATTCTCGTAGTTTGCATTACAGTTAGATGAAGAGGTTAATTTACGTTGGTTCCCAATATTCTTTTGTTTTTCTTCAGACATGCAAGTTGACTTCTTCCATTGCAGTTTCTTTCATTCTTTTTTTTTTTAATCTCTGTTACAACACCTAGAGACCTTCAGGCATGGGTGACTTCAAATAAAAATTTATTATTAATCACTCAGGTATTAAATTCAGTAAGTCAGTTGTTCCTTGATTTACAGGCTCAGCCCGCCCCCAATGAAGATTCCTTTAAGGACTGCCAATCATTAAAGGCTACCAATTCTGTAATGAACCGAATTACTCTGTAAATAAATATTTATGTTTTAAATACATTATTTTTGTTGAATGGAACTTCAAAGTCCTTTGAATAAGAAACATGCAAAGCTTGTCTCCCTAAATATGCTCTGAAAAGAAAGCAGGACAATGGAAAGAATAATATAGTGATCTCAGAGGGAGGGGCCCAAGCTTTCCAAAGCAATTCTGCTGTCAATGGTTTGGTACAGAACAGCTGCATATGAAAAGCAAAACCTCAGCATTTAAAGCCAACGCCCTGCTTTCAACAGACAATGATGGCCATCTCGGGTGAAAACCAAGAAATTAAAAAAAAAAAAAACAAACCAAAAAAGAAAAAACCTTCTGCAACAAGTCAATGCTATCAAAGATATCTGAATCCTGATGAGCAAACATTCAAAGGCAAATTGCCCCTATTTTGCCAAGCATATATTTTGAAAGCTTATAGGGTGCAGCAGTGCAAACAGTAAAAGGCAAGGAATCAGTGGAACAAAAATATATCCCCTTTTTGACTGGACTCTGTGCTACCTAGAATCTCAGACTCTATCCACATGTCTTGCTGCATTATCTTGCTGAACTGTTATTTGTACTGACATGTATATTATTATTACACTTTAGAGCTGATGGCCCGGGGCAATAAGGAAGGCTGTTTTGCTTAAACCCATATGTGCAAATTCAAGGTAGACCATGCTGCACTGGATCATAGTCAGAAGCTTTTCTTTCTAACTACAAAAGCTCAGAGACTTAATGCCTGCTTTCAAACCTGCCAGGGAAATGCAGCACCTACTGCGGTGTAACAGCCCTGACAGGCTTAACCCAAGCTGCAGGGAAAAAGCCACATTTTTTTTGTCTTTGCTACATATGTATAATGCACTAACTGTGAACGACAGGAGTCATCACAAACCTATGCCCACATGAATGAAAGCAGAGTCTGGACCTGTGCATTCGCAATTAATACCAGAATTTTGTATTACCAGCAACCATTTTGTTGAAAGCAATTATTTCTTGCCAGGGAAATCAGATGGGAAATCGGTACCAGGGACAACAGAGTTAAAGACAGATGGCAAAGAGGGGTGGGATTCATCTTGTCCAACATTAACTAATTTTCCAAGTTTTCCAAAAAATCCTTCATTCTAGAAATTTCTAAGAAAAAAAATTCTTTAAAAATGTCTAAAAAATAGTTTTCTAGGCTCGTTCAACAAGGAGGACAGAGTATTTTCAGAGGGTTTTTTATCTTATATATCTTAGATATATGTTTGAGGAGGAGATCAGTTATTGTGTGGCAATGGCTATGTATCTCTCCTAACCCTGGCTGAAGCCTTTAGCCACACACCAAACTCTGAAACAGCTCAAGTGAGGTTAAATGTTATCCACACTGAGAATGAGGAAAATATAGTTATTACATTACTGTTAATTCTAATGTGCCTTTACTTAGATTCAAAATTCTCAATTTTGATGGCAGCCTCTATACGATTTTAAGTTTTGCAGACATCAGCTAAAATACGGAGGGCCACTTTCACAGTTGCTGTAAGCTACAACAGTGAAATGTGGCTGATAAGCTTGTGCAAGCTTACACCAGATGGGTATTGGGTCCGATCAGTACTAAAACCAGTGGGAATGCTACATATATAAACACTGTCCTCAGGTGGGCTTCTAAACCTGCTACTGTCATTTCTTAGAAAGATATGTAACTCAAGCTAGTTGTTTTTTTTTATACAGGTGTCATTTTACAGGTGCCACCAGATGAGAAGTGCCGTGGAAAAATCAAACACAAACCAGTAAACGCCACAGTGTAATAGCCATCACTTTTTAAAATGGGGTGACAAGCCAAAAAAACATCAGTAGCGCTTGGAACTCACCAAAAGCTCAAACAATGTAATTATAACAATAGCTGCAGGGCTTCTGCATAATAATTCATAGGGAAAAAAGACTGTATTTTGACCAGAAAAGAATGTTACAAGAAGAACATTTACTGCCAAATCACACAGTTCATGAATATGAGGACAAATTTTGGGTGTGTCAAGATATAATAATTTCTATGCAATTACTTTGTAGAAGCATTGAACAGACTTGGACACAAAACATTCAAGTCAATGTTTGTTAATACATAGAAATTCTATAAAGATTCAGGTGACTTTTCTTCCTGAAGGTTCAAAGTAAAAGATTTTCTCTTTGGAAAGTATAATTCAAACACACTGGCATATGCACTCAAATTTTCCTTGTTTATTTAGCCTTATCTAAATATATATGTTGAATGTTTTTATACTAGTAGTGCTTGAGTTTCAAAGGTACACTCACAAAATAACGCCTATTCACAGTTCACGAATGATTAATAACTTTATCATAAAGTCTGCATGATGTCTATCTCAAGTGAGAGTTATCTCGCAGTGTTTGGTGTAGGTGAGCTTTAAGTCCTAACTTGCAACCATCAAGAACACTTTAATCATGACCTGGCAACTTCTGTTGTCTCTCCACTGAATTTTTGCTAGGAACATGGAAATTTTCACACTAGTTCAAACTACTGGTCTGGTTAGGCCAGCCTAATGGTGCTGACATCAGTCAGTACCAGATATGAAGAAAGCTGTAAGACATTTCATAGATAATAATTTTAAAATGCTCTATAAAGAGGAGGGGTGTTTTTTCCTCCCTACACGTGTATGAAAAAGTACAACACACATCATCACAGAGTTCTCACCATTCGACAGCAGAAGGTGTGCTAAGTGACAGAGCTAGTGGTAAGAAAGGCAGGCTGAAAAGCAAAACAAAACCTGGGGTTCAAAGTGTTGCGATGAACCTCAAAGAAAATGTGCTAAGAAAGCCACCTGGATGTACCAGCTTTCCTCCTTAAGACTGCAAGTACAGAGTTGACGTGTACTTGGTCCTGGTAAACTGCATGGTTAGTGTTTAGTCAAAGCCTTTCTCAAGAGGCAATTGTATAAAAGAGAACAACTGAAAGGAACACAAGGTTCCAGGAAGATTTCTGCACAGATTTCCAAGATCAGCCCAGAATGAACCTCTGCTGTGTCTCTGGGCTGCATGTTTTCCAGTGCAGCACTATAAACATCTCTTCACTATTTCACATTAAAGTAGGGATTTATTGAAACTATACTGCAATATATATAGCACAACTTCGAGAATATCAAATGTGCCTGATAATTTTCAAATTTTTACTACTTTTGCAATTACAATAATAGGAGAGTTAAACCTGTGCAATTCAGTAATCAATAAAAATCTTCCACAGCACCATGTAGATAGACACCGGTAAAATCGGGGAGTTTACTTCAGAGCCTCCTCTGACTCTGCTATAGCTTTCTTTGCCTTCACTCATCCACCACAGTCTGCTCCCTCTACTCGGCATCCCTCCTACTTCTGCCCATAAATTTACTCAGCTGATCAGAGTTGGTATTTCTCCCAAATATCAGTACTTGTAAAGGTACAGTAAGATGAAGTGCAGGTTAGTTGTGTTAAAACACAGCAATTAAAATCTGGAGATTTAAAGAGATGACACCTACAGTTTTTATTTGCCCCTCACCTTTTAAAAACAAAACACCATCATCAGCCCCAACTTCAAATGCTTCCCTTTTAGGTCTAGAACTAACAGTAGGCAGAAATTATTTTACATCAGTGCACTGAATGCTGTGTTTCAGCTATGCCAGCACAACTCCTAAGGTAAAACATGCATGTGTTGACAAGTCCTTTGAGAAGTGCTGTAAAACCTGTTTAGGTCAAATCAGCCAGGTTCGTACAGGAAAATAAATAAATAAAAAAAAGTGTCTCTTGCAACAGCAAAGCACATAAGTACTCCTATTTTATTGCAATTTACTCAATTCAGACACCAGATGGTTTTAGAGAGAAGTAACAACCAGAACCATTACCAATTCTGTGCATCTGTTTGCTTTATAGCTTAGTTCTGACCAGGTTTGCTTTGCTACCAGATTTGAAATGAGATCAGAGGACAGCAGTAAATAATTTAGGATTTTTCAGTTTCTCAAAGGAACAAACTATGTGACATAATGCATTACTCCTCTCACTATGTGAATCAGAGGACTATCAGAGGTCCTTCACACTGCATGCAAAATATCCCACAGTAAACCTCATGGCACTGAACAATGAGTTTCCCTTTCCTTGGTTTATAAAAGTTTTAGATCCACAACATGGTTTTGCTCCTTATCCTTCAGAAAAAATGACGGTGTTAGAATTTTAACGGGTCATCCTCTGTATATTCGAGCTTAGATCTTGCTTATCTTTGTTGGCCATGCATATGAATTGGGAAGTAGTAAGACTGCTTCTTACTCAACTACTCTGTACAGCAAATCTAGTGCAAGCCATAGTTACATGTACACAACAGTGAGGCGCTGCTTGATTCTCACTGCCTCTCCTATTACTGACAGCAGCCAGATTAGTGACCGTATGTGGCATAAAGAAGTTCCCAAGAGTTATTGTGGTAATTTACCTGCTGATCCAAACCAAGAGAAAGAGGTGGAAGTAAGATGAGTGTATCTTGTTTATTCAATGTATTAGAGCTACTTTATTTCTGAATTAGAGCTGTCATGCCAGGCTTTAATTAATCTTACTTAGGGAAAATTAAACTCACATCCCCACCTAATTTGACTAATTTTCCTGAATGTTCCTGTGTAGACTTGTCTTTAGTCAGTTCCTTCCCAGGTTTGTTTCTGGAGTGAATAGTTGTGTTCCCTTTCCCATTTTGAGCTGTAGCCTAATGTACTACTGTCAGGTTACACAGAGCTTGTGAAGCTGATGTGTCAGATAAGCTGTGGAAACTGTTCAAATGAAGGCTGCAACAAAAGTGAACTAATCACACTTAGTTTGTTATGTCTGCATAAATATTATCGGTCTTGATCTCTAAAATTTCAATCCACCAGACACACATACTTCTCCCAGCAGCAATCAATAGCACAACTTGCTTGAGGAAAAGATAATGAGTTTTCAGAGGATAATATAGTAATCTTGAATGAGAATATGAAAACAAGCCAAATCTTTTCTTCTTCCAGTGCAATATGAGAGCAAAGGCACAGGCTAAGGAAAATCAACACAGAAAAAATAAATATGCCATTTCACTGAGTATTCGTCACTGTTGATGCTATTTGGGATCAAGTATTGTGGTAATACTACAAGATCAATGTAAATATTTCTACTTATACTACGGACAATTCCTATTCCTGAGTCAGGGCATAATGACTCAGTGTGCTGAGCAGGAAAACCCTTTCCTCATAGTAAAAGTGCTTGCTAAATTGGGGTGTAAAAGAAGAGCTTTAACCTTCGGTTGCACTGTGTGTTCTAGCCAATTTAAAACTGAATAGATCACCCGGATGATTGAATTATGGCTATCACACTGTTAATCTGAGTGTCTGCTCCCTTTAGGCACCTCATCCTACAACACTGCCTGTAAAAAAAAGGAAGTGCAACAAAACGTGAGCATCATCATGAAAAAAATGAAAAATGTAGAAAATATAATTCCACAAGTAACAGTGACAAGGCAAAGGTTTCATTTATGGATGTAGAGGCAGAACAAAGAGGAAAATTCAGAGTAGAAATATGTACCTTCATTGTTGACAATTATTGAAGCAGTTCCAGTAGCAGCATCTGTAGTCTGACCTACAAACGCTAAAAAAGGGAAAAGTTACAGCATGCATTAGTTCAATACATTACTTTCAACCAATAGCATGTGATGCAGTTTAATTGAGTTAAATCTAAAATGAACCCATAACCTCCAGCAATATAAAAATGCTAATTACTCTTTCATGTGCAACAATGCCAGAGAAGCTAACAACAACAAAAAGTGTTAATTTACACCCACAAAACAGAAATGCGAGTCCAACATTCTTTAATTTGGCTACATATCTGCTGTAGAGAAGGCATGTTATTTATACAGCCTTCTCAGGCACTCTACTCCTACATGGAAGTACTTCTTTTATCCAGTGAAACAATAGAGTCAAGGCTGGAGAAAACTAAAATATTAAAACAGCACAGCATTTAATTCTATGTAGATTTGCATTTCTGCAGTAATATTAACATGTGCTATGAAGGCAGCAGTAAGGTTATATGTTTCATCTATGGATTACTATTCAGATAAATTACCTAGAAGTGAGGCTGGCAGCAATGACTATGACAAAGATCGTTCCATATTTACTGCTATAAGAACCTGTTTTCAGCTGTCAGCAAATTTGTCAAATATTAACCAGTGGTCCAAAACTTTCTATGAAAGGTGGGATTATTTTAGGTAGACCTGTAGTAGAAGACTTTAAAAAATGTTGAGGGTTTTGGGTGGTTTTATTTCCTTCCAAGAACTGTATTTGAGAAAAAGTTACTATTTTATTTAAGACAAATTCTTGTGACCTTTTGTTTAAGAAACTCTGGTGTTCTAATATTTTAGAGCATGAACTCAATGCTGGGGAAAAGTTTGCTTCTTTCTCAAAATATGCCTTCTGTGGCCAATTTAAAAATCTGCTCAAATTTGAGCAAGGCTGAAACAATGGATAACATGATGCAATTTTGCTAACGTGTGGTGGGTACTTGACCTGGAGGTAGCTTTATCTAGCACATTTACAAGGGACAGAGCAGAACTTTTTTTTTGCTTTTCACCGTGAGCTAGGTCTGCACACTGGCACTGAAAGCAGAGAACTTGTACCTTCTGTGCTCTCAGTGCTCTCTCTGTAGAAAATAGCACCAGCAGCAACAAGCTGCCCAGTTCAAATGCAGGAGAGGGAGTAACACATTGGTAAAGGTCTAAATTGTCTGAGCAGTGCTGGTAGCTGCTAGGTTGTGGAAGACAGGAAGACTGGGAGGGGGGAAAATGATGAAACAGACCAGAACTGAACAGAAAAGGGGTAAGGTGATATGTTAGGAAATAGAAGAGCAAAATAAACAAAGATGCCATAGGACAAGGATTCCGGATATGAAAGTTGCCAGAAGTGGCATTAGGGCAAGGATTTTCATCCAGTACACAGTATCCTTATAATCATGGCTAGTCAAGGATTAAACTGTGATGAAAAGCCAGGGACTGAAATAGGATGGTCCTAAGCAAAAAAAAGTCCATGCATGCTGAATCACCCTTGCCTCTAAATCTTGGAATGCAAGCTGGGATGCCAGACCAGCCTCAGCAGCAGGACATCCTGTCTTCCTCCAGGGCTGCTTCCTCTAGGGGATGACAATCTAACACCAATCTGATATTTTTAACTCAATCAGCAGAAACCAGCACCTTGGACCTGAATGTTCAAATCCTTCAACTGATCTAGCTAGGCATCTATGAAGTGCAATAGGATAGAATTTTTGATTTTTTTTCCTTATAGTTCTCTTTTGCTGCTATAAAGAGTTAAAAAAAGTTACAATTGCAAGATCATTTATATCAGAAAACACAAGATTTAAGGTTCCTTGTGAAATATACATTTTCATTAAGTGCTATGCATTACAAAAGCTTTATTTATGTGATCAAAGCCTTTATTCATGAGGTAGGCATGCTTAGGAGAGATGTAAACCTGCACACTAACAACATTGTTTTTCTGCTATGCTTGCCTGATTTCTTGCATAAGTTGGAAGATGAAAAGTTGCAATGAATAAACCTGTATATACTTAGATATTTAGATCCTATACTGATAGGCATAATAAAAAAAATCCACAAAATACCAAAAGTCTTTAAAGTAGGATTTGAATAATGCAGTAAATTAAGCTTGTGGATGCACATTAAACAGAAAAGATAAACAGAATATTTAATTGTCACTTAATGACTACATCTGTCCATCCTTGTCCACTCTGAAGGAGACAAGAGTCATGTAGACAAAAATGTGATCATGTGGTTAAGTAGCTCATAATTAGAGAGAATTATGGTTATAAAGGTGCAAAGGCACTAGAATATTGTGAATGTTTAATTCTCCCTTTTTCTGAAAGCCTTTTAACATTGATTTTTGTGCATATGTGTGTTAACAAACATCAGCTGCAGTCTCTAAAATGACTGCACACGTAATTTCACAAAACAGGTGAAATATACTGAGCTGATAAATGCATTTCCACTCTATGCCTCCTCTCCCAACATGACTCTGAGAATGAATAATCAGACTATTTTACAATTTCTCACCATGTATTACCATCATTAAATCCAGCCTAATCAATTGCATAACAGCAAGTTATCTTCAGGTGACTTGCACTGATGTAATCACCTGAGATTTAGAGGTAATAAAACTATATTTTATTTTTAGTGGTACAGTTGATTTCAGAAGTCCCCATTTTCTCATTCAATCCTGGCATCTGCGTCAAAACAATTATTCATAGTTCTGAATGGTAAAACATAACCAATAAGGCAATAAAATATGAAACCCTCCACTACCAATTTTTAAAGCTTAAAATTAATACAAAAGTTTTCTTTAAAGTACAATTTTACCTGTAGAAATACCATTCTTCTTCAAATTTTCAACATAATCATTGCCAAAGGAATCCTTCCCAACCTACACAAAAGATAAAAGGATAGGTTTTCTCTGCAGGAAGGTGAGAGGATAGATCATGTTTAGGCAACAGAACGCTCTAAGGTGAGTACAACACTTCCTATTTTGCCAGACTTTGCCTTATTAATAAGCAATTAGTAAACTAATAAATAATAGTAAAAATGTATTAAATGTATTAATAGAATTAATAAACAACAGAACTAGTATTTTGCAGTTTTCTCCTCAATTATAAAACTGCCCCCTACACACATGCCATTATATTAGAGTTTCATTCTCTTGCAATCACTGTGTTCACTTGACACTGAAGTTTTTTTGGGATTCTAAAATCTGGAAGTGTACTGAGTTATTCAGCTTCAAACTGAAAGTATTCATAACAACACCGGTGTCCTTAATTGTAGTTTGGGGATCTGATCAATGCTTATAACGATCTCTAGTGTGTGAGACAAAGGGAACTGGCCAACCTCATCTCAGTGGCCTGTGGGGACAGGACAAGGGGCAGTGGTCACAGCTTGGACCACAGGAGGTTCCGCACCAATGTGCGAAATAACTTTTTCACTGTGAGGGTGATGGAGCACTGGAACCGGTTGCCTAGGGGTTGTGGAGTCTCCTTCTCTAGAGAGATTCAAGACCTGTCTGGACACGTACCTGTGAGACCTGCTCTAGGGAACTTGCTTTGGCAGGGGGGTTGGAATCAATGATCTCTCAAGATCCCTTCCAACCCCTACAATTCTGTGAATCTGTGATTCATATTTTGAATTTTCTACCTCTAGCTTCCTCAGTGGAAAAACATCAAACTGTGGGTAATGGGATAGAAAGTGACAATAAACATGGCATTGCAGATTTCTATAATTCTCACTACCAAATGTACTGTTTAGAAATTTGACATTTTTTTGTTTGCTTTATGCAGCAACAGCAGATCAAGTTGAGTTAGGAAGTCAAGCTATGCTCTATTGTTTTTCTAACAACAAGTTAAAGAGCTTGTAATTTCAGCTCCACTAATCCTTTTAGCTGAATAGAACTCTGCTTGTTTATTCAGGCTAATAAACAATTCTTTTTGTTACATTATACAAGCTGAACAAAGGAGATGAGGTATAAAGAGAAAAAAAAATGGTCTAACTTGCTTAATGTCAAAATAGCATTTAAAAGATATTTATAAAGCTAACATAACTTTTAATTTACCACTTCACGCCTATGTCTTCAGCATGCACAGTGCGTACTCCCTTTTCGAAGGGTAAATTGTGAACTCTGAACAGTGCCAATGGCTTACCAATGCTACACAAATTATTTTTGCAAGAGGAAAGAAAATTAAAATCTTTCACATTAGAAGCCAGATCAAGATCCTGGTCACAGTTTAGGCAATGAGGGAATTACATGCCAAACCCTAAGTAATGATCGACCTCCTCAGAAAGCAGTACTAAATAGTGAATGGTGTCTTGGATTACTGGAAGCACGAAACAGCTGCCTCTTTTGCCCTGTTAGAAATTTGTCCATTTATGAGTTCAGGCCTTTATAAAGCTTTGAGAAGGCACAGTACTAGCTGTTGATTACAATAATCAAATCCTGCGATTCAGAATTCTAAAATTTAAGGTGTCATGGATGAGCCTTTCCTCTGCATATTCTATTGCACAGCTATAGGTTGAAACACACTTTCATTTCCTATACCTCTATAAGGATTCTTTTAAAGCATTATTAGAGACAGTTCCAGGCTTCTATCAAAGCAGGACAGCAATTTAGGTCAAAGCATTCCTCTAGAACATGGGAAAAAAACCCAAACCAACAACATTTACTTTGGTCACTGTGTTATTCATTGCTTGCCTATTAGAATATTTCTGTACCTCTGACTGCTCCCAGCTTGCCAGACAGGGTGGGTTGTCAGAAGCTGCACCTTCTGGCTGCTTTGGGATGAATGACTGCAGCCATCTGCAATTTAAACCTGAGTCGTGCTCACCTCTGCAGCCTCACAGTTGTACTGGAATGTGTTCCGCCTGATGGTATCGCCTTCTCCCTCCCTTGCTGCTACAACAAATCTCAGGATTTGCTCAGTTATTTCAGCAACAAAATATTTCATAACCATTTTCCAAAAGCTCAACTGAAACTTCCTTCCTTCAGCTCTGGGTTCTAGATAACTGACAGACAGGCATCCCTTATTGTTCAACTGTCATATCAACTGAGATCAGCCGTGGTACTTTCGCTCACAGCGAGGCAGCTCAGTGCTGGAGGGAAGCCCGTGGAGGGGTCTCCATGGAGGTCCTTTTCCTTTGGAAGCTCTTTTTTCCTTGTTAGTTCATCAGATTCCAACCCAGTTAATCCTACTTCAATCGAAGGGCTTATCTTTCTATTCAGGCTTTACCCCCAAGGAAGACAGAGTATTGGGCATCAGACTTGTTTTAGATTAAAGGCATATTTACCGACCATGTCAAATTATATAACATAGTTTTAAATATTTTTTGCTTCTGCTCAGATCCTGCTAGATGGACTACTGGGTACACAGAAAAATAAATATCTTATGCTGCTGACCACAGAGCATTGTATGTGCTGAAATAGCATTTCTTCTTTCTTCAGTTCTTAACAACAATAGCATTTGTATAAGTATTATGGTCACATAGCTTGCATGTTAGAATAAGCAGAATTACAGTATTTTTCAATCTGGGTTTTCCCTGCACACTATCATGTTTTCCACATGGATCTAGGGAAGCTGGCTGGTGCCACAGCAGCTAAAATTCTGACAGCTGAAGAGAATCAAACTCATCTATACCTGAAAATCAATTACAACAAAACCACATACCTCTTGACAATTGCTTGTTAAATCTATTTTATATGTTTTTTTCTTTTTATTTTTTAAAGTGTGTTTACTCCTTTTATTGCTTAGGGAAATAAGCAAGTGCTAAAGACAAGTATAAAATAGTAATAATGCATGAAGAAACAACTGAAGACATCCATCATATTCTGGTCTGCATCTCAGATAAAGCTATATCCTTACAACAAGGCACGGATTCAGGCTTACAGCACTTTAACTTAAATTTGGTTTACAGATCATCTAAAGAAAGAAGACTATATTGTTTGGTAATACAATAATTCCTATTTCTAAGTGGGAATCAAAGACAGCAATGTCCAGTGAGAATCATTTCAAATGGTTTGTCAGAAGTAAAATAGGACTTTTTTCAGCACATACAATGTCTTTCAGACCAACAACCCTCCACCATCTTAATCTAGGAGGTTTAATAGATTTTTCTAACAGCCATTACCATTAAAAAAACCCAAACAAACAAACAAACAAAAATTAAAATTGGGGGATACTTAGAATCTCTCAAGACCACCATACATTTTTCACTACTGCAACAGGGTTCTTGTATGAATGCGAGTGATTAATGTATCTGCTTAGATCCTTTAGTTCCCTGACAGCAAACCTATACATTGCTGTGAATACCTGTCTGTACTGTCTTGTTTAAGTCAATACATTGGTTACCGTACTGAGCAAATTGAGGAGGGGAGTTTAAGACTGATACTGTGATACACAGTGATAACCCAGAGTAACACTGGACACTTGCAGAGATAACCAAGACAGAAAGTCGAACATTTTTTGCATTTCTACTCCTCAAATTCAGTACTTGAATTTAACATTAAAATCCACAGGATTCTGTGGCATCTCTAGTCATAACTGCAAACCATTCTAAAACTCCCTCTCTCAAACCCTCAACAGAAGTCACTGGCTCTCTTTTGTGTCTACAAGCTCTGAGGTATGAAGAATGCCTTGGCACTTGATCTGAGATGTCTGCCTACTTCTACTCTTGTTGAACATGTCTTCCATCTAAATTACAGTTCTTGTAAGAGGATGCCACATTCCAGAAGAACGTCTGTCTAGTATTAATAATGATTCCCTTCCCTGAACCTCAGACTGTAGAAGTAATTATTGCAGCTGTACTGGATAAAAAACGTTGGGAATTATGACCAAAACATAAACATGCTAATGAGCACAGAGTGTGTGTGTGAGGGGAGATCTGGCTTTAAGAACCACTTAATGCTTAAGATGACTTGTTAAAAATCATTCAGTTATTATCATTCATTATTACTCTTCTTCTTAGTTTACTTAGCAAGAAACTTTATACTACATCCGACTGACATGCAGATATAAGACTGTACTTCTATGAGATGAGAGTATTTTGTGAAGCAATAAAGTACATTTTTAATTTTACATGTAAATATTAACTTTTAAAATGAAAAAAGCCCGCAAACTAACGGTCCCTTCTAACCCCTACAATTCTGTGACTCTGTGATTTGTAGATGTTAAGATTCGTTCTCTGGTGTTTCTTTTCTCCAATAAATATATATCAGAAGGAAACTAGGTTTTGCTGAAATAACATAAATATGATTTTGGAAAGTAACTAGAAATTATAGTAACTGGTACATTTTATTAGGAATGCAAACACTTCCAGAAACATGTATGTATTAAGCAAAGGCTAGACCATTAAAAAAATTAAACAACATTCACACTTTCAGTGGAAAAAAACCCTTTAACATTTAGCAGGAAACGTTAGCAGGGAATTCATTGCCAGTTCATCTTGTACTTGAATCTAATCGTTCTTGAATGCAAAGATGATCAACTATACACAATATTACAGAAGCACAAACATTGCCAATAAAAAAAAAATCCACACTCTAGGAACGGCTAGAGATAATGACCCACAGATATCCTTGCAGGTGTAATTTAGGTTTACAGCTACCTTTCTTAAGCCTAAACATTGAATTGGAAAAACAGTGAGCAAGGCTTCCTTGAGATGTTTTCAATTCCTCTCAAAAAATCTCCAAGAGACAATGATCCAACAAATACAGCATCCTCCCCACCTATGGCAATAACAAAGTATGTCCAGTCGATCTGAAGTTTCAGCTACCGTTGGCACAGGACAGACAATAACACTACACAGAGAGAAAATCTGATCTTAACCTTAGTAATGATCACTCAAACCTTATAATGTTTAATGACAAAAATCAAAGAAAAACATTGTAAGAATATAGCATCTGCCAAGCTGAATCAGCCCATGGTCTGCGAGCCAGTATTTATAACTGCTGTATATCAGATATTTCAGAAAAATGGGTAAAAAACCCCCAAAAATCCCATGCACGCAAAGGTGCTAGAATTCAGATGTGAACATCTCATCCTAATCTCAAGTAACTACATATTAATTTAACCCTCGAAGCACAAAGTTTTACACTCCTTCTCGGATTTCTTACTGGCTTGGCAGTGTCTAATTTTTCATTGTCTACATAGTACATTTCAGATTGACTACAGTGCTTAGCACCTGAATGTCATCAGTGAAGTCCTGATCATTCTAAGAGTGGGGAGCATAAAGAGGAGGGACTAATCAAGATTACTTGAATTTTAAACAATTCAAATTCTCTCTGATTTTCTTTTCTGTGGTACATCAATCTAAATTTTGCAATCCTTCTCTAAATGCAATTTCTGCCAGATCTCTAGCCAACTAGGCTTGGTTCTGGCAGCGTTCTTAAAACAGCCTCCTCCGTGCTTAAATTTATAGCTGAAATAAGGAAAAGGGAATTAGAGAGGGATAAAAAAACAAACAACCCAAAAAACTTTTCTGTAAATCACCTAAAGGTTTACTGGAATCTGCATGAACATTTAATTCAGCTGTAATCTAAGAGCAAGTCAGTGCTTACCTTGCAGATCAGTGAAGTCTTGGCCCCAAGTCGAGCAGACTGGACACACTGGTTGGCTCCTTTCCCACCAAAACCAATGAAAAACTTATGTCCAAGGATAGTTTCTCCAGCTCTTGGCAATCGTGTCGTGAGGCTATTCCAATTTAAAGCAATATTTACATACGTTAGTGTCCGAAAATAATAAGCATCTTCAAAATAAGAGTTATATTCTTACAATCCTAAATGGTCCAACAGCTAGCCAGGAAGACTGAAAATTACTCTAAAGACCTTGTAGGGTCTCTACTCCCCATCCCACTAGTTTCAGTTTATTCTTTATAAGACACCCAGTCAAGCATCTCATTTATTACTCAAGAGAGGGTTTGCATTTCTTTTGTTCGTGTTTCCACAGGAAAAGAAGCACTTGATTCCTGGGATTCCCCAGCACTAACCCAATACAGATAAATAATAAATCTATAGGTCTCACTGCTCATGTCATTTTACTGTAACATTCAGCTCAAGTTTACATATTGTTAATTTAATTGCATTACATCTAATTATACCTTCTCAAAGCACCGTAAGTAATTTTTCATTTTACTGGTGCTCACACCCCTCAAAATTGTAGATCATTATAAAAACCTTCCTCCCCTCTGCTATCACTCAGGAACACTGTATATATTTAACTTTTTTTCCTTTTTAAGTTTTTCTCTTACAAATCCAGATTTACAACTTCTCAGCTTGTTGCTGTTTCTTGAACGAACTCCAATTACATTTACATCTTCTGGGGATGAGTGCCCAGAATGAGATGCACTAATACAAGCGGAGACCCATCAGGGGTGTATTCTAGTTTCATTTCCATTTTGGAAAAAAAAACAAACAACTGTAATTCTGTTAACCCTACTAGAAGCTTTGCTATCTCCAGTAAATCTTGAAAGGAAGAAAAGACACTGCTGAGACTTCAAATGCAGAAGGCTAGCTTACTTTTCCCATTCCTATTAAAATATGAAACTCAAAGCTGTGTTCACAATGCTCAGATTACAAAAATTTCTGCCTCCTCAAGCCATGCATTCCAGGCACAAGGTTTAAAAATTTAATTCCTTCTATCTCTAAGCTACAAACAAGTTCACAACCCACATGGAGGAAAGTCCTCCTACAATGTACCAGCAAGCTGTTCAGTAAGCACAGACAGGTTTTCAGAAGCCTGCAGGAAAGAAAGGGAAGGTGGGGAAGGGGAGTCTGAAAGAATGCAGAGGAATCTGCTCGAATGAGGAAGAGATTAACTTCAGCTCATTTGGTCAATTTATAACATTAACTTAGCAATACATCTTCCAACGGCTTCAAAATTGCCAGCCCTCCACGTCAGAATAAGTCGACATGCTTAGGCACTCCCAAATCACTAGAGGGCTTGCTTTTTGGAAAGGAGAACACACGCATGTTACTTTCTGAGTTTATGCTGCAACTTCTGAGACACACTGATTTTTGCAAAACCTTGTAGAATTAGTGACAGAGCACAGCCTGATGTACTAAAATTTCTCAGGAAAAAGCAAATTTCCTACTAATTTTCAGATCCACTATCTATCAAAGTTTAGGACCATTGGATAATCAAGAAAATTGAAAATTAAAACTAGCAAAGCCCAGCAAGTCCTGAACTTCCAGTTAAGATTTTTGCTTTGAAGGTATGTGAGGAGATCTGTGCTTCATCAGTAGTTTCTGGAGATATACAGGGAGGGATGCAGACTCAAAGTCAAGATGCAGGCTCTGAGGATGCAAACTCTAAGCAGGGATGCTTGCTAACTGAGCACCCCAGATTTTGGTGTGAAGGTATGGTATCCAGCCAGCAGGTTTTATTTTGTGTGTGTGACCACAGAGAAACCACAGAAAGCTCACACATACAGCTAAAGGCGCTCGTTTTGTTTCCAGAGAGGCAGAGCCAAGAACTTTCTGTTGGAAAACGTTTAAACCGTTTTAAACGAAAATACAACAGCTTTTTAGAAGTATACTTGTAGGGGAATTTGTGTATATAAATATATATATGTATATATGGAAAGTATTGCTAAGTTAAAACTGTTTGCCCACAGCAGCATCTGGCAGGTTGCTTATAACAATGAGTAACTGAAAGGTTTCAGTGAACAAGGTGTAATGAGTGTAGATAAAGAATGTTTATTAAGGCAACTATAATTATCTCTATCTGTGCCACTGGAAGCCAAAGTAGTGATGGTGGTGGACTGGAGAGTGACGGCCGAAAAACTGAGCTGAGGAAGCTGCTATTCAGCTAGAGCCAGGGCACTGCACACAAACTCCTAAAATAACTTGTCTTTCAGTAAAGAACAGTTGTTTCACCCTGGCTTGGTAAGAAACAGTAAAAGCAGCTCCTCTGTAATTCCCTTCACCAACAGATCTCACTACACTTTAAAAAGCAGAACAACATTGTTACTCCTGTTTTGTGGGTGTGAAACTTGGGCACATTGCTTTGTCTTTTTGCGCCTCGGGTCAGCCAAGAAGCCGGTGGCATAACCAAAAATAGAGATCAGCTCAAGCCACTAGTTCACACTGTTTTCTCATTTAAATTCTGCAGTATGAAAATGGTAGCAAGTCTGAATTAATTTTCCTTCCTTAGGGTGTTTTTTCTCAGAGATTATAGTTTATTCTAAATAGAATTTGTTTCCACAAAAAGCTAATATATTTTTAGAGAAAGATTAACAATTGCGACATCCCAGCAGACATCTGTTAATAGCGCTGCTCTGAGTTCACGTGCATTTTCAAGAAATACATTCAACCATACATATCCTTGTTTACACAGTGACCAGACCGTGACTTGATTCTTCTCTCCTTTACGCTGGCATCAACACGTGGCTCCAATGGAAGCATCACTAATTGCACTGCTGAAAAAAACAGGCTTGGTGAGACGAGAATCTGGGCCTCAATGTTTCAAGCCGCATGGCATAACAACTGCCTGTGGGAATCAAACAGCTTGTTAAAGACGGGGAGATGACCTTTTTTATTGTTTTGATGGAAAGGTATAAGGCAAAGGGCACAGGATCAAGTTGGAACAGTGATTTATAATTAGACAATTTTAAAATTAGGCAAACAGACTAGGCAAGAACATACAGCAAGTTCCTGTAGCTTGCTGTAAACAAAACCCCCACCTTATTACACTTCAGGCATGAGCAACAATCCTTTCAGGGCAATTCTTCACTCCAGAAGCCTATTTTTATTTTCTCTATTAACCAAACTCAGAGTACTCATCTATATATGAGCCTGGAGGTTTCACTTTCAAGGTATTCGAAAGATATTAAAGATTTTTTGGGGTTTTTTTTTTTTTTTCTAACATAGTGCTATTCTCTTGTCATTTAATTCTGCAACTATACTGGCTTTTGATTCACACTGGACAATTTTAATGAGCATTTCAGGCTTCTGTTATGAGCAGGCAATGATGAGTAATCTGTATGAATAAGGAACCCTATAAATTCTTGGCTTATTGATGCTGCCACAATGAATACTCAAAATAGTCTAAAAGTGATGAAACAGCTAATGTTACTCCAGAACTAGGCTAAATAGTTAATCAGAAAAACTGTCATGTGGGTTTTCAGAATTGTTGCATAAAATATTTTGTAAGCCATTTACAACTTTGACATAATTTGAAAATACCGATCTGAAGAACTTAAGTTGCTATCCAACAGACTCTTTGCTTACGTGACAAATTCTGCTCAGCTTTGAGAGGATAAATGGTCCAAAGGCTATTGAGCTCTTACATCTTATGAATAACCAGAAATGAAACTTGAGTACCCTCAACACTTATTAGATGGCAAATAAAATTACTATATGTTTTGCAAATTGCACACCACACTAATGAATCATACTGAGAGGAAAGTTCAGAATGAAGCATCCCAAAATACTTTGGACATTACAAATAAAGGAATATAATCGCTCAGAATTTCAACAGAGTTTTTACAAAACAGTAAAGGCACAGCATCGCTGTGCCCTTTACAAAAATGTAAAGGGCATAGCGATGCTGCCCACATTTGTCCATGGGAATGAAGAATCTTATATCCGCTTATGTTTCAGAGGTTTGGGATGAATAAAAGTACACACATAAGAATTTCACTACTGCAGTATTTTCAACCCTCTCTTCCAGTAAGTTCATGCCACGAGTTCCCTTAAAGGCTAGAGCTGATTAGCATTTGTATTTTTAGACAGACTTTCCCTCGGAAGGATGACATTAGAAACAGAACAGAACCCTTTACTACTGTGTTGAAGCACTGAATCAGAAGCAAGTTACTGAGTCATTAATGCCCCTTTCCCCGGTATTCTGTGTTTTCGTGAAAAGTTCCCATCTAAGCAGTGACTAGATCATATTCAGAGACAGAAAATCTGAAGAAGGAAGGAGGGGAAAGGGAGAGAAATATATTAGTGGTATTTGCATAAATTTAATTCTGAAATTAATCATGGTTTGCTTCTGATTCTTGTCACCTAACTAGTGCCTGTTCACTGTTTTCAACACACAAAAGTACTCTAATGATGTATTATAACCATTAGCTTAAGCTGAAGTAGAACCATACCCTCCCCTCAGCAGAATTTCCCCACTGTTTCTCTTGCACTGCTTTTATTGTTCATAGAGCTTCCTAACTCAAAATAGTTTTGTTCAAGGGTAGTTTTATTTGGACCAGCAAATTGGTCCAGCTTGCAGCAGCCAGGGTGAACCAGAACTTGGAGGACTTTGGAGAAGATGAGGGATGCAGCAGGAGTGCCTTTATGGGCAGCAGTACAGCCAGAATGCCCTAAACTAATGTTGAAACTTTGACTTGGCGCTACTTTGTATGTTGAAAACACTAAATGCTGTGTAACTACGGTCTAATTAAGTACTACAGTATAGTTAGATCATTAGACATACTGAAGTAAACCATAAAGTTTTGGTATGTTTCTGAGAAATGAGATGTGCATGAGAAAGGAAAAAGTACACAAACATTTTCTCAATAAATTAATAAACAATAATCTCATCAAGAAACACAGAGGGCAAGAGAATTTGGACCTTAGATTAGATATCACATTATCTGAGATGACTGCCATTTACATAGTATCAATAAAAATTACCATTCAGACACTGATATTTTCCCTTAAGAAAGGTGAATATCATCAAGGGTAACAAAGTAGTAGCAGAAGTACTGCATGTAAAAGTGTCTTAAATAAAAAGAAATATGATGTCAATGCCTAGAATTTAGCTTTGATTCTGTTCTCTTTGAATAGCTGAACAAAAGTGTCTCTTTATCCCCTCCTGGGAACTCCCTAGAACGGGGAGAATCCCTGGGAGATTAGACTAGGTGTAACTAGCCACTGTCTACTATGCACAATTTACTGGGCTTTCATGATTCTCAGTATTGAACAAATTCAAAGCAGAGAACAGTTCTTGCCTCTAACTAGGAATATGAGTACAACACTGTGGTGAAAATGTCTCACATCTCTTTTCCCTCTCACATAACATTTTGGTTTAGCCTGGGTCTGTTTTGTCTAGCTTAATTTTTAAAGATTTGAACACGTGCTATGGGAAAGTATCCATAATACACAGACAAAAAAACCCACAATTCTTCTAAAAATCTGATGTTCTCGACTCATTTATGCTTTCAGCCCTTTTAATAATCCAGTAAAACATTTTATAGGAAGGCAGAAAACTTCCAAGGTTTATAAAGAGACTACCTCAGGAATTTAGTTAATTACAGCTTGCTTTAAGCATGGGGCTAATCAGTTCTACATTCTTAGCCTCACTTCAGATCTTTAATGACTGAAAAAATTGTCAAGAGGCAATTAGAAAGCGTAGAAAATCTCTGCTTTTTTTCTCCTCCCCCTCATGACAAGTTTTTCTTTTGAACATGTCATGCTTTTCTTCTTAAAAAGAAAACAAACCCAAACTTTTCAGACAATTTGAAAAATTGGTTATCGCTTCTTGGATGTTTTTTCACAGATTCAAAGAATGTTAGGAGTTGGAAGGGACCTCAAAAGATCATCTAGTCAAACTGTTTTGTAGATCTCATTAATGATGGAGTAAACAGCTGAACTGGAACAACTGGTGAAAAACTCTAGCATAGAAAAAAAATTAAATGAATGGCTGAAACTACAGGTAGGAGGGCCACAAGACTGGTCCTCTTCTATGTACAATCACAACCTCAATTTAAAAAGACCGGAATTCATCATACATTGAATGAGAACAGATGTCCCCAGCTCTTCAAGAAGGACTTCAATGAACACTTCTTCTGACCCAGTGCAAAGATGCAAAATTTAATCTCCTAGATACTAAATAATGCAGTAAATGAGAATACAACCAGATGAATGTCCTATGGCATTTACAGCAGCACACTGTACTACACTTCAGTGAAATGATGATATCACCAAGAGATCAAAATTCATATATTATGTTAGGAGTATGAAATCTTCAACACAAAGTAATTATTTGTTGGACTAACTGCCAAAAAGTAAAAAAAACTTTCTCATGAAATAACAAACTTGTAACTTTTCCTAACATCACTAGCAGTTAAATTTTGGGAATATGTGAGTATAACATCGAGTTCACAGATTCACAGAATTGTCGGGGTTGGAAGGGACCTCGAGAGATCATTGAGTCCAACCCCCTCCCCAGCAAAGCAGGTTCCCTAGAGTAGGTTGCACGAGTGTGCAAGCCAGACAAGTCTTGAATATCTCCGGAGAAGGAGACTCTACAACCCCCTTGGGCAGCCTGTTCCAGTGCTCTATCACCCTCATCATGAAGAAGTTCTTCTGCACATCAATGAGGAACCTCCTGTGAACCAACTTGTGACTATTGCCCCTTTTCCTGTTCCCACAGGCTACTGAAAAGAGTTCATAATCTGCAGGATATTTAATTCTGAACTTGAAGCTCTGAAGAGATTTGGGAAAAAAAAAATCTATCTTCAGATATTTAAGATTAAAACATTCCATCATTCTTACTAAACATCTGTTTTGTATTTAAGAAAGATTGTGGAAATTTTCAAAATTACTACTCTCTAACTCTATTTGCCTTCCACATTGTTCTTCATTGATGTCTCTCGATTATATTATTTTTGGAAATGCAGTTACATAATTATTTTTAAGGAAATCTGACGGTGATGTTAGAATAGACTCTCTCTAAAACATGCTGTGCTCACCCAGGACCAAAGAAGGTTGTCTATGGTGCCCAAATGCCAAACATAAGATTTTGTCATGATGAAAAACCAGGTTTAAAGCAAAAAATCTAGCACAAAAAAGGCCCACCTCTGCAACCCAAGAAAAGAGTGATCTTTACGTGCCCAAGGACAGATTAAGATAAGCAAGAGATATGTGAACATTAATCTATTCTCCACCTCTTAAAGGAAGGATTTATCAGATAACAATGAACAAAGTGGAAATAATATACTTGAGTGGATAGGCCACTGGGCCCTTGTTCTTGTCACTGTGATTGTTTATATACTGGTAAATCTGTGCTTCTGCTTTTCTATTTTGTAGAAAATAGAGCACCTACTGACACCCCCATCCCGTCAAATCTTGTTGTCAGTCTTTTCCAGTCTTCTTTCTATTTAAAAAATACAAAAGGAATCACACACACACACACACCATTAAGTACAGGCATGCTGTACAGAAGCATACTGAGCTTCCCAAACTACAATACTGAGAGCAATATCATTGATGTGCTCTCACTACATAGTCATCAAGACAAAGTACAGTGTGGTGTAAATATTAATGATTTTCTTCAAGAAAACGTTGCTCCAAAAGCTCATGCTCAGGACAGTAATTTTGGAAAGAATGATATGTTTCATCAATTTTGTAAGCACAGAATGTACATGGGTCACAAATGAAAAACATCTAGTTTACATATACTTACACAATGCATCATAAATAATAAGGATAATCAAAATATTTAAACTTAACATGACAAGAGAAAAAGAGAAGAAGAAAGTAAGAAAAAAAAGAGGAGGAGCAGAAAAGAAGACAAGAAGACAAGAAGACAAGAAGAGGAAAGAACAATTGGAAGGGCCCTACAACCATCATCCAGTCCTACTGCTCAACCACTTGAAGGCTAAATTCACTGTGCCTTTTACTTTGAAACTATCATATGCTTGATTTGCTGATTAAAAAAAGCTTTATCTGAAATCCAATCTAATTATAAAGGCATCTACTAAAATCCTGGATTACAATAACATTAAGGCTTGTGCAGCAAAGATAAGAATGTGCGAGGTGTGTATGTGGGGGGTGTATGTATGTGTCTCGGCTTTGCTGGCCAAGGTTAACTCTCCTGTGACATGTAGGCATCTCCTCTAGGTAAGTACTTTTACCTTTTTCACCACTTAAGCTCTCTTAGGAAAGGCAGATCTCTCAAAATCAGGAAGGTGTAATTCTGTATAGCCCTGGCTTTGATGCCTGCCAGTGGATAACTCCCATGTCTCCATTAACACCCAGATTTATTGAGTAACGGAATGAAAACTGAAGAAAAATCTGCTCATTTTTGCTTCCTCTATATAGAGTGCTCTGAGCTTCAGGAAAACAACCAACTGCTTTCTCCCAACAGATCATCTTCTACTTTTCTCTTTCTGGGAATAAAAAAAAGAAGAAAACGAAAAGGAAAATAATAATTTAAAAAGATTGAGCAATATTAACAGCATATTCACAAAGAATAATGCTAACAGGATCAGACAATTAGAAGACAGCAGGAATATTTGCTCTCATTACTGCTGAGAACATGGAAAATGCCTGTGTTTCCACATAAGTACTGGATTTGATTTTTCCTTCCTATTCCTTCCCATCCTTTATTTACAGCTCTGAACAGCATGGGTTTTTGTTTGGTTTTTTTTTTTTTTTCTTTTTGCTGTTTATACTATCAGGGTTAAAACATTCTGTAAAAACAGGGATCTGAGAGAGGCTGGGAAGTACAGAAAGTGATGGATGGAATAAATTAGCAAAAGGGAAATAGGATTCTTTATAAGCAAAAGTTACTTTTTGAAAGGTAAGAGGCAGGAAAAGTGCAACACAGAAAAGAAGTGCTTTGTAAGAACATGATGTGGAAAGATAACAAGAGGAGGTGAAGGCAAATAAGGGGAAATCATAGATGGTTCAGGGATGACATGCTATTTAATGACCTAGTAAAGGAAAAAAAAAAAAGAAAAAAATGAACTAAAGCCAGAAATGGAAAAAAGAAATAATAAAACCAGAAGAGAACACACAACTGATATATTCAAGAACATTACCAACTTCTTATTTTATAATTAGTTGTCACAAAGATCAACGTGTTCTATAAAGGTGCACCTACCCAGGCAACAAACTAGTGAGACGTTGTTTTGTATTTTCTTCAAGCTCAATGTATAGGATACTAGGCTTGGAAGAAACCAGGGATGTCAGCATCAAATAACTTACTGCAGCTTGATATAGGGGCTAACAACCAGAGCCATATAAAACAAGGAAACAAAACCTTACTGGTAAACTCCTGTGGGAAGAACAGCTCAGACAGCTCCTAGAGGCAACATTATATATATGCCTGCCCAGAGTGTTTTTACACAAATTTGTTGCTGTCAACTCTGTACAATTTTTATTGCAGCTTTTGATTTGTGCCAGCAGCTCTTTACTGTCAGGAGTACTAAAATTCACCCAAAGATATTTATGTCCAGAAATGCATCTAGGAAAAATGGTTATTTCCATTAACAGTACAGTCAGCAAGTAATTCATTAATGAGACAGAACAGAACTATCAATCATATCATTCTGTGGCTCATAAAGAGAGAGAGAATACAATATTGTCTGTGTTGGGTGTTAAAATATAGTGCTTAACAACTGTTTATTGTGACAAATATTTTCAAGGGAGTTTCTTTAGACAATTCTCCCTTTGACTGTAGTGAATCTTGCATGGCAAACACCTCTGGACTGGAAAGGCATGAGATGCTTTATTTTAAATAGTCAAAAAAAATTACAATAATAGCAGAGACAATAACCAAAACAACAAAAACTTGTGGGAGTTATACAGTAACTTCACTGAAGCAAGAAATTACAGGCACATCCACAACAGAACATTAATATTCAGTCTCTCTCACTGGGTCACAGCAGAAGCCCTAGGAATACCCCGAAGCACTGCCAATGCCAATGCCCACTGTATTACTTTTCTGCATGATATTTATTTGGCACTACACAGATGTCTAAGAAACCTACAGAAAGCAAAAGGCAACAGTTCTTCTATTTGTAAAGTGGGATGGTATAATGTGAAGCCACGGCCATATGTTATTGTGCACTGCTGAGACAAAACAGCATCTTTCTGTAGCAGAAACAAACACAAGTCCCTCACTCCAGACATCGATATTGGACAACTGTTAAACAAGCCTTTGTCCCAACAGCCTCTCCCCCTTGATCATAATATAATTTCCTGACTACATTTTCTTCAAACAGAAGTGTCACTCTGGGTTTTCAGAGACAGGTGAAGGCTCACCAGGAGTGCAGAATGGTGGGGAAGCCACACACTCAGGAGGTTGCTGTAACATCACCTGACTTTACTTTCAGTAAATATGGGCCAGGTCTGTTACGGCATTAGTAATCTCAGTCTCCAAAAACTACATACATTAATTCTCCCTGACATTCCAGGCTGGTTCATTTCCATGAACAGCAACGGAAAAAGGAATTTCTTTCTACTGTAGTTACTAACACACTAATAATATCAGGAAGAACCTTTTCACATCCCAGACTTTCTGTGAAACTGGACACATGCAAGTTTTGTATGCAATTAGGGCACACCATTTAGAGATTTTTTTTCCTAATGTTCTGACCCAGATTATTTAAACAGATATTTTGTGAGAGGTAATTTCTGTTATGTGGGAAAACAGACAGGCTGAAATGTAAACAGGTGTAGTGTGTTTCTGTAATTAAATTACATTACCAAAAAAATAGCTACAAATTTTGTCTCATGTTGCAATACCTAAAGTGATGATGTTCTTTCACTGTAAAAGTTCATCTAATCTCGTTTCATTTTCTCTTAATTCTAGTTTAGAAAAGCCTATTTCCGTGGGTTAAAAATTCTTAAGTATTTGAAGGGATGAAATAAATTATTTTGTGAATCCACCAATTTCATCTTGCAGCAACAGCAATCGATTTAATACTGGACACTACATTTTAAATGAATTAATTTTCTTTTGCCAGCGCAGTGTTGAAAGTGGTCTCTGCTGTCACTATGAGAAAGCACGTATATATTTAAGAAGGTTCAACAAAGATTCAGCTACTGATAGCTAGCAAATGGGCACCCATTAAAGAGATGAAAAGACTGATAACCACCTCATTTTACTTTTGTAGGTAGTGTATAATAGCTTACTGACCTCCAAAGGGGAAAAATGCCAGTCTAATGAGACTAGAAAATTGTGATACATTAAGTCATGCATCTAAGTAGCTCTGAATAACAAAAAAAAAAAAAATAAGGAGCACCATGGTGTTTCAGACAAGTGTTCATTGCCAGGCGAGAGGACACAAGATGGAGTAACCGATTTTCTTGTCCCGTTAGGAAAATATAACCCCCCAAACTTATCACCTGCTAGGATCAAAATGCTTCTGGATTCATTTACTCCATTACCCAAGTGAACTCTCTAGAGAATGAAACAACAGTTTCCCTGCCTCACACAGCCTAAACCTAAAAGCTTGGTAAACACTAGATTTATCTCACAAACCATAATTTTTAATTGCTAACACACATAGGAAAGGCATAATCCTCCACTGATGATATCATAGTCTACTGCCATGGAAATGACTGCAGTATCATAAACACAGGTTTAAGAAGACCTCACTATTGTAGGAAAGAGGGAAATTTCACTGGAATATGAATGACATTGGGAAAAACCACACGTAGATACTGTACAGTGAACAAACTCTTTACTAGTCAGCTAAAATATGGAAGATGAAGATGACAGCTAGACGTGCAGCTGAACAGAAAAGGGGTTCTCCTGTCCAAACACTGTATCACCGCCAAGGAGTCTGAACAGAGAGCCCTCAAATCCTGTCAGGGTTCCACTCTGTAAATTCACTACGCCAGACAGGAGTGAAATCCCTGCCCTGACAGGCTTACAGTTTAACCACAAGAACATGAACAAAGTATGGCTGTAAGAATATAATGCAGGATCAGAGAACAACATCGTAGCTGGAATGCTTCCTAGAATGAGTAAGTACTTCAGAAGTGGGAGGAAGAGAACTATACAGTCTCTTGAAGCACACAAAATAACATCAAGTCAGACGCAAATGCAGAAGTACAATCTCACTGTGGCAAGTGCTAAGTATCTCGGCATCAGCTCAGGAAAATACATATCTTTAACCTTCAGCTCTGAAGTACTTTGAGAGGCGTCAAACAACTCAAGGATTGGAAGCTGAAATCTGTGTGTAAGCTTTGTGTTGCCATAGGCCAGGAATACCAAGTACTGTGCAGGACCCCAAGTTGAGATGAGACAAAAAGTTTGAGCCAAGAACAGGGAGTGGAGAAATGCAGAAGGCGATAATAATCTCACTTATGTAGAACCTTTCATCTTGAAGGATCTCAAAGCAATTTACAAATTTACACAGACCAGACACTGCAGCTAGTAGGAGCAGAAGCAAGACAGCTGGGTACTCATTCATGGGAAGGAGGAGGCAACAGAGGACTTACTGGGTGCCTTATCTTCCAAACTACTGGTGCTGGGCGAAGATAGCGGGACTAAAGCAGAGCTTTTCCCTGAACTTCACCATGCAGCCATGAGAAAAAAACACAGAAAGCAAGCAGGTTGGCAGAAAGTGAAGCAGAAAGGCAGGGGACCTCTGGATAGCTGTTAGGGTGTAGTTTCCTTGCCTTTTATCTCAACCCATATTCCACAGCCTGTTCACACTTTCTACAGTAGAACCTTATGTAGAAGTTCTGTAGTAGAACCTGGTAGTAGAATTTTCCATTATTTTTTCCCTTTCGTCAAATTTCTCGTCACCTTTTTCTTATCTTTATAAAGCAGACTACCCTGTCTTCCCTTCTCCAACTCCAAAATGTTTTCCAAATGCATAGTAGGATAAATAGTGCTACCTCTTGGTTACTAGGAAGCCAAAGAAATTACTTCAGCTGTAGCATTCATGTAGTACAGACCTGACTGCTGTACCACAAGGGCAACTCTTTAGCTCAAAAACACTACTAAATACATACTATTAAAACTGAACTAGATAAACAAGTCTAAAAAACAAGGGTTGTATTAGTTATTGCTGAAATGGAATTGCTTCTGGAAAGATGGAGCCTAATTACAGTACACAGTAGCTTAGGACACAAAATGAAGACGCCAAATGAAAGGACAGGGAGGTTTCAATTAAATAGAACCCAGAAAGCCACACTTTTGCTGCACTTAAGTTAAAAGACATTTTAAGGACTTTCATAGTCATACTTCCCAAGACTTTTAAAATTTCCACGTTGCCATTTAGGAAGAGGAGTCAAAAAAAGAGTTTTCATGGAAAAGAGCCAAAGACAAGCACTGAGCAGGTGTTCTAGCACCACCAGTCCTTCTCAGAGAGGACCCACAGCATCCTCTGTCACACAAACAACAGTTTCTTCTACAAAGTGCCAGCTGGGATCAATGGTGCACTGTCTCTCACTTCGGGTTAATAACCTTGGTTATGAACTGCAAATGCAGCTCTTTTAATAGGTTAAAAAAAGTCATTGGTGGCTTTGCCCTAGTCATTTTGTGTTAATTTATGTAACACTCAGCAAGACATTTTTCCTCCTTTCCTACTTCTTCATTATTTTGTCATTTTTTTGTTAGAGAAACTTTGTCTGAAGCATTTGAGGTCTAGAGTATAACACCAAATACTTTTAATATGCTAAAACATTAAACTGTTTCTCACCTTAAAATAAACTAATGACAAAGATTGGGGGGGGGGGCAGAGAGACAATTTAATGACAAAGTTTACAGTAGTGTAAAGCTTCATTTGACATGAATGAGCTCAGATCAGGCCAGGTCATCAGATGGGTCACTACAGATACTCCAAAGCTGTATATGAATTTTTAAATAAATATTTTTAATGAATCTCATCAACATGATTTTTACCCCGTTTTCCTTTCTGGGCTCTCAAGATACAGCTTTCTTCCTGCCAGGCAAGATAAGTCAAAGGGGAGTTTTTCTAAACCACATTTAGGTCCTCTAAATTCATGACAGAACAACAAAACACTGAGCCTGTGCATCCTGCATTTACTGCACACCCAAACTTTGCTAGGTCAGAGTCAAAGACAAGGACACAGTAGAGGCTCTGAAATCAAGCCCAGATTTTTCACTATTACATAAACTAAACAATTCACAGATGACACATTCTCTCATGCCTTGATGCCTTTCTCTGGATCCAAAAGATTAATTCCCTCAACTGGACTAAGCTTGTATTCCTTCAGAGTTGTGCTTTCCCATGCTGCTGGCAACAACAGATTGACTAGAATGAGGAGTGGCTGCTGCAGGGGAAGCATTACAGATAAAAACAAAAACACAAATGAAATGGATTTGAAGGATCCTAGAACACTTTTCCCTGCTGCTAGGAGAAGCTGAAGAGCAGAAAAGAAAGCATTAAAGCAAGAAAAAAATTATAACATGGTGACTATGCATGAATGAGAAATGGTGAAAATGAGAACACAAGCGAAATACCTGGAAACAAAGCAAAGAAGAAAATGAGGTAATAAATGAACCTTTCCCTATTCACTCCAAAGGAACGCAAGAAAATTCTTTTCCATGTTCCCACAAAAAACCACTGAAATTTGTGTCCCAAATATTGCACTTTATCAAAGAAAGTATAAACATGGCTTTGGATCATGGACATTTCAAATGAATCATTTACTTTGGCACTTCTGCACACAGTAATCGCCACTAAAGGCTTAAAAGGAAGGTGTAGAATCTCACTATTAGAGATCCCTTTTGTGCCATTTTGCACAAGCAGAGACTGTGCTCGGTTAGCACAGACAGAATCACACAATCATAGAACTGTCTTGGCTGGAAGGGACCTTTCAGATCATCAAGTCCAACCATCAACCTAACCTGCCAAAACCACCACTACATGATGTCCCACAATTCGATGCATTCACCAGGCCACTCTGGGATGTTGATTCCCAAAGCGTATTTGTCACCACTGTCATCTCCAGTCAGGCAATACAGTACTTTGCACCTCAATGCTTTTTGTTCCATATCTTTCTTTTCTTGCTGAATGCTTTCAGTCAGTTTACTACTTGTAATAATTATTAACAGCAGTTGTTATAACAGGAGACTGGAATCAGAATTTTTAGTTGACTCCCTACAGGGAGCCAATCAACCTGAGGGAAGAAGGAAGACCACAGAAAATGATGACTTCAAATTTGGAACATCCTAACAAACACGGTTTTCCAGTATTTGGGCTATGGCCTCAAAAAACTGTTCTGCTGTGACTATCCAAAGACTGTTTTTCCATCTTACATTTTGTTCTTTGCTTCTGCTGTTTTCAACTGCCATGCCAGTTTCTCCTGTTTAATTGTTTTAGTGTGTCTGACTCTCATTGGTTTATATGTTTAGTCTTGTCCTGATTTAATAGGAATTATAGTGCCAATGCTACGACCAGTCTGCAAATATTAGTCAGAACAGAAACTATTTAAATAATACTATGGATGGTACCTGTCTGGTTTGATATCTAGATCATATAGAATAATGCTAGTTTTGTTTTCTACTACTATTGCCTGCTATTGCCAATGAAGTGTTGATTGTGTTTGTGAACCACAAATATGTTTTGTTCCTGGCCCTATTAAGCCAACTGAGTGTGGTTAACTGCATGTATGTACGTGAGGTTGTTTTGATTATACTAAATTCACTTTAGAAAACCCACATTCTGCCACTGCAGTGCTACAGGACAATGAGAAAAGAATTTCCAACGAGAACAGTGTTTTAAGAGCAAACCACTGGGCCCCTTCCCTTTAAAGGAATTTTAAGGCATGCTACCCTTTCTTCTGAATGTGATTATTTCTCAAAATAACATCTGAATACAGTCTTCAACAGAAGGCCCCCATCCTTTTCCTTCTCAGTCATTATGTAAGATGTAGTAAATTTCATGTTGTACATTTCCATTTCACACAGAGCTTATGCTTCTTTTAATCATCAGTTTACTCTTTTGAGTAGAAACTATATATTAACTTTCTTTTTTTTACTGTTGAATCTGGCTACCATATATCTAATGGTAGCTTAAGGCTTATCTTTCTGATTTTTGATACCTTGCCTCTAAAGACCTTGGATTTTTTTTTACCATTTGATATCTGCCACTATGAACTTCCAGCCGAGATTATATTCTGGAAGGTCAACATGATATTTTACCAGACTGAGTTATACTATCACACTGTCTAGTGCTCAGCTTCATTTCTCAAGAGACCAACCTCTAGAAAAGATAGGCTTTAGTCTTGGTGGTGAACATGCCTTTCAAACACAGTGTGTCCAAAAACATGTCTGACTTCCCAATCTAGTTTACACTGTCTCCTCCAAATCGGTGACAGACAGGTATTTAATATGATCACTGCTGTCTATGTCTTCTACAAAAGAAAACATCAGAATAAATGAAAGGCAAACTTAACAAAATCCTGATGCTTTTCATCTCTGCTGAAATGAACCCTAGCTTTAAGCCTAGAATATAACAAACCCCTCTAAATCCCAGATATAAAAGATGGTCAAGATACACCGTCCTGGCAACAATGCAAATCCTAACCTGGCAGTTTTTACCACCTTTAATAAAGCTTGATTATTGTTGCCTGCTTCATAGGTTTGCTCTCCACCTGGGTGCATTCCAGCATACAATTTAGTACTTTCCAGTTATTTTACCAGGACTTTTGTAACATGGAATACTTTTAAACTGTGTCTACGTGGGTACTACATGGATATTTGTCAGCTAAATTTAAATGCACAATTTTTTCTTATTTGGTGAAGTGCTTGAAGTGCTGTGCTAGTAACAAAAAGAATGAGGCTGTTCCTTCTTTTTCATCTGAAGCAAATTAGTTAATCACTAAAAGTCCTTCACTGCTCCTTAAAGTTGAGGCTAATAATAGCAAGTCAGATAAATTAAATCCTGTAACAAGAATGTAAGAAACCCTCTCTGCTGACTGAAAGGTGAAATGGCTTTTTTTGCAACCACTTAATCTCCTGTAAAAGCATTTATGGCTACAACCCATGGTTTAATCTCTGGTTACAGTGTGGCCAGTTAATATGGCTTGAAAGAAATTACTATTTCTACACTATCAAACTTGCAGCCAAGAAAAGGTGTTGGGGTTTTTTTGTTTGTTTGCTTAAGTGTCAAGAAAAAGCTCAAAGCTGTGGCTGTCAACAGTCTTTAAACTGGTAGACAACTTTTTGATGATTTTTTTTTTTTAAGAGAGACAGAAAAAGGAACACCTTGGGGTTAGAGCACTATGTTTTACATTTTAATAAAACGTCACAAGGATCTGATAGCTCATTCACACATAACGTCAAGATCAGTTCTACAACATCTTACTCTGACTTACAACTATTCTTCTTGGAAAGCTGCCAGAGTGCACTGTAGATTACATAAAGCATTAAAAGTTTCTGACACAGGTTCTATGATTATTTAAGGGTTTTCTTTGTTTCTGCAATGAATCTCTTTGCCTAAACTGTACTTGCTCCTCAGCATATTCTTCTAATCATGTATTCTACACTTCCTTGACCCATAAGCTTTGATATAATTGTCTGCTGATTCAGAGTGAGGAATTGTGGGGGTTTTTAACACAGAATTCCCAGCAGGACAAGCTGATGCAGTCCAGATACATATACTTATAAATCCTATTTTGACGAAGCCTGCAATACAGTTTTAAAACAGATGTGTTTAAAATAGTGCAAATCAAAGGCTGATTTGCAAGTTTCTGTGGCTGACAAGGTCAGCCAGTTTAGGTTAGTATTTGCATTGTTGCCAAATCTTCCAATTTTGCTTGAATTCTTCCAATATTTAGCATTCACTATGAAATGCAGACTGGTGGGACCAAGCACTTTCATGAACTTCTGTACTTTAACTTGTAAAATAAATTTCCAAACTTTACCTATATACAAAAATAAAAGACAGTGTGACCCAAGCCCCTAATTCTAATAATGAAATGCCCAGAAAATGAAGACTTTCTTAAAAAAAAATAAATTAATACATTTCAAACTAGTTTTAGGGTGTAGAGGTGCTAAATTTTGTTTCGTGCTTCCACTTCTTTATCTGTTTGGATATTAATAGCTTGGGAAGCCTTCTCTCTTTCTCTTCTTCTAGGTGTCACCTAAGTGTCCGCAAGTAATCAACTTAAAGCCTATTTTTCCACAGAGATACTTTTCCATTCAGTTTCTCTGCAATATTAAGCTTTTCCTCCTCACTTTTCTGGTGGAGACTAAGGCTCTGAACTAAAAATGTGTTACAGCTGACCAGCTTTATTTACCTTCATAAAACAGTATCAAACTCCTTGCTGATAAAGAGTATCAGAGTTCACGATTTCCCATGCGGAAAACGCTACTCTTCTGGCAGAGCTAACAGCGAGCCACCGAGCACAGCTGAAAACACAAACCCCAGTCTCTCTTCTCCCTAAAGTTACAGACAGTTGATCAAAGCTCCGGCAGACAACACGTCCAAACTTCTCCCCGTTCCCACAGTCTACTTTCAAAGCACTATTTGCAGGGCTGACATCACCCGGGCCCAGCCGCCTCCACCGGCAGCTCTGCTCCTTCCCCCTGCTGCAGCCAACTCCTCCCCTCGGCTCCCTCAGCCCAAGGGAGCCCGGGAGCTTACGCGCCGCCCCACCTCGCACCGCCCCCGCTTCTCCTGTCCCGGCTTGGAGGGAGACCTGACACCCGCTTGCCTCGGCCCGGCCTGCCCGTGGGAGGCGCAGGGAGTTCCGGGCACCGTGAAGCCCTGAGCTCCACGGACCTCGGCGCGCCACCGTCCACGGAGGGCGGGGAACCGGCCCCGCCGGCCTGCGGGATCTCCCCCAGTGGGTACTAACCTGACCAGGTCGGTCATACAGGATCCCACAACGACCACCTCAACGGCCATGGCGCCAGGGGCGGAGCAACCCCAGGCCCCGCTAACCGGGCCTTGGACCTTGGACCTTGGACCCTGGACCCGGCCTC
>VXBZ01003994.1:326537-354939 GCA_013399135.1 Heliornis fulica
GGGCGGCGCGGCGTCGGCGGCAACCGGGCCGTGGGGTAGAGGGGGAAGCGGGGTTTGGCAGGGGCCAGTCCGGTGTGCGCTCTCCCGTGGCAGGGATGAGGGAACGCGGGCCTTTTCCCCCCTCCCCGGGGGACTCTGCAGGTCCCCGTTACCACCCCCGTTCCGGGCTGGCAGGTTTAGGTACGGTGTTGGGCGCAGGGGCTGGCCGTGGGTCCCGTCTTCTCCTCACACCTGGACGGCGGGTACTGGCACCCTCAAAGTGCAAACCACGAAGCCAGGTTGAGGGTTCCCTCCCTCCACTCCAAGGCCTCCGTCACTATATCCACCTTTGCTGCCTTAATGCCTCGCTTCAGGCCCCGCTGAGTCCTTAGGGGTGAGGGAGGAACAGAGCCTCTTTCACCTGGACACTCTCCGGTGCCTCTTTCACCTGGACACTCTCCGGTGCCCAATGAGTAGTGCTAGGGCTTTTATGATGGTTACAGTGAAGCATATGTTGGGGTAGGCTGCTGAATCTAAAAGGATTCAACGGATACTTTTGTTTAGTTTATTTCAGGTATTTTCCTTCGGGAGGGAAACGGTCTAGTTACTTGTTACTGTTAATTCCCTTGAGCTTGTTTGTGTTCTGTTTCCAGTGCTGTGGGAAGATTAAACTGGGAGGGGGGGAACAGGTGTATGAAAACTGAAACTTAGAAAAGTGGTACAAGTGCTCTAGTTTGTGAAGGCCTTTGCTTACAAAATAAATCAGTAAGATTATCTGATACTCAGTACTTAAAGGGTCGCTGTCTGGTGTGTTGTGTAGAAGGTGATGGGGATCTTAAGTTACGCAATAAAACCAGGAAAAACGCCTAGCAGTCTTTACATCTTGTTTCGACCATATCTACATATTTTACTAACAAAAACATAAGGAATTGCATCCAGCAGTTCATTTTGGAAGGTGCATCTGTTCAATCACTGCATGTATCTGTCTCCCAATTCTACTGTCATAACACTGTCCCCTTAAAATGTGTCATTGCCACAACCAATTCTGAGATCTTGGTGCATGCCTGTAAGATCACTGGAGGGATATGTGTTTTGGGAATGTTTTTCATGGCTTAAGAAGTTCTTACTTTGATTAAGTCCAAAGGCACCCCTCTCCCCTGATTGAAATTCCTCTTCCCTACAGTGGAAATGGCAGGCTAAAATGAGTTTCCTGTTTAGCTGCTCTTGTAAAAAGTATCAGTTTAAATTCCCTTTTCAGTAGGTCTGAGCCACTGGACTTGAACTAGATCAGGTGTGGGTTTGTGTTTTCTCAGTTCCTCTGGGGAAGAATAAAGGTGAGTAGGCAGTAATTTTTGGTAGAAAGGTAAAAGATCAGGAACTTAAGTTGCAGTAGGTGTTTGGCAAACTTCAGTTGTTGCCCATTGTCAGTTACAGCAAACTATGTATGGGAAGAGAACGCAGTCTGTGTTAAGACATAGATACTTAATCACCAGGTTCTTGGCTGCTATGAAATACAACAGCCAGTGTATTAAAAATAATTATTATTTTTAGGAAGTCTTACTTTATTAGTCGTTTTGTTTGCCTTAACGTGCCTGGCCTTTGCATTGTTCAGATACATTCTGAATAGCTGGTGTAAATCCTCTTTAACGAGTATTGCTTCATATTACATCAGTGTGAATGACCTTCAGGGGAGCAGAATGTGTAACTTGAATGTTGCTACTAGTTTGTAGAATATCCATTAGTTACCAACTAGTGCTTGTAAACCGCCTGTTGGAAACAAGAGAAAGTTGCAACTATTGCCATAAGCTGTTCACGCTGTCTTTATAGAGCACTTATTAATACAGCAGTCCATGTGCAGTGTTTTGTAAGGCACGAAGTAGACTATGAATTGGTTTTATTTTTTTAAATAATCTTTAAATGTTTAAAGTTTAAGTATTAGCTCTTCTGCCTGCTTGTCAGTGGCGTGTTTATGTTACCTTGAGTCACAGCTTTGTTTTCTGAAACTGACAAGCTCATATAATTTTCAGCTGAAACTCTGTGCCTAAAAATGTGATCCAATATGTGAGCATTTTAATAGGCTACTTTTCTCCAACTTCTCCTACCAGTCTTACTGTCCATATTCTCCAAGCTTTTTGTGGTGCAATGAGTTAAAACATGTACATGCCCGATTTCAAAATTTCACCTAAGAACCATGAGGTTCTTAATGTGGCATAATTGATTCAGGGCAAGGTCACACAATTGAAAGCACTTCTGAAGAAGTTGTGCTTAAAATACATGTACATCAGCTTCCCAGTCTGAATGAAGATGCCTTTTAAAGAATACGTTGATACTGCTGAAAGGAAAGCAGAGTTAGGCTTTAAAAGGCAATGTGCAATGTTGTAAGTAGTTAATAAAGTAATATCAAAGTAATAACTGATTAGGGTTATGCTACTGGTATTAAAGATTGCAGAGAGATGGAGAAATAAACCCTTGGCCCTATTGCAATTAGTAATGTAAATCACATTGATTTCAGTGGAAGCAGTACAAATGTGGCTCATCAGAGATTCCTAATGGAAATACTCTCAAGAAGGGCTTGGCTGCAAAGTATCAGATTGACCCTCAATTGTATTTCTTTTCTTGTAGGGATAGGATCTTGATTAAAAGAACCTAGGTTTTATGTTGACAATGATTAAATGGCCACCTTTGTTGCAGAGGCAGGGGAAAATAAAAACTACCTCTGTCTGTTTCTTTATAAGCCTGTGTACACTTCAGTTACTCTACATTGCTGATCATTTATGTGCTTAGCTTTTTTCCTTTGATGTTTGCAGAGTGCATGTGAACTTACCTCAAATAAGTAGGATATTTTTTGATTTATTTCCCCCTCCCCCTTATCATCCCCGTACAGCTCAAGACAAAACAAAAGGAGCATATTAAAATGTCACCCGAAGTTGCCTTGAACAGAATTTCTCCAGCACTCTCACCATTCATTTCCAGTGTGGTCAGAAATGGAAAAGTAGGACTGGATGCTACTAATTGTTTACGGATTACAGACTTGAAATCTGGGTAAGTTCCTCATCCATAAAAATACCCTCAGAGTTAAAATGTCTTTTCAAGACTGAATTTTATTAGGTTTGTGTGTATTTAAACATTTCCAGTATATCTAGAACTGACATACTAGCTAGATTATTTTTTGTCTTACTACTATTTTACAGTTTGGTAATTTTGTAATTTGTCATATTGTTGGCAATAATAATCTTGTTAAATTACTTTCATCACTGCCACTTGATAGTGCTGTTTTTCAGCAGTGAGACAGTTATAAACATTTCTCCTGTTGTTTATCACTTGCTTAGTGGATCTTTTCTGTAAATTAGGAAACTTGAAGATAAATTTATATGACCTTACTTGTAATTAAGAATACACCAAATAAGAAAAAAGTTACCTTTATCTCTTTTTCTCCTTTGTCTGTAGAGCCAGGTATTTGAAATAGGCCAAGCTACTCCTTTTATTTTTAATTCCATAAGGGTTCATGATGGCTTTCAGGTAGTAGTAAAGTCTGTGATCCACATGTACAGAGGGACTCTGGTGTGTGAAAGCGCAAGCAGAATGCCAAAAGTAGAGAGTTTACTTTTGGCATTGTGCAGAGAGGGGAAACTCCCAGGGTGACTGAAAAAGGAGTAAGTTGAATAGGAATAAGATGAGACATGTCAGAAATTGCTTTATTCTTTTAGAGTTGTGCATCTACTGGCATCCTGGATTCAGGTATTTATTTGATACTAGAGTTCAGGGCCTAAATTACTTTTAATGAAAGGTGTCTAAATTGCCTAATTTGTACAAACCACTATATTGTGTATCATTTTGAATGATAGCTTAACCTTGAGTCGGTCTTGAGAACCAGCACAAATCACTGTTTAAAACTTAGTTCTGCTGAAAATTTTGTGTCATATGCTTCTGTAGGCTGCTTTGTTATGGTTCCATGGAGAGTTTAGGAGGTACTTTTCTGGCAGTTACAATGCCTTCTCAGTAAAGTGGTGTGAATTCTAAGGCTAGTTTCAAAGGAACCATTCCTTCCTTGTAAGGTGCTGGTTTACTTGGAGGTCTTAGAAGCTCTAACTTCGTTATTAGTGTTGCTTGGTTTGGCATTTAGGCTTGTGAGTTATGAGACAGGCTGAGCAGTTATGCATCTGCTGTTGTCACTTCCTGCTAGACCTTGCTTTTTCAGAACTAGTCTTGTAGGGAGACTGAGATGAGAGCTATCTTGTGTTCTTCCTATCAATTCCGAGAGAAAGGAGCACTAAAAAAGGCAGAAAACACAGCTGTAGTCTGGTGGTGAGGGCAGGAGCTTGTCAGGAGGTAGGTAAGGGTTTTGTTCTCTGCCGACTTATGCCACTGCCTTTAAAATAATAGTTTAAAATAATACAAAGTGGTGTTTTCTATCTGACTCTTTTCAGTAGGATTCTTATGTGTTTAAAGTTTTTGGCCAGTGATCTTACCAAGATCATCTTGAACTTGGTAAATCCTGAATGTTTTCAAGAGTTTATTCTTTATAAACTGAAAACTGCCCCAGCTCAAAACTGTTGATTCAAATTGTGTAGAGTTGCTGTGTTGCATGTGGAGTCTACAGCACAAACACAGCCCCTGACAGAGGTTGTCCCATATCTTGTTTAAAGGCATAGGTGCAGCTAAATGTAAATGCTAGCAACTTTTTTTTCTTATTCAAGAACATGGAAATGCACCTTATTCTTTATGCTGAGGCTTTTTTATGGCTTGAAGTTATGAGTAGCTGGAGTTGGGATAATCAGGATTCTGTATTTTGTTGAGAATTATTTTTAAGTTGGAGGGTTTTGGATTTTTTTGTTTTGTTTGTATGAGTAAGATTCTTAAAGCATTTTTTCTGCACAGGTTTTGTTAGCAATTGATTGAAACTTCTTTGAAATGTTATTTTTCATGCATGTGGCTTTTTAGGGAAGATTTTTGTTGCTTCTTAGAAATAAATTGTTGTTAGGCTATTATAATACAAATTGTTGAATATATGCATCAGCGTGGAAATACAATTTTCCTTATTATTTAATAATTTATGATGTCACTGAGCAGACAAGCAGCGTAGAATTGCTTACCCTAAGATGGGTGCATCACAGAATCATAGAGAAGTCCCTTCCATAGCTCAAGATCTAGTTCAGTGATCTTTAGTCTTTGATTTGTGAGCCCTTGGGACTCCTCAGACTGGTTTTAGTAGGTCCATGTCAGTTGATAAATAACAAAAATCCCTAATACACCCTATTGTCAATAGATTTAAATTAGGTGCTGGGTGCTGCCTCTGGAGGAAATTTTTGAGGGTTCTGACAGGCCAAAAATGGCTTGAAAACCATCAGTCTACCATTCTCCTCTATCCCCACATCATGAGGTTATTCATACCCATGTACACTTTCAATTTCTTTAAGCTTTTTTAAATAGACAAGTGACAGTGCAGAGGAACTTGCAGGCAGAGGGAAATGTAGGTGATACCTGCATGAAAGATACAGAAGTACAAGTGCATAAAGGCTGGACATGAACAGAAGGAGAGCAGTTGTTAGGGTAATGGGAATGAGGTTCAGGATGTACGTTGCCAAACTCCCATCAGTTTCAATGGGACTGAATCAGGCTTTAAACTTAAAAAGGCATGGGAATGTGAGGAAGAGGTATTAGAATGGTTGAAGTTAATAAATAGCAGTTCTTGATGCCACATGCATATGGCTTTTGTAAGTACAGTCAGTTCAGAAACTTTGCTTTTGAATAGTGATGGATGCATGGAAGGGGGGTAAACACACCCTTTCCATAACCTAGCTTGAGTTTATTGCAGAACATGCAAATATTTTATGCTTTATCTGTTGTGTTATGTGAAAGATTTTAAAGAATAAAATCAATACAATTTAATTATTTTAAGATGTTACAATACTTAAGGTAGTTATGAGAGTAACTATTAGCTTTGAAAACAAAACATCTGGAAGCTTTTGGGTCGAGAGAAGGAACTGCATGACTGCTCCACAAACATGTACTACACCATTAGTGTGACAGAAAATTAGGGGCTGCTGTAGGTACTCCACATCCTTGACAAATCAGGCTTTACAGTGTATAACAAACCGTACAGTCTGAAGATCCAGCCATTCTCATTTCCTAGGCTTTAGGAACAGGAGCTGTGGTAACATGCTGAATAGAGTAATATCTCCAAGGCCTTGCCCATTCAGAACCTTGACTTTGACATTCTTTACTCAAAAGTGGGAGGAATTCCCTTTTATTTCACCAGTTCAAGATGAAGTTCCTGGTTTATAGCTTATCATGTCAGTTGATTTGTAAATTTTTAAATATTTGAAAAATCAATCCACATGACAGGTGGTTTTAGAGAGGAACTTATTTGGCACTTACTCTAACTTATTGCAAAATTTTATTGTGCTTTATAAACTGTATTAAAGAGCTGATTTAGATGAAAAGTATGATGATATGTTAATTTGCTTTGCTTGCAAGTGTGGGAGGGAAATGTCACAGTAAGGAAATCCTATTGTTTTGCAGTCTTTGAGTATGTAAATGTTTTCTAATAATATGTTACAGTTCCATAATGTCTGTGTGTTTTACACACTTATTAGACAGTACCAGTCTCATCAGACACTTACATACATTTACATCTATGAGTAGGACCTCCAGGATCTAGTCCTATTTATAGGAATTATACGGCCACTGGTGATACAGAGTAAGTAAAGAAGTATGAGTACCCTTGAACTGAGCTCAGTAATATGGCCTAACAGGAAAGAAGGAAACTCTTCAATAGAAATGGTAATAAAAGGTTAGGTGGCCAAGTCTGCAGAGCTGTTACTTTCTTTCTTGTCAAAAGGGCTCCCCAGTGAACAAAAATAGAACTGGAGTGTTGGGTCACATCTGAAAGACAGCACCTTTAGCAGCATTGATTCTGGTGATAAGAAAATCCTGGCAGGCATCTCTGTTGCATTATTAAAAGGCATTTTTTTGGATGACAGAGTGCATCAAAGCATTTTAACTCTTGCATAGGATATTAACTTGCTCTGGACCTAAAGAAAATTCTGCTGCCAGTTGAGTCGATGCCATATATTGTATCATTCAGTTAATCTCCAGTGATGTCTCTTTGAAATAATGACCCATCTTAATTAGATATTAAAATCTACTCAGAACTGGCTAAATGGTGGCTAGGATGTTTTTCTTAGCATTTATACATATAATCATGGGAAAGATGTTGAATAGGCAGAAGTGATTATTAAGTAGATTTAGAAACAGAGGACACTTTAATATGTAAAGGGTATTTAATTATTGTATAATGTAGAATCCAGTTATTTAAGAGTCTGCTGATTTTCCAGTGATGTGTTACAGTAGTAAAAAACTTACCTGTGGTGGTCATTGCCTTTGAGAACTTCCTACAGCTGTTCATCAAGGCTCATGCTTGAGCCTCAAATTATACCATAAGCCTGTTCTTAACCTACTCTTTGGTTTTTAGATTACTTGGATGTATTCACTTTGAAACTCCACGCACCAGGTGGAGTTTCAGAGTGAATATATTGATTTCAAACTGCATATATCAAGAGTTTATTTTCTTTAGATACCAGTTCATAACAAATTTTTAAATTTCATACTTGTTTATGAGGAGATTAATTGCAGAATTTTTATGTAACTGGATCATCACAGAATATTAGGAGTTGGAAGGGACCTTGAAAGATCAGTCCAACTCCCCAGCCCCAGCAGGATTATCTAGACTAGATCACATAGGATCGTGTCCAGATTGGTCTTGAATGTCTCCAGAGAAGGAGATCCACAACCTCATAGCAAACCATGTCGGTATTTTCTTCTTTGGAACTGTCTGATTTCTCTTGATTTCTGCCTCTGCTTGATACTGAGTTATATTTGCAATGAATTATGTTGCTGAAAGAAACCTTTATGAAAAGTGGTCAAAAAACATAGAATATCTGAAGCAGATTTTAACATATACATTTACTACCAAGCTGCAATAAGATATATATATATACACACACATATATAACTTTATTGCCCTGCTTCCTAGTGAGCAGTGATGATTTACTTTTTGTGTTATCAAGTGGGCTGCAGTATGCTTTGGTATTTCCCTTTCTTTTGGACATTTCCCTTTTGAAAGTAAATGTGTTACGTGAGAATTTAATTAAATAGTGTGGGTTTTTAACTGTGAAATACTGTTGCAATACTGTTAGAGTTATTTGAAGCTTTGATGGAGCTTTTGATTAATTTAAATTGAAAAATTCTGTTTCAGTTACTTGAGGATCAAATTCAAATTCCATCACTCCCATTGTTATCTATAGTTAGGGTTTTTTAACATGTGTTTTGCTTTGCTTATGCATGAAGCTTAATGATTCTGACTTTTCTGAACAAGATTGCTATTAAAAGCTCTTTTAAAAAATAATTATAGTCTTAGTAAAATACATACTTGAAAGGGCATGACAATTTCTAGGAGAGGTGTGGTCTTATGGGTCCTTTACTGCTGTATTGGCCAAGTCATAAACTATTAACCTTTTGCACAGAGTAGGTTGTTTCATTCCAGTTTCTGATTGTCCCAGTTCTGACCAGGACAGAGCTGACTTGCCCAAGCAGCCAGCACAGGTGAGCTGAGTTGTCCTGAGCTGTTTCCACACCACCTGACATCAATCCAGCTCTTATAAAAGGGGTGGTTGGGCAGAGGCAAGTGCTTGGTGCAGGAGGCTCCTGTGTTGGCACAGCCAGTCATTGTGCCACTGTGGTACTTGGACTGGAACTCATGACTCTCTGATTAAGCATCCCATTCTCTACCAACTGAACTACTGACTACTTTTTACTACTACCTTTACTACTACCCTCAATCAAAATTTAACAATCTGAAGCTGTGATAGGACAATGAGAGAGTTGTTGCTGTGAAGCAGTACTTGGAACTTCAAAAAGCAATTTTTCTGTGCTGGTCCAAAAAGTCTGACTGTCTCCAAGATTTCTGTCTCCTGCATTTGTTTCCGAATGTTGAAAAAACAAAAGCAAAATGTCAGTCTGATAAAGATCTAAATGTGGTGCATACATTTGGCAATGGTTTTGTAAATATTCTCCAAATTCAGGCATTTTTAAAATTACACCAGTTTTAAACCAGGTGCTTGAAGTTGTTCAGCAAAAGTGTGTTTATCACTTTCAAATGCTAGGAGTAAAGAAAGTATTTTAAAAGTAAAGGTAATATTAGATAATTGTGGTAAATTGGGCTCTAGTTTGAAAGACTTACATGTGTTTTCCTAAGTATGATTCAATTTAAATACTGTATAGCAGGTCTTTGGTATTAGACTGGGACAGTGAGTAGCTTCCTTTTGTCTGACATATGTGCCCAATACAGTTGGAAAGACCTTACCTTAGCCAAAATATACATCCTGGTATCTGTACTCATTGAACTGCTTTTGAAACCCAGGACTTATGTTAATGTATTTTAGGTCTCTGTACAGGACTTTCTGTTGTTGTAACAGATGTCTATCTTGGTATTGTGCATCACTGCAGGAGAAAAAATTTCATAAAACTTTGGGTTTTGTTGTAAAGTTAGCTGATAGTCTAATAATTGGATACGTGGTCCATTTTCTACCCCTTTTCCAAACCCTTTCAGCACACAGATCCAGCATTTGCTTAATGTAACCTGGAAAGATCTCTAGCATACTATGAATCTTGGATGAATATTACATTTTGCCAGAAGCTGAGAACAACTGGCTTTTAATTCTTTAATCTCCCACTGAGTAGGGAAGAATATATTACTAGATAGCTGTTTGGTAAATTCTTCCAGCCTTAGGTATGGAATTAGGTTTCATGTTAGCCTGACTCTCTCATATATATGCACACCTATATGGCATAACGTTAAATAGTGAATTGTCCTGGTTTCAGCTAGGGTAGAGTTAATTTTCTTTCTAGCAGTTGGCGTACTGCCTTGTTTGGGAGTAAGAATGAGAACAGCACTGATAACACTGATGTTTCTAGTTGCTGTCAAGCAGTCAAAGACTTCTCAGTTCTCCATAACAAGAAGGCAGGGGGCACCCAGGAAGCTGGGAGTGGATATGGCCAGGACAGGTGACCCAAACCGGCCAAAGAGAGTATTCCATGCCAGTTATGTCATGCTCAATATAAAGGGTGACCGGTGGGGGAGGAGGGCACGGCTTCAGGACGTGTGGTTTTGGGGATGATCCAGTTGCAGGACAGCTCTGAGCTGTATGGCCTGGGGCGTGTGGTTCGGTGAGAAATTATATCCTGTATGACCATTTTCATATATTTTATTATGAAGTCCTATTGTTGTTATCTCTTTACTGTCCCAGTAAACTCTTATCCCAACCCGTGAGGTTTGTCTTTCTGTGTTGGTTTTCTATCCTTTCACCTCCAGTATTTCTGAGAGAGAGGCTGCATGGTGTTCAGCTCTCAGCTGGGGTGAAACCACAACACTAATAAAGGAAGCAAAACATTAACTTTTGAAAGCAGAATCTATACAGGATTTTCGGACTACACAGTTATTCTCTGAAAGTGTGAAAATCAAAAATGTACAGGCTTTTTCTTATGATCACTATGGAAGCCTGCATAAAAATTTTCAAAGGGAAGTTTCATTGTCATAAGAGTCTCTTTTATTGGCATTTAGGTTGACATTTCTATGTTGCTGCCCTTTTACATGCCCCCGTATAAATGCTTTGTGATCTCTTGAACATCAGTCATGGTGCTTTTTCTTCTGACTGATGGAGAAATGAATTTTTCTGACCGTTTGGGTAACTGTCCAGCACTGAAATTGCAGTGCAAGTTTAGTATCTCAAATTCAACCACACCAATGCAATATGATGCCTGAACTATTATAATCTGTTTACTGTGATACTTAGCTTAGGCATTTACTTGGCACTGCAGTCTGTAGACATACCTTGAAGCAACTTATTATCTAACTGGAAGTGAGCATGAAAAGAGTATTTAGAGCTGTATGCATAACTGAACAGAGTTTCATTTGCTCTTGAAATTGGTATTTTTATTGAAGAGACTGAATTCAGTCCTTGAGGTAAAGTTAAACCTTCTAACTAATCCATAGAAAACCAAAGGTGATCAATGGGAAAATATTTATTGTCTCACCTGAGAGAATGGAATTAATATGTCTGAGGCAAACCATTCTGCAAAATAGGCCACAGGTTCTCTCTTTGTAATCTCTATTATATGGCTGGAAGAATAAAATTAGATTACTAGGACTCAGTATTTTTTTTATTTTATTGTAAGATGAAGAAATTCCCAGTGAAATAGATTAATGAAAGGAAATTTCAGAATTCCATTGTGGAGGAAAGGTATAAAACAACAAATATAGAAGTATCTAACAGTGTATATCCTAAAAAAAAAACCTATGGAAAACAATTCCTGTGCATCACTGAAATAGTGCTTTTTTAAACCACAATTGTGACAACAGTCTTGTTACTGTTTTAGATCCTCAGTTCTCCAATAGAAAAGCTATGGATTATTCTTGTTTGTAGTTAGGGTTACCAGGGACCTTTCAAAATGTTTCCCACTTTACATTATTTCTTTCTCTCTTTTCTACATCTTCTTTCTCTAGAACACTGGGTTCAATTTCTTGAGTAAAAGTTGGTTTGCTATTTGTTGTTCATTTCAGCCATGGATTTTTTCTGTTTGTTTTGTTTGCTTTGTGGGGGAGGGGTATGATACAATGTTTCTTCTTTGTTAATAATTCTGCAATGAGAACTTTGTGAGCTACTAGATAGTGGGCTATCTTTCTTGTTTTTCAGATTGCCTTAGTCATAAGCCTTAAATTAAACCCTATAAAAGTGGTATGATTTCAGTCCAACTGCAAACCATTTTCAGGCAGTGAAGACACTTAAAATGAATAATTTCCTTGGAGATGTAGAGTGGTGTAGTACCTTCCATGTGACTTTTGTTTTGGTTTTAACATGTGGCACATAGGCAAAATTAAGTTTTATTAGATAGATGCAGGAGGGAGGAGAACTTGAAGTGTGTGAGATGTTCTAAGTGACATCAAGACAGATCAAGTAATTTGCGGTGGGTTGGGGACTCCTAGAAACTTTGGGTGATTGGACTTCTTTTCACTACTGTCAAAAGGTGACTTTACTCATAAGTAGTCTCATCCTCGCAGGAAATTCTGCTTGTTCTGTTCCTGTAGAACTGCTAAGGAATCAGCCCAGTCTGGCTCCTACTGTGATGCTGGGGGAAAAAAACAGTAGATTGGATTATGAGAGCAAGAATAAGCATTTGCAGAGGAGAAAAAAAAAAGTGTGACTGTCACCAAGAATGGGGTATGTGCAACTGCTTTCTTTAGGTATAGGTAGATGTGACCATGGGGAGACCAGTGACTAGTTTTATGCTTTATGGTATAGCCTTGAAGATGGTATACCAGAGCTGAAGTGGCCGAGTACTGTGGGAATTAATTTGAGAACAAGAAGTAGAAAAAGACAAAGAGAGGTGAGAGATTCTTAAGCCGAACTGACTTAGTGGAGATGTAGCATGCAGCTCTGGTGGGCTGGCTTTTTGCAGCTGCAGTTCCACAGAGTGCTCTGTTGTCTTTTTGTGTATGATTAGGATTTCCCTGTCTTTTTAAATTATTGCTTTTCTTTAGTGTTGTAATTAATTGAAAATAATGCCAGAAGTAGAACTACTGATATTTTTATTAATAGAATCATTTAGGTTGGAAAAGACATTTAAGATCAAGTATACCATCAAACTATGTCCCTAAGTACCATGTTTACATAACTCCAGGGATGGTTACTCAGCCACTTCCCTGGGCAGTCTGTACCAATGCTTGAATCCTTTCAGTGAAGAAATTTTTCCTAATACTCAGTCTAAATCTCCGCTGGCATGGCACAATTTGAGGCCATTTCCTCTTGTCCTAACACTCACCTGAGATGTGGCCTCACCAGTGCCAAGGACAGGGGGATAATCCCTCTGTAGTCCCAATGGCCACACTAGTTCTGACACAAGCCAGGATGCTGTTGGCCGCCTTGACCACCTGGGCACACTGCTGGCTCGTGTTCAGCTGACTTTGGAACAACACCCCCAGATCATTTTCTGCTGGGCAGCTTTCTAACCAATGCTCCCCAAGCCTGAAAATCTCCCAAATATGGGGTTGTTGTGGTCCAGGAGCAGGACCTGCCTTGCTGAATCTCATGCCATTGGTCTTGGCCCATCAATCCAGAACATACAGATCCCTCTGTGAAGCCTTCCTACCCTCAGGCACATCAACACTACCACCCAACTTGGTGTCATCTGCAAAGTTACTAAGGATACATTTGATCCCCCTGCCCAGCTTTTTACTTGAAGTGTATACCCATCCAAGCTGAGAGCAGTCAGTTGAGCAGCCAGGAGAGTGCTGTGGGAAATGGTGTTATCTTTTCATAGGCTTTCTGATGTGTCTGTGGTTCTCTAGTATTTTATATGAGCAGACACAATTTGAGGTTACCTTTTAGAACCTGTGTGTGGCTGAGAGTTACGTTCCAAGTGTAGTGATCGTTGTTTCGTTTTAACTTTCATGTCCAAAGAAATGAATTCGTGATTGTTGTATTAACATAAATTTCTTCTGAGAGTTTATGAGTTTAAGAAATCAAATAATTATAGATCCTTGACCAGAAAGCTCTAAAAATGGGCAATTAGAAGAAAACTTCTAAAGAAGATGTGAGAAGACACAGGTTCGCTGGACTTCTCCTAAGATTGTTTAGTGAGTTTGCTAAAGGGGTGAAATACATAAACATGAACTATGCTTTTAGTCCTCTTTTTTTTTTTTTTCCCTGTTACCAGTTCATTTTCTAATAAACTAAACAGATCAACAGTGTGAAATAATTTACTTAGAAAACAAGGTGGGAGTCTTTATGGCTACTACAGATGGTATTGGGAGCAATGCTAACTGACTTACTAAAACTTAAACTAGCTTAGCTTTTGTGACTTTTTCTATGACTATGCTCTTTCTGTGAACACTGAAAGGATCTGAAACTCCAGGTGGTAGACTAATTTCATACAGGGGGAAGAATGGTTCTCTTTTAGAGTGATCGAAAAGCAAAAATATTCCTTGGCTTGCTCTTTTTTTCTTTCTTCAGAGATTCAATTCACAGTAGTGAACTGTAGAAGCAGAATGTGGGAGATGATAAGGTTTTAACTCATTACAAAGTAATTCATAATCAAAGGGCATTTACAAAAGTATGAAACAGGACTTTGGACAGGAAGAAAGGGAGTTTAAGCTAATCCAGAGGATGCATCTGCCACTCCTTCACACTCCTATCTTAACACTTCGCTTATGAGTTCCAGGGATTTTGGGTACAGCTGCTTTTCCAGTATAATGAAGTGGTGCTTTATTCTTGCCTGAATATGTGACAGAAAGGTAGTACATGATACAGTGAATTCACTAGCTTATTTACTAAGACATAGTCTGCTGGAGTGTGAATTATGAGTATTGTCCCACTGAAATTTTCTTGTTTCTGTTCATTTTTTAATCATGTCTTCATTAAAATATTCATTTTCTCTTTCTGTTTTATTTTTTGGGGGAGTGTTTGCGTCATAGTTTTTAAAGAGTTACAGACAATTACCTGTGTGTATGAAAGAGCTTGCTTACATACATAATCAGTTTGATTATAAAGATGTTTCTAAACTATGTTTGTAAATCCTGTTTTGTTGAAAACTGTCCTTTGTTGGTTAATTATTTTTCTTTATTTGTATCCTAATTAACTCTTTGAGGCCCACTGGTAATGAGCTCCCACCTCTAAAGATTTTATGAATGGAAACGTTTGAGATACTTTTGATATTTTCAAGCATGTTTGCAAGTATATTAGATGCGGTGTTGGTTATCAGATCTGTGTTTGTACTCCTTTCTGTGGTGGCCCTTTCCAACCTATCCTAGGATAGAACATCTCAAAATCAACCTACTAGGCTGAATGAAGAGGGAGTTTGTGATGCTAGAAAGAATCATAAGCGTGTGGGGTTTGTATGTGCATCCATTTAATACAGAGGTTCTCTAGAGCATATTTCAAAATATGTATATATGTATGGAAAATCAGCACTTACAGTAGATTAAGTTTTTTTCTAGGAATATATTTAATGTATCTGGAGACAATGTGGATTTTCCCATTAGATAACTGGCTTGAAATGCTGTTGCAATTCTGAAATATCATCCGTACTAATAGGGTTCAAAACCAGCATCATATGTATTATACAAAGACTGCTTTTGGTATTGCATAGTTGTCATGGTTTAGCCCAGGCTAGTAACGAAGCCCCACGCAGCCGCTCGCTCACTCCTCCTGTGGGAGGATGGGGGAGAGAATCGGAAGTGTAAAAGTGAGAAAACTCACGCGTTGAGATACAGACAGTTTAATAGGTAAAGCAAAAGATGAACGTGCAAGCAAAGCAAAACCAGGAATTCATTCCCACTTCCCATGGGCAGGCAGGTGTTCAGCCATCCCCAGGAAAGCTGGGCTGCATCACTTGTAACAGTTACTTGGGAAGACAAATCCCATCAGTCTGAATGCCACTCCTCTTCCTGTGCTCCTCCACCTTTGAGCCCTTTATAAGGTGAGCATGGCATTATATGGTATAAAATATCCCTTTGGCCAGTTTGGTCAGCTGTCCTGGCTGTGTCCCCTACCAGCTTCTCGTGCCCCATTCCAGTCATTCTGTTGATGGGATGATGTGAGAAGCACAAAAAGCCTTGACTGTGCCAGCACTCCCCAACAACAACAAAACCACCTCTATATTCTCAACATCATTTTCAGCACAAATCTAAAGCACAGTCCCATGTCAGCTACTGTGAAGAAAATTAGTTCTATCCCAGCCAAAATGAGGACAGTAGTTTAATTTTGTACTAAGTTTGAAGAAACCACCTAGGGTAGAAATGTGTTATGAAAGCAGTGGGTTTATATATTGGAAAGTTCTTTGTAATAGTTGTGAATTGGCTTTCAGGTTTTAATATTCTGAATAAAATATGGATGTAAGTAGTGATCACTGTAAATGGATTTTTATTTCCCAAAAGCAGTGGTGTGTGTGTGTGTCTGAGCCCCCCTCTCTCATATGTGAAATACATATGTCTGTATAAAGGGGAACTGAAGATGAAAATTGGTTCATTAATTTCTCTCTCACACTTCAAATTTTGCCTGATTGGCAGAATTTTGTTTGGATCGGTTGGTTTTCGGCAGCAGCTGCTCGGCACACTTTTTGTGTAATTTCAAGTCCCTGTGAGCCTGCAAAGCTTTGTGCAGGGAGCTGTGGTATGATACAGATTTTCACCATCAGTGTCAGGTCTCCAAAATGTGATTTTTTTTCACCATCTCTCTGTTTTGCGATCTCTGCAAAAAACCTGTCACCTGCTGGCCTTCCTTCCACTTTCCTCCCCCCTCCATACACTTTAATTATTCTTAATGCCTCTGTAGATGACTTACCCATCTGTTCTGAATTCTGCAATTAGTTCTTAATTAAATGGGATGAAAAACTGTGTCTTCAAGGAACACTGGAGCAGATTTCCATCTACAAAAATGAGGGAAAGAATAATCTAAAGGCATCACAAAAGTCTATTCTACTCAAGTTTAATATTAGGTGTTAGCAAATGTGCAGTAAGAGCTTTGGGTGGAGTTTTGAGTTTGCTGCCTCCTATTAGTAACAAGGGATTTACCTGTCTTTCCTTCTGAATTATGTTTGACTCTTGCTGACAAAACATACAGCCTCTAAACCCCTGACTGAAATATATCTTGTCATTACTACAATAATTCTCATTTTCTTCTTTAGCCATTGCATTATGAAAGGAACTTGACCTCCTTTTTCCTTAATAGTATCTTTATATGACACATACAGGAACAGTTAGACAAATATACTAGGTGTACTAGAGCTGAAAAAGTTGGGAATACAGCCAGGGGTTAGATCAGAACTGTCCTTTGTGGTATTGCTTTTTTTATTCTGTTTTTGCTTGTGTTGGTTTTTAGTAGTGTTTGCCATCAGGATATCATTAGTGTGATGTGAAGCCTTCTTGGTTTTTACATCAGCAGCCTGGGGAACAAAAAAAGTTGTCTGTTGTCCAAAAAGTACTGATCCTTAAGAACAGCAAATATAAGCATCATGAGATTAAAGAAGCTCTTGCATCTTTGGCAATTCAGGTTATACAGTCTCAATATTAAATTCCTGAAATTACAGTGGCTAAAATTCTTAGTCTAATTTGTCTTTGCTATTATACAGTAAAATTAATTTATGATCTTACTTCAGCTAGTAAGAGTGGTAGAATTTTTGTATGATCATAGAAGGAAGAATAAACACATTTCAGACTTTTTAAATCAAGAAATTTGATAGTCACCAAATAAAACTGACATGAATATTGAAGCATACACCTTTACCATCAATAAAAGAAGGAAAAAATAAAAAAGAGGTTGTTTTTTTTTTTTTCAGTAGAGCTGTTGTTTTCCTGTTGGCATTTCTGGATGTTTGCTATGGATTTATATGGTTCTAAGCAGAAGATTTCTAGGAGTAGTGTAAAAACCCAGAGTGAAATTTTGGAATATGAAGAGATGGAGTTAGGGTGTGATGGTGTTAGTTTTGGGGTTTAAAAATATTCCTTGGATAGAATACCCACTCATCTCCAGACATTAAGGATTAAAGTGGTAAGCACTTGGGCTTTTGTTTCATTGTGACCCCTTCAGCTGGCACAGAATTAAGACTTTAATTCTGGATTAGACTTTATTAGAGCCCAAATAATTTAAAACTGTTTATACTGGGAATACTTTCAACCGATGGCTGTAGAAAACTGGTTGATAGGAAAACTGTGTTGAAGTTTAGTGCTATCATGGTTTCAGTCCTGTAAAATACCAAAGTGGCTCAGAAGGAAAGGGAATAGTTTCGTAGGGGTTTTTTAGCTTAAGCAAAACAGAAGAGTCAATTCAACAGAATAGTCAGTTTCAAATACACTGGTATAAGAGAAAACCTGGGTGTTAAAACTCTGGGAAGAGGGATTCATTTTGCAGAAAAATACCTTCTACTATACCTATCATGATGCTTGACTCCTAGCAGCAAAACTGAACTGACAGTGACTTTTTTTTTAATAACTGCTTTAGTTTATGTGTGTTTTTATTTATTGTGAGAGAAACCTTTTCCAAACAGGTCACAACTGACAGCAGTAACAGTAAGATGCATCAAACACTCAAGAAAGGAGTGTTCTACATGTTTCCTACTTGACATATGTATTTTATAAGGATGTAATGTATCTCGACTCAAGTTTAAACCTTGGTATTTGTTCAAGCAGCTTAGCTAAAATCTGCTGATATAGAGTTTGTCTTCAGCTATTGTTTCTTACATACTTGATTCAACATACCAGATTGCAACTGTAAGTCTCAGCACAGCTCCTTTGATTAGGGCAGCATGATTTTAAGTAATACATTCAAGGATATTCCTTTGTCTCCAAAACTTGTCAAGTTGATGATTCTTTGATGTTTTAGTAGGGAAACCATTGTGGGAGATCTTGTGGTACAGCCTTAATTATTTTATGAAAACTAATTCACACCACTGCTCTGAGCATTGGAGCATTAATTTTTGCTTCCATGGATTTTCTGTGTAAAATATCGACTATTTAGATGAAGACATGCAAACCAGTGTAATATTGTTCCATGAATAAAGAGGAAGATAGCACATCTATTCATCATGAGTTGGAGTCAGCTTTTGAAATTAATTTTCAGCACCAGATATACTGTTCTATATGTCAATTCCCTGCGAAGATAGGACAGCAAATAATCTTGAAAGGAACTTGTCGCAAGTAGGTACTTTTCTTTGTGACTTCTGTGCATACAATATTAATTAAAATGATCAGAAAATGTAAAATCTTACTGTTTTGGAGTGGATAGAGGCCAAACTTCTGGTTTGCGCTCATTTGTAAGTATGAGAGGTTCCCATGTGTTAAAGAAATTCAAGCAGGAGAGGGTGCCTGTAGTTAAGTCATGATCTGTGACTTTCTTTGGAAATAAGGTCATGCACAGACTGCTAAACATACGAAAGTTTTTATTTGCCTTAGGAGTTTTGTTCTTTTCCTGTTTATACTAAAAACTGTCTCCTTTCAAATGGATGTATGTAAGATTTTTTGCTTGGTTGCTCAGCCTATTGTAGTCATTGAGATCTCTTGCACAGCCTAGCCAGAGTAATTTGGAGGAGAAAAAAAAATAGACTACGAATACTGTCACTTTCCATCACTTCTAGACCAGTAAAATTAAAAATGTCTCTAGTGGAGTATAATAATCTTGGAAAGATACTTGGTATTGCTTTTAGGGACATTTACTATTAAATCAGGCTTTTATTTTAATGTTGAAGAATATTACACTTTCCCTAAGTATTTCCAAATGGCTCATTGTGTTAAAAGAAAAGTTTGTAGGGTATTTGCAGGATCAGAAATTCTTGTCTGTTGAAAAGCTAACAATGTTGTTTTGATGGTATTTGAAAAATGTGCCTCAGACTGTGACCTGTGATACTTTGAAAGAAGCTTCCATTAAATATTAACTGATGTTGCAGAAGTATTTTGGAACTTGCAAATGATTTCTCTGTGTATGTGTTTGCTCCTTTTGGTGCTTCCTAGAATTGGTCTTATATGTGATGTAAGCCTTAGAAATTACTTGAAAGTAGGCAAGAATGCTCTTATACCTATAGTAGTTAAATTATTCCAGAGCCATTAAAACACCCTAACAGTGGGTACTTCTATTTTGCTGTTCTCACTTACTAAAAAAAACCCCACATCTTTGAAAAAATCGTATTTTGTTGTTACTGACAGACTGGAGTGCCAGTCTTTCGTATGCTCAAACAGAGCCGGTGATACTCCCAGTGAGGGTGGTGATACTTGCTGTTCTTGGAAAGCCCTACCTAGATTTAATTCAGAAAGAAATAGTATAGACCATTTAACCAAAACACCTTTCAGCTCTGGTCCTGCCCTTCAGTGTGCAGTGTTCCCTTTCATGTTGAAGTAATATTCTGCCAGTGCATTCTTCCTAGATGAAGCAAGATGTGAACTAATCTTTTCTGAAACTTGCTTTCCAGTCAGCTCTGCATACATCTGATAGTAGTTGTATCTAAATCATGTTTCTGTAGATAGTTCTGCATGGACCTCTCACAAGACACTGCAAAATCCTTTCTAAAGTGGAGTTAGGACATGTGTTGCTTCCCTTTTATTTGCAAAAGCAGTTAACTAATTTCTGTAATGATACTGAAAAAATATGCAGTGCATTCTTGAATCAGTGTAGGCTGTTAATTGTATCTGCATTAGATTCTAGGTGCACACAAGTGGTTTTCTTATGTTTTCTGGTATTTTTGTGGAAACTTCATTTAAGTTAATTGTTCTGTGGCTGGTTCTCTTTCATAAAGCTACATGTGGGTACAAATTTGATTAAATAGAAAACGTAGCTCGCTGAGCAAAAACAATTTGAAGCTAGCACACGTGGTTTCCTTAACTTTCAAGGGTGAAGAGAAGAGAGATTGTAGAACCAGCATCTGAGAGAAATAGTCCTCTAAAGCATTTTGAGTGTGTGAGAATTAACATTACCCCATTTGTCCTCTCCTATGAGGACAGGCTGAGAGAGCGGGGCTTGTTCAGCCTAGAGAAGAGAAGGCTCTAGGGGAACCTTCCAATCACAGAATCACAGAACATTAGGAGCTGGAACGTACCTAGATCATCTAGTCCAACCCCTCTGCACAAGCAGGATCACCTAGATTAAATCACACAGGAACATGTCCACATTGGTCTTGAATGTCTCCAGAGAAGGAGACTCCACAACATCCCTGAGCAGTGGAGTGTTCCAGTGCTCCGTCACCCTCAAAATGGAAAGGTTTTTTCTTTACATTCAAATCTAACTTCCTATGTTCCAGCTTGGACCCCTTGCCCCTTGTCCTAGCACTGGTCATCACTGAGAAGAGCCTGGCTCCATCCTCCTGACACTCACCCTTAACATATTTATAAACATCAGTGAGGTTATCCCTCAGTCCCTCCAAGGTAAAGAGACTCAGCTCCCTCAGCCTTTCCTCATAAGGTGTTCCACTCCATTATCTTGATGGCCCTGCGCTTTCAAGGAGTTCTGTGTCCTTCTTGAACTGAGGGGCCCAGAACTAGACACAATATTCCTTATGCAGTTTCACCAGGGCAGAGTAGAGGGTGAGAAGGACCTCTCTTGACCTACTAACCATCCCGCTTTTTGGCCACGAGGGCACATTGCTGGCTCATGGTCATCCTGCTATCCCCTAGGACACAAATACCTGACAGGTGCCTGTAAGAAAGCTGGGCAAGAACTGTTCACAAGGGCATGTAGAGAAAGATATGGGGTAATGTTCTTAATCTAGAAAAGGAGAGATTTAGGCTGGATATTAGGAAAAAATTCTTCAGTATGAGGCTGGTAGATCACTGGCACAGATTGCCCAGAGCAGTACTGGAGGCCTCATCCCTGCAGACATTCAAGGTCAGGCTAACCCATTCTATGATTCTGTGCCCACCATCCCACACATATGAGAGGTCCAGGGACCATTTCTGGTAGTGAAACAATTTGTGCCACTGTTTCTCCTTTTGCAGATGAGATTTTTTTTTTTTTTTGTTCTTATGCAAAAATTTTGGTACAAGAGTTAAAAGGTGGGAAAAAGTTAATCATTTCTGGCCTAGATTCTAAACGGTTTTTCATTGACTTTTGTGTTCAAGAAATGCTCGCTCATCACTTAGAGCAAACTGCTGATATGGTGTTCCAGGTAAACAGGAAATACGAAATGGTAACAGATGCTCAGTTGTCATAGCCTCAAATACCTGATTGTGAAACTTAGTCACCTGAAGATTTACTGTGAGACTTTTCCACAAGGTAAGAAAGAAAGGTTAAAATAGGTAAAAATGACTTAATGGTGATGTATTAAAACTACAATTAATCCCAAGTACCTTCATGGGATAAATAGGGAGAATGTAACCCCGTTACTGTGGAATAGATTGTCACCTGCAAAATTTTATACAAAGAGAATTTAAGGGCTTTGACTAATTTGTATTATCCTGGTAATACACTGAAACTGGGAAATTTTGTGTGTCTATTACCTGTGTTAAAATGGGAAAGATCACAGATCCTAAACCTGCTGCTGCTGTTGTGAGAACTACTCATCTGAAGAGAATGGGCATCCTACGTCTTTCCCACCTTTTCTTCTTTGCTAGAATTATGAGTATTTCTAGTATTCACAGCATCTTTAGTTTGTCAGTCATCTGTACCCTGTACAACAATGTTAGCATCTGCTGTGGTCTGTGACTGCTTAGAACATTCTTCTCTTATCTTCATTTTTAGCTGTACGTCCTTGACACCTGGACCTAGCTGTGATCGGTTTAAGCTACATATCCCTTATGCTGGAGAAACACTCAAATGTAAGTTAACTATTGCATCTAAGACATAGTTTTCTGTATCACATGGAAGTTTTTCAGTGTGTCTAACAGTGAATTTTGAGATATGTTTGTTGTTTTTCTCTTAAAGCTTCAGCTCAAAGAATAAGCAACTCTAACAAAATCAATTTTTTAAGATAAGTTTACAGCCTTCCCTGATGCTGCAAATGTGACTTTTGGCTTTCAGGACTAATTTTCAAAATTTCCCCCCAATATTTCTAATGAAATGTTATGACAAAGACAAATCTCATTACCATTTTAGACTCATATTTTGTATGTGCTTTGTATTGTGTCTTTTTTTCTCTTTAGGAAGAATTCTTTATTAAGCTCCTGTAAAAGAAGTCTCTTATTAAGTATCTCAAAACAGTAACTGGTATAATTGACCAGGTTAGAAAAATGTGACTTTGCTTTTTCTCATTTAATGGTGTGGTAAAATTCTCCATACCCTTGGAGGTTCTGTAAATAGCTGGCTCATTTACTTACTCTTAAATTAGACTGTGTTTTTGGCTCAAAGGACGGATAAAATTTGGTTTTGTATATATTTAGAAGGTAAAAAATAGTTTTCTTAACACTTGAATTGCTGATTATGTATGAAAAATGGTAAAGCTGTATTTTAACTCTTAACACGTGAAATATTACAGTGGATCAAGAGTTTCAGCTCAAGTAAAATTTAAAGCTTGGTAATTTTAGATTTAGGGCAGTGATCAGGAAACAACATATGTGTCCATTTCCAGTCTCCATAGTACTAGAAAGGCATGAACATACTGGAATGAGACCAACAAAAGACCAGAGATGACTGAGGGACTGGAACATCTGTTGTGCGAGAGGCCAAGAGAGCTGGGACTTCTCAGGAAGAGAAGGCTCAGGGCAAATCTTATAATTTTGTATAAATACCTGAGAGGTTATTGAAGAAATTTGATCCAGGCTCTTGCTCAGTGGTGATAACTTGAAGGAAAATGGTCACAAATTAAAATACAGAAAAATCCTAGGTGTAATAAAATAACTTTTTTATTTTTATTGGTTTTTTGCAAGGATAGTCAAACAGTGGAACTGGTTGCACTCAGAGCTTGTTTACCTTGTGTATCTCCATCCTTGGAGATACTCAAAACTCCTCTGGGCATTTCCCTTAGCAATCTGCTGTTGTTGACCCTGCTTGGAGCAAAGGGATTGGACTACTATAGGCAGTCTGCAGCGATGCCGACCAACCTAAGCTATACTCCTGTCCATGAAAAATGTCTAGACGAGTCTTTACTTGGTGTGAACAGAAACATTAAACATTTATAACACTGCTTGGATAATACCCATTTACACTTCATTGTACACATGCTATAGCTAAGACATTTTAATATTAAGAATGTTGTATTCCTTTTGTAGTAGCTTCTCTTGTCATTATGTAGTGCACTGAAATACTTTCTCCTTTATGAACAGAAATCAACACAGTTAAGCTTTTTATCATTAAAACCACTATAAAGCTTCCAATTGGCCCTTCTTATAGAAGGGTAGTTGTCTTTCCCAGAAGCTCTTCTGGAAGCTTGCTCGTGTGTTCAAGAGAGCTAGGCTCACGTATCAGTCTATGACTATTCTATCTATTCTAAAAGTATGAAGTCATGGCTCAGGAGGATTACTAATCTGTCTTTTCTATAAGATAGAAGTGGAACATTAAGTCCTAGTTAGGAATTATTTGAAGGAAAAAAATATCTGTGCATATATGTAGAATTTTCAGGAAGTGATAGTCCTATTATACGAAGCCAACTACCCTAAGCAGAATTTCCTTAAAGTGACACTACACAGCAGACTCAATCTGTTAAATCTTCATGTGCCCTGCAATGTGTAGTATGTTCTACTTGAGATTTCCTGACTATGATCAATGCAGTTGTTCTATGACGTCGCTTTAGAGAATGGATCCCATGTTTTTTATGGGACTGTAATAATTTCTATTTATCCCTATGCAGGACACTGTTACTATATTCTGAGAGCTTTAAGTCTTTACTTGTTTTTAAGTAGACTAGAAATGTTCCTGATTCATAAAGGAAAATAAGTAGATTAAAGTGCCCATGTGTGAGGACATAGGCACAGGAATTGTACTAAATGACTGTAGTCCACTTAAAGTACCTAGAAATATGATTATAGACTATGCATTAAATTTCAGTATTGAGAAACTTTTCCCCGAGTTTCTTTTCCCCCAGATTTTATAGTTTTAATATCCCATAAGAAATTAAAGCAATTCTATTGCTACGGTTCTTCTCCACCTTTGCAAAACCTGAAACACACATTTTAAGCATTGCTATATGTTTTAACACGACCAACTGAAAGTGTGTGGTTTCCAGAGGTACCTAATAATAGTAGTGAATTCAAGCAATAATAATCCTCCGCATTTCATCATTCCATGTTTGGAAATGCTCTGCATCATTCAGCTTTGTAGCATGTAGAATAAATAATGAAGCAAGCAAACTGAAGAAAGGTTCAATAATTTTGTCTTCAGATCTGTAGTGATGGCGGGAGAAGATGGCCATGTGCCGCTGAAGATTTTTAGATACCGTGTTGTAGGCTGCTGCTAGATATGTTATCTTTCAAGGGCAGAATATTTCTGCAAAGGAAAGTTGCGAAATCTGCCAGAATGAAAAGATTGGCTGAAAATGTTCAGGATCTCCAGTGTACAGTCTTCGTTATGAGGTACCAATGCAGGCTGAAGTGTGTAGTTCCTTTGTGGTTTGTGTTACATCCTCTTTGCAACAGATCAAATCTTTGCACATCATCAATCATAACCACTGCCACTGCACAAATACCCTAGTATGAATCCTAGTGTGTTGAAAACTGTTGGTATTGTACTTTAGAGAAGTATAACTGGATAGTCACAGTCCTGTTTTTCCAAAAGACCAGGAAGTTCACTGGGTTTTGAAAAAGGGGAATGGGTACTTGCAGGCAGTGCAGTGGTTGGCTACCTGTAGTATAAAATAATTGCTTTGTTAGCCTCAGTAAGGTCAAACATCATGTGAGTTAAGAATGACCTATTGGCAATGTAAGGGTTTGGGGTTTTTTTTCAGATGTCGTATTCACCTTATGTTTGTGTGTGTTTTGAGGTGCTGGAATGTTAGACTGAACAGTCACTTAACAGCAGCCAGGAGACAGCCACAACTTCATACTGCAGAAAATATTACATCGGTGTTGCAGATAAAATACTTTGTCATTATACTTGTCTTCCATTGCACTTCAGAAAATTTTTAATGGTGCTTTCAGAGAGATGCTTCTCCTTTATTTTCTTCTGTAAGGGAAGCAAGAAATTTTGTGTTTTTATGGCCAGAATGGTTGGAAAACTTGGTTACCTTTGCTAGGCTGTCAATTAAAATCTGAGACAGCCACATTGTTTTTGTTCGTTCATCCAGCACTCAGTACTAAAACCCCAGTGTTTTCTTTATATTTTAATTTTTCAAAAGTCTTAATAGGAGTTTTAACTCCAAGAAGATTGTCTGTAATATCCTGTAAGAGGTTAAATCCATGTTTCCAGAACAAAAGTTGGCGTAAGTGCTTTGCAGAACTGCCCTCTTGCTATCCGGACAGCCATATCTGCTGAGTAAAGTTTGTTATCCTTTCTGGGGGAAGTATTTGTGTATTTTGAGGTGAAGTGTTTTATAACTCTTGAAAACATACTGGTCTTCCTTGCTAAAACATCAAGGCAGATGTCATAGTAGAGATTATCAGGATAAGCAGTTACATGCTGCAGTAGTCTTTATTGAATAATGCATATCATTAAAACACACAATTAAGAATCAGTTTCTTGATTGTTGCAATTTTATTCCAGCAAACCCTGGAATCTCTTGGGTTTGGTTTTCCACTTCCAGTCAAGCTTTCTGTGCTGCCTGCTACTAAAAGGGCCTGACTTCTTTCTGCGCCCACCACCCACCCCCCTTCCTCCTTGTGCTCTTCACATTTTCTTTTTCAGCCTCTGATGCCTCACTCCCTCGCTGTCCTTGAGTGCTGTCATCTGGAATTTCACGGTGATTAAACAATGCGTTGCCCTTGCAATGCTACTGTTCTCAGTGGCCTCCTGAACTCCAGTATTTTCATTTTCTGTCTGATTTTCACTGTTTCTATGTGAATGGATTACAGCTCTGGGTTCTACTGCCACCACTTTGGTTTCCTTGATGCCAAAGAATGTTTGTTGGGTTTTTTGTATCATTTGAAGCTTAGTTGTTTTTTTTTTAATTCTGATTTCTGTTTTTTATTCAGCTACAGGCCTTAGATGGGGGAGATCACAGTTTTGCTGCCTAACTAGTCTAAGAATATTTCCCAAAATATACTGTACAGAATTTCATCTGCTTTTATTCTTCTGAGGGATGTCTTTCAGTAAGTCAATCTAGTCTTCCTGTGGCTTTCTACTTTTGGAAGTAGTTAAGAGACAAAGAAAGTGATCTACTTGTTGACCTTTTAAAAGCTGCTTTGCAAATTTGTTTGCTAAACACTTACTTGTTGTGCCAATATCCAGTTGTAAAAGTGAATTTGCAACTTATTGTGAGATTTAAGTCTCATAACTACGTTGATAGAATGTATCTGACAGACTTCTGTACATCATTAGGTTATTTTCCACCGGTTGTGGAAAATAACCTAATGATGTACAGAGTTTGTTGACTCTGATGTGAAGTATTTTTTGGTTACTGTAATTTAGATTATACTTGGGTGGTATCATTACCTGTATAGTAAATGTCTTCTTGCTGGGTCATACAAAGTACCAAAGATTTTTCAGGGCAGTATGTTTTCTGAAATTTTGCTGAGTCTTGCTTTACATGGCAGGAGTAATTAATCTTCTTCCTCAGTAATCTATTCCTTATCTTATGAATGTGCCTAATGGGGAAAAGATGAAAGTCTATTATACTTATTTTTTCCTAGAATAGAAGTTTACAACAATAGTTTCCACTTATAAATAATCACTTTCCTCTCACTTTTTGTGTTGTTGTTTTTTGGTTTTTTTTTCACACTTTTCCTTTCATTTGTGATGACTCAGGGCGTGCTTATGGCAGTAGTGATACAAGGCTTTTCAGAGAAATCAGTGCCCTTTGGGTCAGCAGCTGAAAAGACCAAACCTAATATCCTAGGGAACCTCAGGCAGAATTAGACACATATAGTTAGGCAAGAGAATCATGTCCTGCTTTTCTAATTAAAAAAAAAAAAAAGATACAGGAAGCATTTGCAGGATGGTTATTTGGTTCTTGGGCAAAGTTGAAGGTGTATTGTATATTTTTTTTTAACCTCAACTGACAAATGCTTTTGTAAGTCTACAATTATATGTAGACACTTGTAAGACCAATTCTCGTGATATAGAAATACATTTAAGACTTATATGTGCAAAACCTGTTTAATTTACATGCTCAAGGGAAGTCCAGGACATAAGAATTTGTTTGTGGAAGGGGAAGATAAATGTTTTTTGTCTACAGTTTCAGTGGCTACTAGAAGAGATAGGTTAGCGTGCTGAGTAGATGAACTATGTAATTCTTTTGTTTTTTCTTTTTTTATATTGAAGACGAGCCATTTATTCTCCTGAATTTCCTGCACATGGGACCAGTCACTTGCATCAACACTGTTCCCTATTTTCTATGAATGCATTTCATGATCAGGTTGCATTTGGGCTTTATCTTTCTTAAAAAAACAAATGGACTGATCTTCATAAGACAAAAGCCATTCAGATAGATCTTACTGAAGGTTGCAGTGAACACTGCATTTAGAATAAATGCATTTATTCTACATATTTTAGTACTGACTTAGAAATTCTTGGGGTTGGAAAAAGCTGCAGAATATAAATAGCCTTTCAAAAGTAGAGTTTAGGAATTTAACAGGTAGGTTGCTTCCTAATTTTGCCACCTCTAGATAATCAGGCATATTGGCACTCTCAGTGCATCTTTCAATACTACCAAGTTTACAGTATGGTTAAAAAATGAAAGAAAAATACACCAAAAAATAAATTACAAGTAGAGGAAAAAACTATATAGGGTAGGCCAGTGGAAAGCAAATGTGAGCATTTAAGAAATTTCTTGGTTTCTGAATGACATGTATCTTGCTTATAGT
>VXBZ01003994.1:354948-428434 GCA_013399135.1 Heliornis fulica
ATCTTGCTTATAGTCTGTCCTTACTGCTTTGTTAATCTTGCCTATGTATTTTGATAGATGAGAAAATGTTAAATGAGATATTTAAGTTGGATGTGTTCTTGTGTGATCTAATCTAGGTGATCCTGCTCAGGCAGGGGGGTTGGACTAGATGATCTTTTGAGGTTCCTTCCANNNTGTGAGAAGCTGCTGGAAGCTTCCACTAGGTCTGACAGAGCTGATACCAGCTGGCTCCACTATGGAACCTCCACTGGTAAAAGCTGACCCCATCAGCAAGAGTGGTTGCACATCTTGGGTAACATATTTAAGAAGGAAGAAAAAAGAGAGGAAAAACCCCAAACCTGTCTGCAGCTCTTGCAGCCAGAGTGAGGAGAAACTTTGCAGACACCCAGGTCAATGAAGGAGAGGGAAGGAGATGCTCTAGATGCCAGAGCTGAGAGTCCTCTGCAGCCCATGGTGAAGACTATGGTGAAGGCAGGCTGTCCATCTGCAGCCCATGAAGGATGATGGGGAGCAGAGTTCTTCCTGTAGCCCATGAAGGATCCCACACCTGAAGGAGAACCCTGTGGGAGCAGGCTCCTGGCAAGGTCGGGGCCCCATGGAGAGGTGACCACACCGTAGCAGGTTTGCTGTAAGGACTTGTGACCCCATGGGGGACCCAGGCTGAAGCAGTTTTGCCCGGAAGGGCTACATCCTGAGGAAGGGACCCACACTGGAACAGTTTGTGAAGATCTCCAGCCTGTGGGAAGGAGTCATGGTAGAGTTGATGGAGGACTGTCTCTCATGGGTAGGACCCCCATGCTGGAGGAGAGGAAGAGTGTGAGGAGCCCTCCCCCTGAGGAGAAAGGAGCAGTGGAGAGAATGTTAGTGATGAACTGACCACAACCCCCATTCCCCATCCCTGTTCCACTTGGGAGGTGGAGTTTGAGAATTCAGAAGTGAGGTTGAGCCTGAGAAAAAGGGAGGGGTGAGAGTGTGCTTTAAGATTTGATTTAATTTCTTATCACTTGACTGATTTGATTGGTAATAGATTATATCTTTTTTTTCTTAGTGAAGTCTGTTTTGCCTGTGGTGGTAATTGGTGCGTGATCTCTCCCTGTCCTTGTCTCGACCCATGAGCCTTTCATTGTATTTCTGCTGTGCAGCTGAGGAGGGCAGTGATAGAGGAGCTTTGGTTGGCACCTGGCCTCCAGCTGGAGTCAACCCATCACAGTAAAATATTTCAAAATTTAATGATATTTGCCTGAGGAGAGAAAAGAGAAAGTAATTTTTTTGGATAATGAAAAACACAAGATGTACAATAAATCCCTTTTCTTCTAAATTTATCATTGCCTGCATAGATTTAACTTTATTGAAGTAATTTTAAATTCTGTAGTAGTGTTTAATTGGAAATTAAATTCTAGTGAAGTAATTATTGGCTAGTATATCTATAGAGATGAGATAAATGTGGTCTGAGCATGAAGGTTTTGCTTGCATTGATCTTATACTGGCATGGTCATGGTCAGTAGCACTGTAGAACACCACATTTGCCTTCTGTCAAGGGAATAAGGGCAAATAGGATTGAAACATACCAGAAACTACATACTCAAGTGCTGGAGATGCAAGGAAAAGGTTATTTGCTTCATGTAGGCAATAAGGGGAGATAATACAGGATTATATTGATTTATTTTTTTTGTGGTTTTGGTGTCAAAGTTAAAACGGTAACTGTTCTCGCACTCTAAGCACAATAACTTTGCAAATGGCTCTTTTGGTTGAAGATTTAATGTTTTTACCCTATCACATTTGAAAGAGGGTAAGTCCCAGGTAGTATCATGCAAGTGTTAAGTAGCTGTTTAAAAAATATGTATTTCTACAAGGTCAAGACAAAGTGGTAGCTGGTCATTCAAAATATTTAGCACTTTATATTTTGTAAGCTCACTAAAACCAGATACGCCGTTGCCTTGGCCCTTGTGATTGTTTAAATACCTTTTTATTTGAGTGGAAAAAACCACTTGTATTTATGCATCAGAGCCCTGACAAGCAGACTGTTGAACGCAGGTTTAAATTCTCTGGTTTGTGATATCTAACAAGAACAAAACTTGTTGATTGATTGATTCTCATGATTTTTAGTCTGATTTGTAAATGTGTATTTTTGTTGAGAATATGTAACTTATGAAAGTAACTTGTGTTCACGTTTGCAAATAGGGGAAACTCATTCCTAAGCTTTCTGGAGTCAAAGGTGTTACTTTTTCTGTCCTTGTATGGTAAATTAAGCAAGACATAAGAGAAACTGTATGAAAGGAGAGGGGATTGGAGCAGAAAAATTACAAAGGCCGGGGGTCACTTGGGGGAATGACTAGTATCATTAAAAAAAAACGTTGTTCTTTCCTTTTAGCAACTATCTGTGGATTTGTGGCAGAAGTGAAACTTACTGGAATAAGATTTGTCTGAGGGGTTGCTTTTTTTCCTTTTAAATAAACAAAAAGGTTGTTCTAAGGTCAAATCTTACCTTCAGTAGTAAGATGCTGTACTTAGCTGATGGACTGAAAACCACTGATGGTAGAGAAATGCTGCTCTTTTCTTGCTGCTTTCGTTGAAGTAGACACACCATTTGGTTCTGAACTTTTTTGTCTTTATTGTCACCCTGCCTGCATGAGGTTTGATTGTAACTGCATAAATTAGGGTTTATATTTGGATTAAAAACCTATGGTACTGTAGGAAAGAGTGTGTTAGTGATTCATTAAATTACATGTTTCTGGTTTAGTTAGAAAATAAGGACAACAGCATGATTTGTTAGATTCCATGGAGTTGGTTATAAAATGCTTTGAGTGTGGTCTCAGCACTAGTATTTTGTGACTGTGTGATTAAAATAATAGTTTTATTTATTTTGATGCCCAGAGAACCCTTCAGTAGTACGGTATAGCATTTTGGGAAATGTCTGTAGTATAGGAAAAGTGATCTTGGAATTCACATTGGCTTTAATACCGACACATTGGGTGTCAGAATGACTTTTTAAAGAGACTTGGGATTGAGATGTGTTTACCCCGGGCAAGTGGAAGTAATTACAGCAATTATAAGTAATAGAAACAGAAAAAAAATCAAATACCACAACATTACATTTTTCTCTGAATTCTGTCCCTTTTACTGAATAGTTCTGTGATATCTGTAGGTCATGGAAACTTTTAAAATCAAAATATGTGCATAGTTGGTCACTCACTGTGGATAAGGAGTGAGATGGCATGAATACTCGGTGAAAGAAGGGGCATTATAGAAGGTGGTAAAGGGCTGCAAGTGTTGAAAGAGGTCATAGATTGGTTGAGCCAGCTGCAGTCATGACGTGCCTGAGCTTGCGCTGGCCATGCATTAAACCTGAGTGGTCAAAGAGGGTGTCGTTGCCAGCTGTTGGCCCTGTCCCACTGCTGGGAATTTCTGCATGGGATACGCAGTTGACCTGAAGGCCAAATTGTAGAAGCTTCCCACCTAGCATGCTAAACAAATAATGCCAATTTTAATTCACTGTCATACTTGAGCACTGCATGTGATGGTGATCTGGGAGCTGCTGTGAGTTCATTTCATATTGCTGTAGAACTGAAAACACTGAAGGGGGGAAGAGTTCTTACCTGTTTGATCCTTTGCATTGCACCTACTACCACAGCTTTCCTCCTCTTCACCGTGAATGTGGAGCTTGCAGAGGTGAATAGAGTTTATTGCCACTCTCACTACTCTAAGCAGCATCTCGAGGCCCCCTTGTGATGTAAGGTTGTGTAATAGTTTTTTCACTAATCAAATATAGAGGTATAATATAAAAGCAGGCGGTTATTCTGAGCCTTCTTTTATTCTAAGCAGCCTTTTGTAGCATCTGTGTAGTTGGAGCGCAATTCCTAGTGATCTGAGTTGTAGCCATGTGTGTTGTTTCCTCAACTCCTTAAAGTAGGAATGCAGAGAATGAAAAGTATGCAACTAGCAACTGCAGTATAAAAAGTGCATGTTAAATGAGCTACTTAGCATCACGTAACAACATTGCAGAACCACAGATACAATTCTTCCTTTCAGACTTAAATAGCTCAGAATTTCAGAAGCTACCTAAGTCACATGCCAGGCTTTTTCTTTTCCCATTGTGCAGTGCTCCAAGTTATTCATAATGCCTGTCCGTATTTATGAAACAAAGCTCAGTCAAAGACTATATTAAGGTGCTATCTTCTGCAGTGCATAACCTTGAGAGTTGTCTGCTCTGAGCCTAGAAATTGGTGAAGTTGTTGTAAGAAGCTGTACATGATTTTTTTAAGTGTAGTATATACAAAGAAAAGGTTTGAGCTATGGTGGCATATCTAGTCTAGTAAACATCAACTTTTCTGAATTTAGGCAGTCTAATAATTATTTTCTCTTACTTAGTAGAGGTGCATTTGCTGTTGGAAATGTATGCAGTTTCCACTAGGATTGGAACCTGTACTTAAACGGTTGATTTTATGTTGACTGTGGTGGATATTTTAACTGGTGGACCTCTACTCTCTTCTGCACCACATACTCACACGTGCCCCTGAAATTTGTGAAAGGAAGGTAGGAGTTCAGACAGGAGGAACCCATGCCATGCTCTGCTAAGTTCCATGATCATTGACTTCATGATTTGGAGTGATACTATAAAGCCTACCTCTGATGGGTTGTTGGCTTCTTGGTCATGAGCCTTCATCCTCTGCAAATTAATCTTTACGGCATCCTTGCTTCCAGCTACAGCCAAGATAAGGTTACAGAATATTAGCAATTAAACTGTTATGTTGAATGTCTTGAGATAGTGACATCACTGACTCAGTGATGTAGCTTTGTAGTATTTGTTCAAAAGCTGCATGCTTTTCTCCTGTTCTGCAATCATTTTTTTTTTAAATAAGTGGCTTAGTTTTTGCTAGATGGAATTGTCCTACTATACCAGTTTTTCTTTGCTGTGCAGTTTTTAAACAGGTGGTAACACGTAACAGGTACTGACTTCTTTCTTTTGATGTCTGTGACCTCACAAATGCTTTATGCAAAAGCTCAGAGTTATCCTTTCATATCTTTGTAAAGGGGAAAGAGTGATTGGCAGGTGGAGAAGTAATGATGCTTTTTTTTTCTTGAATTGTGGGTGTGGTTTTAAAAGCTGACATGCAGATGACCACCTTTTGACCTCTGTGAACTCTGAGATATGTTTGCAAGTGAAATAACACAACCCAAATTTCTTTGAACTACCACAACAGTAATTAATTGTATATCTCATGACACTGGCAAGTTGAGAACTCACTGCCAAGCTCAGATGAAGCTGTATATTTTTAGCTAATTTTAGTCTCTCCATTTAAATGCATAATACTGCATTTCTCTTGGCCAGAATTTGGATAGTTGGAATGGTTCCTGTTGAACTGAATATTCTTCCTCCTGAAGAGTTGCGGGTGGCAGGAAGAGGGTGTAAGTTTTAGATGCTCCAGTATTTTGAAAATCCTGATCTTAGTAGCTTGCATTTGACTTTGACTTATGCAAAACAAAACCATCTGAATGTGGTACTTCTTAAAAAACAAGATCACTTTTCTAACTCAGTATTTTGAGGCAACCCTCAATAGTGTTTGAATTGCCATTTGAGATGCAAAGCAATAATGTATTTCATGTTTCATTGCTTGCAGAGGAGGAAGAAGCTGTGCCTCAGGAACTTGACTTCATCCCCCAAAACGTCTGATGCTTATATTGCATGTGATTTTTTTTTAATAAAAAAAGTATGGATATATACATGAAATATATTTAATGTCGCGATGAAACTTTATATTAAAAATGTGTACCATATGTACAATATTGTATTTATTTATTTATAAGCACATACATACGAAGGCAAACAATGTTCTAATTTGTTACTTTACAGGGGATATAATTTTCAATGCTCACTATCCTGACCTTCCACCAGATTTTATCTTTGGAGAGGATGCTGAATTTTTGCCAGACCCTTCTGCCTTGCATGTAAGTACTACACTGTTTGAGAATCTTATACCATGCAAAGAGACTTGGCTTTTATAGAATACCATCAGCAACAGGAATTTGCTAACAATGCAGAGTAAAGAAAAAAAAAAACAACACTTTTATCTCACTGTTACATGAGTATATATACTTTTATCTTCTAATGTGATTTAAAATTGAATCCATAAATGCAGGTTGTTTTTTTTAAATTTAACCAAGACAAGATGACATTTACAATAACTTCAGAGTATCTTTAAAAAGATGTCTGTTTACTATCTGACCATCTTAAAAGATCTGTCTTAGCATAAAGGATTTCTCAATTGAGTCATTAAAAACATTTAGTTCCACAAAAAGTAGCATAATGTTGCTTAGTGATGTGGATTTTTGTGTTCCCACAGTGAAGGATAAAATCAGATTGTATGTTGTTGAAAACACCAGGTCAAAGACAGGTGTTTGCTTGTATGTGGGAGTGGCACTTTAAGGACAGAGAAATGCACTTTCAAAGGTGAGAGTGTAAAAAATTAATGAGAAAATACTTTTACACAGACTTATTAGTATTGAAGAAGAAACACCACATGTAAACTGGCATTTTGTTCACTATTCAATACTAGCCTTGAGCAGAAAGGCCTTGTTTGAAGAAGCTAAGAATCATTATGCATTTTAAATATTTCTCCTTCTCAGAACTTAATAGTAGTTTCTAAAGTCATATGAAGGTATTTTGAATCCCAGAGTGCGTTTCACTCCCCCACTCCTTTTGGACTCCATTCTGCTGTCTTTGCAGACCTGTGGCCATGTTTCTGGGTTGATAGGGTCATTTGCAATAGGGTTTGTGCAATTTTTTTCCCTAGTAAGTGTCCAGTATCTGTGGTTGTGGTGTAGAGTTTAGTGGCTGTCTTGGAAAAGTGTGGCTTATCCAGAGAACTCCACTGTAATTTCTGCTCGGTCACTCACAGAGGAGGTCATTGATCTTTTTTTTTTTTTTTTTATCAAAATTTTCAGCTTTTACTAGAAAACTGACCCAAAAAGATACTGACACCTTAAATATATTTTATAAGCGATCTGTATAAGGGTGTAAGGTAATCACTGGCACAAACTGGCACCTGGGAAACATCTTTTAATTGAACTTCTGGTATAGGGCCTTGCTAGGAGAGAGGCTCTTTGCATGGTCCTCTCCAGCCAACTCTCTTGTGCTTTATGAGCACTTACCCAGTGCAGCCAAGTGATTTCATCAGGTGTGGGAGCTCCCTGAAGTGAGAAGCTGTCTGTACTGTTCAGTTTTGGGGTACAGCTGTCATGGGGGTAGTGAGGCAGGGACCACAGAGTTGAACGTGTCCTTCATATGTGACATGACAGATATGTGGGCTTTTTGTTTTAGCTTTATTCACTTCATATGCAGTTATATTGAAAAACTATACAAACTTGAAATAATTTGTTCTAGTAATTATTTTTAGCATACCTAGCATAATTTTTAAAATGTGGAGAACTTTGCTTCCTCTGATTACTCTGCCATTAAGCTCAAAAACTGCTCTGAGAGGGAGCCATAGTGCTGCTGAAGAGCTATTTTGTTAGACTTCTGTGTAGAAAATGTTTTACTGTATATGACAATACCAGGATTGTTTTTGTATTCCTATTTGCCAGTTCTCCTATATTCCTCTTTTTCTGTTTTGTTACTTCACAATCTTAGAACCTTCTGAGAAGCATTCACATCAGAATCACTTTCTGCAGTTGATGTTAAAGGAATAGGAGTGAGCACGTTTAGGGGGCTGAAAACCTGAAATTAGTAAGAAATAGCAAATGAGATGTTAAATAAAGATAATTTAGGGCATTTTGGAGAAGTGCTGTTCAGATGGATGTGATAGTGATGCCATATTTCTCTTGTGAAGTCAGTAGCACTGGTGGTCCACAGGGAAACCTTCAAGGATAAAAACATCCTTAGTTTTCTTTCTTTTTTATTATATTGCTCATTAATTATATTCCCTTTGGGAGCGTTGCTTTTCTTCTGCCTAAGCACAGAGCAAATTTCCCATTCTCCTTGTGGGAAGGCTGCTTGAAGAGCCATTTGCTCCTTGATGCATAATGAGATATTAACCAGCCTATCTTAAAATTAATTAGAAACGAACCAAAAAGAAATTTGCAAGCCAACAGCTTTCTGTTGGTCATTATGCCTTGCTGCTACAGTATTCACTATGTAAATATAACCTTTTTTGATAAGGTCCTCGGTCATTCTCCTACAGTCCATCCTGATGTTATCAGAGCGTGTTATCTCCACCTTACAGCTGTGGTCTATATGGTGTGTTTTTGTATTTGCCTTTTAATGCTCAACGTGGTTTGCAGAGGGGTTTTGTTTCAGAATGTTATTTTAATAATAACTTTCTTATTATGCTAGGTATTTGAATAACTCCTCTTTTTCCACAGGTCTCAGAGCTGTTTAGTGAAGATAATTTTAATTGAATACAAAGATATTAGAAGAATTTTTTAATGTGCTAACATATCTTTCTACTGGCTATAAGTAAAAATAGATTAGCACATTGAGCATAATTTATTGCTCCTAATCTTGAGCAACCTTCAAATACTTTTGATGAAACAGTTCTTGGCAATCAAAATGAATCTACCATTCACAAAAGCATGTAGATGCTATTAAATGAGGAGTGCAGTCTCTAAGTAATATGTGCCACCAGATCTGTGGGAATTCTGACACTGAGCCTTCCTGCACCGCTCTCATCTGCCTGAGTGACTTGTTTCCCAAGAAGTCATCCCATGATGTTACATGGCTCAAGTCAGGCATTATGCCTAGCTTGAAATGAGAACCAGGTACTCCAGATTCCTCCAGCTCGTGCGGCTGTATTAGAGGCTGTCAGTAGAGCTCCCTCAAGACATTTGAATGGCTGTGCTGCAGATCCCTTCAGTCACTTCTTCAGTTTCCGTGGCCCTGGACGGACCTTCAAGTTAGGTTTTCATCTAAATGTGGTAACAGGTGTTTAGTTAAGCAGCTGTTAGGCAGACAGATAAGACAAGATTCCGGAAATCCTGCATTTTAAAATAAGTAGATGCTGTAGTGGCAGACTTCATACTATCCTTTTTTTTTCTCAGAGAACTCCCATATGGGTGGGCCTGTGTTTCAGCAGTGGGGTGATTACATCGAGCATTCCTATTAAAAGCAGAGCTATTCAACTAATTGCTTTGTTAAATTGGTATCACAGTTGAAAAATAAAAAAAAAGAAGTGCTTGTGGAAGCCTAGCTTTGCTTTTAGGTCTTGCACAGATATTAAAGTCCCTTTGGTTTGAAACTCAGATTGAGTCTCAAGTTCAGCACTACAAAATATGCCTTACCAGAAGAAGTTACCCTGAGGGGTTTGCAGAGTTTGATTGTGTGTATTCTGAACTTCTACAGTGAGGTAGAGGTTGAGCAACTTAACAGAGGGGCAAATGTTCTTTTGGTTTGTCATACAGTTTTAATTACAGTTGGAGGTATAAATTCTTAAGGACAGTGATGCTATTCATACTCAAAGCATTATTAGAAATGAATATACTTATTTTTTATTTTCATTTTAAACATCCTCACCTATCGTATACATTTGATACTTGTGTGTATTGTATGCATAAATAAAATCAGCTTCTTAGAATGTAAATAGAAAAGTTCTTCCCTGCTCTAGTGTTTATTCATTTTGGATGACAGTATTAGAAATGTATTTTAAAAACAACCTATGATTCACTCCATTCTGATTAAAAATTCACTTGGCACAAAACAAGATTACTGATTGTGTATGGATGAGATTAATTTGGAGCTCATTACAATGACGCCAGTTAGAGTAACAAGAATTGTTTATTATGTTAGCCTAGCTGATTGTTAATGTGAGCCAGGTAATAACTGAAGTGCTTATGCAAAATGTTAACCCCATTTTTCCAATGATCTTTGAAGTGTTACTCTCTTTGGCAAAGAGGAAGCAACAGCAGTTTATGCAAGCTAACTGTTTGGCTAAAGGTTTGGGGTAGCATCCTATTTCAGGTCTTCAGCTTCCTACCCCAGAATTATTCTGCACACCCTCTGCTGTGGAACAGGCTCCATTAGCCTTAGTGGGGATGCAGGCAAGAGGACATTAGCATTTCCTGAAACCCAGTAAGTGCTGAATGTGTCCTTGGAATTCTTAGTGATGCATTTGCTTAAGAGGAGGGAATTGACATCACAGAACTTAAGAGAACAGGCCACCGAGGTTTCTTGTGCCAGTATGTAGCACTGGGAAGATTGTTTCCCCTTGTCTCATTGTTAATACTGAGGACAGGTTTCTTTCATTGTGGAGTTGATTCAGCTAATTTGCTATTTGATTGTATTGGCTGTCATGCTCTGTATCTTATGTAGAACAATGTTTATTTTAAATTCTTCTATTTGTAGATATTAGAGTCCATATTTCTCATTTGGCTATATGCTGCTTGTCATGAAGGCTGTATTGTTTTCTGTGACTGTTTTCTGTTCAAAATCTTAATCATTATTACTGTCAACTTGCTGAGTTGGCTTTTAGTGGGTAGTGAATGGATCCTTTAAATATCTCCCTTCTCATTTACCATCAGGTGCATGAGACATCTGTTTAATAGCATCAGTTGTAGCATAGTAGCTACAAAAAAACCCAAACATGTCTTATATTAGCTAATGCCATTTGAACTATTTTATTCTAAAAAGTCTGGTGGTTGCATTGTCAGCAGAGGTGCAGGAGGTACATGTTATGGTATGAAAGCCCCTACATAAGGGCAATGAGTATGATGGTTTCCAGGGTATGACTTGAAACTTTGGGTTCTCTTTTGTCTGGGGAATGTGACTTCAAACTATTTTAGCATTACTACTGCTTCTACTTGCTATATTTGGGATGGCAGCAGAAGATTCTATTCTTGGATCCCTCTCCTGCCACGCTTGTGCTGAAAGCCTTAAATTATTTTGGTTTCAGTTAAACTTGGGGAATTTAAGTTAAACAGAATACGGGATCAGATCCAGCATTTTATTAGACCTTTTTGCCTTGTTCTGAACTTCTTCATATTCACATTTTTTGTGTTTACTCTTTGGTCATTTACTGACTTTATATGTCAAGATATTTTAATTATTTATAATCCAGTGCTGTTTAATGTTTAATTTTCAAAACAAATGTGAGTTCTGAAAACTGTTTCTTTCTGTCCTATATTGATCTTGCTAATAAGGATCAGTAAGATAACGTTCTTTGTATGCATATGGTCACTGAGACCTTGCAGAGGTTTGTCTGGTATGGATAAAAAGTGGTGATAGTCACATTTTATGCCATCAGAAGATAAACTTAATTCAGGAACCTCCCCAAAAGAAGGACCTTTCAGCTGGTATTGTTGGCATTTATGATAAACATTTTTGTCCATGTTTTCAAACCATAGAACTATACCAGACCTGAAGGAATTGAATTTTGAAAGTATTTTAGTCTGGGTTTGGATTATGAGCTCCCCACAGTTCCCCTGTAGAATCCTCATTTTTTTCCCTGACCCAGATAGAAATGGGTGTTGTAGGCCAGGTACACGTTTTCTGCCTTTTATTTTTAATATGCTTGTACTGGGTTTAAAAGGAGAAATCCCCAAAAGAGAATTCTGGCAGGGAATCCTCTCCTAGAGTAGCCTGGCCAGCTTGACTACAGCCCATGCGAGGCCAACATCCACAAGGTCCTTCTGAGGAGTCACGGAGTGCCCAGAGCAAGTGTTAGCAGTGTGAGAGAGACAGTGGCTGTACAAACTGTTCAGCAGAAAGAGTTCAAGAGGTATGACAAAGTTCTCCCGATCATCTTTCCATCTACTCTTCCTTCAAGGCCTTTCTACATTAGGAAATTATACCTCTTTTCTCCTTGTTTTCTAGCCCTTGCCCTTTGATTCGTCCTCTTTGTCCAGAATTGTTAATATTTTGGGGACTGAGGAGTTAGCTACCTTGTATTAGTATGTAACTTTCTATTAATGTAAAATAATTGTATATATTATATATATTTAGCTTACTTTCCTTTTCCAAAATTTCAGCGTTTCCTAGCACAGCTTACAAAACTACAAAGCTTTCTATCTCAAAGTGTAAGCAGAAGAGAATATGCTGAGGTCGTAAGTTCTTTCCACTTTTGTTATTCACAACATTTTGACTTGACCTTTTGTCTAGTCAATCCAGAAATTGGAAAAATAATCTACAGCTTGATACTATTTATATAATTTCAAGATATTAAAATATCCGTTAAGCCAAGTAGTTTTGCCTTTCTTGCTTAATTCTTGCTAATATAGAATTCTTGTTGGAAAGCATGGAACTTGCTCACATTTTCTTGGTATATTGCACTGCTGTTAACATCCTGAATGCCTCTCTCTGCCTTTTATGGCCAGTCCGGTTGATCTAGTAATCTCCACTGTATTTTCCTGGTATATTTGGTAGGCATCAGTTTTTCTTCCAAGGAGCTCAACTTTTCTCTGTTATCACTAATGGTTGTCTGAGGAAGCAATGGAGTTGAGCAAACGGAATGGATAGTGTTGTTTTGGAGGGAAAATATATGCTGCAGCCCAACTTCAGATTGCCACTTACCAGGCACCGATAGCTAAATGTGTTTGTGTATTTTTATGTGTGTCTGTGTGTGTGTATAATAATACATGTGCTTTACAGGAAATAAAGATCTTTCTAGTAGTAAGGGTGGTATAATCAATTCCAGCATCTTATTGACTTCCAAGTCATTAGTTTAAACCAAAAACAAAGTTGGAACTCCCAAGTCAGATATAAAAGCAGAATGTCTTTTATTTGGAAGTCTGAAGTGCAATATTAATGGTATTGATAATTGTTTAGTGTGAGCCAGCAAACTGATAGCATAGTTAAGATTTTTTTTTCCTTCAGATAATTAAAATATAATCATACTTTGAGGGATGTGTTATTAGAACTTGGAAAAAAATTATTCTTAGAGAAACTTTCACAAAATGAAAGGATTCTGCCCCTGATGTGAAATGGTACTGCTACAATACTTCAGAAGAACTCTAGAACAGTAAGAAACAACTTGGCTTGAAGGTAACAGCATGTTAGCTTTCTAGAAACATATTTGTGAAGCTCTTTTTTTTTTTCTTTTTTTTTTTCATTTCCCCTTTTTTAAGAGAAAGGATCAAATCTAGCACAGCCTTTCTGAATTGAAAATACATTTAAATTCAGTGTGGTATGCCTATTGAATTCAAGTTTTTGAGCCATGGTAATTCATTTTTCTTGAAATAAAGTTGGTCAATGCTTATGAATATGCAAGCTGAACAGACTTTTAAATTAACTGATTACAGAAGGTCAGTTAGAAATAATCATTCTGTCTGATAATGCAGTTTCATATTTGATTAAATTCTAGACTGTGAATTCTGTTATAATTTATATTTTTCTCCAGTGGGATTAGTTTAAGCTTGGGACCCTGCGGGCTCTTTTCTTCAGAAGATATTGTTGGGGCAAAGAAAAGTCTTTGCACTCAAGGTAATTTTGAAAAGATCTATTCATGTCCCTAAATGGAAAAGGGTGCAAGCTATATTTTCTTTCATCTGAGTTTCAGCTTGTATTTTTTTCAAAACCTCACTTGTTTTACTTACTTTTACATGCTTTTGTGTCTGTGTTTCCATGCTGTCTTCCATCTCAGATCCTCAGGAATATCTGCTCTTTTTTAAAGATAACTATGGAAATGTACAAATTAGTCAACATCTTGTGTCTTTTGTTTGTAGAATTAGCTTTCATGCAGTTTGACATGATTTTTTGCCATATACCTGTCTTCCCAGAGATGCAGCTTTTAAAGGAACTGAGTGTTCTTTTCTTATAGTGTATTTTTTGAGAACAAATAACTAATTTTCATTAATCTGTCTGGGATGGTAGAGAAATTTTTAGATTTCCAATGTCTTCTGATTTACACAATACTATTTTTAAATGTTTTCTTTAAGGACTGCGTTGTCAAAGCCCTATAATCTCCCTTGTAGTAGAAATGTGAAAATAAAATGGAAATGCTGTTTGGCCAGCAAGATCCAGCACATGGTGTATTGATTTTAAGTTGTGGGATTTTGAGAGGGGAAAAATGGTGAGAAGAAGCCAGTTCTGCATGTGCCGCACAACAGTAAGTGCTCAAGGGACGTTGGGGATGCTGTCCAAAACATTCACAACGAAGTGTGGCTTTGCTGTAGCTAAAATGACACAAAAAGACAACCCCCAAGAACTGATAAAAGTGAAAGACTTGCTATTTAATGTTTCAACTCAAGTCCCTTTTCAACATTAGACAGTGGCCTGTTCGCTGGGTCACTGAGGCTAGAGGAGTTGGAGCCTGTTCCCGCTACCATCGGTGAATGATGAGTAAGTCTTTAGGTAAAAGATGCTTGTATGTCTTAGTTAATCTTGTCTTCATGTTTTGCTCCTTTTCCTTCCATGTCTAGTTAAGTATGTAAGTATGTACGCCTCTGGTGCCAGACTCCTAAGGGCAAAAAGTGATGTGTACTTCCATGGAATGACTAATGATTAGTGCACTGAGTTCCCTATCCCAGGATTTATAAGTGCTGTGGGAATTAAGAAATACTTTCTCAAAACAACTGAAGGTGCCGTCTGCTCCCGGAGAGGTGTGCTGGGAAGTTTGATATGGAGCAAAACTTGCTGTAATTCTGTAGCAAAATAGGACAAGAAATATTTATGCATGCCAAGTCTTTAGGAGATTAATTAGATAGTATACTACACTCCCTTTTGATAGTAGGCAGTAGTAGCTTTTAAGGGTCTGATTATTTTGTAAAAGAGCTCCGTGGGGGAGAGAGAGGATTTTTCAGGAAGAGCGCACAACTTAAAAATGCTTTTCTGGGCTCAGCCTCACAGTTTCTGCATCTCCAGAGCACCCTTAGCAAACAAAGATGAGCCATTTCTTATCACAAGATAAAAAACTTAAGTTGCTTTTCAGAAAGCAGAGTTCATTTCTTATTATGTTGTTTTCTGCTTAGTACGTTAATGCTAATTCAAGACCTTCAGGTATTTGAGATTTCAGCTAAGAATTTTTTAAGCTATTGTAATTTCTGCATCCAGTTTTCACAGCCTGTCACTTAAAATGAAAAAAAAATTACTGTTTACCCCAAGATTTGCTCTATGCAAACTTTTTCTCTGTTACAATAGCTAGTAGGGCACTTGAGATCTGTAAATTCTTTGGTTGTATTTGCATGACAAAAGTGATCCTGAGCTGAGCTGCTTTTATGAAATGTTAAGTTTTGATGTTTACTTGTGCCCAAAAATGATCATTTCAAGCAGATCACTCCAGGAAGTTGTTCCAGTGGTGCTTTGGGGGAGGGGGATATGAAGAACCTGTGAAAATAAGATGACAAGTAGATGGCATGTAGGTTTACAGTGATTGATTTGAAACTGCAGCCTGTAGGATGTTTAAGTGCTGGCTGCTAAGAAACTGAAGCCTTTGAAGTTGTTATAACACTCCATCCCTGCAAATACTGTGAAAAAAATATCTGTTGATAGAAAGATGTGAGCATATGGCAGATAATTATCCTGTGCCTTTTCTGTGAGCAATTTCCCTATGGTGGCCCATGAAGCAAGGACTGAAACCAGACATTCTCATTTCTAGATAAATGCTGGAACCACTGGACCCATATTCCCTCTATATTTTCAGGGAGCAAATGTGCTGCTATCACAGTGTTGTCTTTCTCATTTCAGGTAAACACTTGCATTGATACTGATTTTAAGCCACTGTAGGATGCAAGTTTTGTGCATGTGGTGTGCAGAGATATAAACAAAATGCAAATCTGTACTTACATTATTCTGTATGATAATTCTGGATGCAAGATGCTATGGAAATGCATTTACCACTGTTATGGGCTTGGGAGGTTTTATTTACTGACATTTTCTTGTGAAAGTTAATTTCTTGCTTAGAAATACAAAAGTACACTAACTTAAAATAAGATCTTGCTGTTGTTTCCTGTAGTATAGCCAGGAAAAACAGTTACAATCTGTCTTCTTTAAAATCACATTCCTGGAAGATATTCTGGCAACCTGGATATTCAAACACATTTCAAGGAAAAACAACTTCAGATCAATTAGAAATTGTTATTGTATTTTCTTTCTGCTAGTGTAGAATTACAGTTTGCTGCAGACACTGCCTGGAGTTGCGCAATAAGCAATAACCTGTGAAAGAGGCAATGAAATAGCTGCTTGTGGAGCAGGAGGTGTGTTACGTTCTGGGGAGGGGGCGCAGGCAGGGCGGGGAATAGGTGATCATGGCCACTGAGTAGTTTGCATAGGTTCCTGATTAGCTCTTTGGAAGGATAAAGGAAGGACTTCAAAGCACAAAATATTCCAGAACAAAACTTTAATGTGGTTTCTTTGCCAAAAGTTGAGTAGTATGGCTACTTTGTAAAGCTAAATTTCGCACGATTTTGCTAGCAGGGCTGAGAAGGTACTCTGTGGTGGGGTTTCATTTGCCTCACCTCTAAGTGATTTCACTAAAACCAATACTGTCTGGCTACAGATTTTCCTTCTCTTCTTGAAATCCAGTTGGTGTCATTGCTATTCATTTAAATGAGTTACTGTTGAAATGGTTGAAACTGCACTCTGTGGGTGGCCTTACAATATCTCTACTCAGCCTCTTTGTACAGACTTGAAGTAAATTCATTTTCTTAACACTTTGGTTGTGTCTGATGATCCAAAAACCTTTCCCTAACAAACTGCTCGCTTACTATGCAGCCAACTTCTCTCAAGAGACAGGATCAAGAGCCAGGAAATTCAAAGACTGAATTTGCACCCCAACAAAATCTGTGGGCTTATACTTCTTAGTAGAAAATCATGCCTTCCATTCAGCTTGTTTAAATTAATATCGGGCAGATCTTCTGAACAGATCCCCTGAATCACATGAGATTTTCCCTATGTAGACACAGTTTAATGGATGCCTATGGTCTGCTAGTATGGTTTAGCAATACTCTGTATTACATTGCCATACAGCGTGAGTTAGAGGGCAAAGTCAGTGGTTGTACGTACTATTGCTTAATTAAGTTCTAGGTAACTATTTTCTCAAAGACCTTTTCCTGAAAATTAATCCAATAGAGAAAAAAGAACAATTGCTTGGGGTGCTTCTTCCACAAAGGAGTATTCAACTTCCTTATGTTGTGTTGCTTACTCGCAGGTTGATAAGTAGCTATTGTCCATCTTCTGTATGACAGTAGCTGCAACTGTATGGCCAATGGTGCTTCTGGAGTCTGTTTTTTATCATATGGAAGTTCTCATTCCATTACTTTTCTGTAGACTCTATTGAATTCTTCCCATAATTGGAAATATGGGCATTAGCCAGTCATCACAGATGACGTTGCCAGGATTTTGTGTCCACAAGAAAATTTATAGCTGTCTTCTGATGCTACTAAACCTGCTACTAAAATAAATTGCGTAAGATGAGATAACAATTTACCTTTTATCAGAAAATGAAAGGGAACACAAGTTGTGGTATGGCAAAGCCAAGAGCCAATTAAAAGGTTAAAGTTAAGATCGGAAGTGTAGAGTTGCTCCTAGTGTTAATGTATGGAGAGACATGTGGGCAGTGTCTAGACAGAATTATTTCATTGGACCTCCATCTGTGTGCTCAGAAATGATGCGTACGTTCTTCCATGATCTGCTGAAAACATAACATTACAAATGGTCGTAACCAATCTGAGTTATGAATGTAAGCCTTCCTATGAGATGACTGTGAAGGCAGAGCTAGTTGTAGATGAGCAGTTTGAGTTGATTCATAGTAGTCTATTGTTCAGCCAGCTAGATTGCGAGTGGGCCACTCGCAATCTAGCTGGCTGATTGGAGAGTGTGTGCTGCAGAGTTCACTTAAAGATAGCTGTTGGCAAATAAGACAAAGAATTGGATCCAAGTCTGGATTTCTTTATTTTAAATGCATTAGCGATTGTTCTGCAAAATTTGATTAACTCTCTGGGAAGTCTGCAGAAATCTCATTTTGAATTAGAAAAGATTTATTGAGTGAAATACGGAACTTAGTTTGTCAGTACCTCAGTCACTGTGCTCATTTTTTTATATATAAAATTCATCTAAATGGCAATTTTATAGCCATTTCAGATTAAAAACTCTGTTTTTTGCTTGTGATTTTGATAAAATCATGTGGATGTCTACATTTTGTCAAGGACAAAATTGGAAGTCCTGGTAAGCAGAGCAGATTTTCATAAAAGCCATAGAAAGCAGCAAGTCTTTTGCTGTACACGTTTGCTGGTTATTTTTTAATTGGGTTTTTCATACCTGCTAGGCTTCAGCGGTCTGGCTGTTTGTGTGTGTTTTCATATTTCTAGGTTTTTTCTTCAGCTGTAATAACTAAACCTCAGAGTTTTGAAGTCACATTCAGAGCATAATTGTTATGCAAGATTTTAGTTTTGTGGCAAAACCTGGAGCTGTGGAAGACAGAAACACTGGAATCTTCCTCTGTTCTTCTAATGCTTTAAGTATTTCAAAATAGTGTTACTTAAAAAGCCGTATGGGCTACAGTTGGCATACAGCCTGCAGGCAAACAATCAGAAAGTAAAGCACACAGGCTGCTGCTTCTTTTTGCTCCAAAGCCTTTAGTTTACTAAAAATGTCAAAGTCTAATAGTATATACAATACTGCATTGCTAAATACAATTTTATTTAGAAGGTGCTTTGTTCTCACAGAGGAGATCAATTTACTCTTTCAGGGGCTCTCTTATCATTGGTTAAAGTGACAAATCCTTGCATACTCTCAGAAGAATTGTAATGCTGAAGTTGTAGTGATTAGGACATTCTGAAAGGGATCAACTTGATAAACATCAAATTCTGCTTTAGCTCAGGTTCAGCAGTGTATGTTACAAGTATTTGCTGATTTGATCTTTGATTTTAAAAAAAATAGAAGGAAGATTAAAGAAGGTATAATTTGAAACAGAACAGTGCAGCACATATTTTGACATAATGTTGAAACTGGATCACAGTAAAATGGTTTAAAGTTTTTTTCAGATTAACAAGCCTAGTGTTTAGGGCAAATAAGCAACACTTAAATATATTTAAAAGAATTTTTGTACATAAATATGTCATTGTATTCAGAAGTGATTGTTTAAAATGTATAAATTTAGATCTTCTGAGAAGAACAGCACTTATGCAAACAACAAAATAGTTAGAAATGTAATGGCAAATTACCAAGTAACAAGCACTACAGTAATATTGTTAAGTTAAAAGCTAATGTTTATTTACATCAGAACTTGTGTTACATAAGATTTGTGTAATCGTTGTCTATTTACTCTTTGATCAGTGAGAATCCGTTGTCATTGATGTCCATCCTGGATGGGTAGTTGAAATTTCCTCCTCGTGATTTGTCTTTATAACCAGTTCATACTTTGAGTATTTACATACTGAATGAAAAGCATTTAATAAGTATCCTACAGTCAAAAATTGGTTTTACTGCCTGTAGCTTTAAGGCAATACAGCATAAGCACTGTTTTGGTGCAGTGCCCTTAAATTGTTTGAAGAGAGTAATACTCCAACTCCATGCTGGACAAATGACAATGGATTTCCTCTTGCTCTTTTTTTGTTCTGTAGTGTAATGTTATTTAAAAAACAAAAGGTTCGTTGCATTTAGGTCAGTTATTAAAATATTGCCGTTCATTTCCTTTGACAGAACATTTCTATTGTGTTATACCAATGTCATTAGGAGGAAAGGTTATTCCCACTTGTCTGGCTGATATCAATACATACTGGCATATTACATCCTCTGGCTTTCTGGAAATGCTTTATTTGAGCAGCAGCTTGGGAACAGGAAATTTAAGGTTATACACAGCCTGGTTTCAGACTGTGTGATACAAAATGTGTTTCCTAGAAGACACTGTATACCTGACGGATTTTCTCTAGTATACTGTAGAATTGGATAAACTTTAACTGGTTCAAATTGGGAATAAATTTTTACCAGCTGTAGGTGGCAGACAAGGTAGAAAAGCCTTTCATTCACCCTGTAGCATACATTTATTATCCTTGTTATGAATGCAGGCTGGGGGATGATGTGATAGAGAGCAGCCCAGTGGAAAAAGATGGGCTGTTGATGGATGTGGACCAACAGTGTGCACTCTCAGCCCAGAAGGCCAACCACTTCCTGGACTGCATCAAAAGAAATGTGGCCAGCAGATCAAGAGAGGTGATTCTGCCCCTCTACTCTGATCTGGTGACACCCACCTGAAGGACTGCATCCAGCTCTGGAGCCCTCAACACAAGAAGGACATGGACCTCTTTGAGCAGGTCCAGAAGGGACATGGGAATGATCAGAGGGCTGGAGCACCTCTCCTACAAAGGCAGGCTGAGAGAGTTGGTCTTGTTCAGCCTGGAGAAGAAAAGGCTCCTGGTAGACCTAATAGTGACCTTCCTGTACCTGAAGAGGCCTATGGGAAAGCAAGAGGAAGGGCTGTTTGTAAGGGCTGTCCAGAGAGATAGTGGAGGCCCCATTCTTGGAGAAGTTCAAGGTCAGGCTTGATGGGGCTCTAAGCAATCTCATCTGGTTAAAGGTGTCCCTGCTTACTGCAGGGGATTTGGACTAGGTGGCCTTTAAAGGTCCCTTCCAACCTAACACGTGCTATGACTCTATTTGAGGAACTTATGTGAACCATGTTAGTACCTCAGCCATTCACCAGTTACTCTGGAATATAGTTTACCTTTTAAGATTTGGCAATGATAATGTTCCCATTGCTGTCTAGGAGGAAAAAAGCCAGAGTACTCTTAAACCATGGTCAGATGTGGAGTTTGTGACACTGCGGTAGCTTCTAAAGGCAGAGGGTCAAGGATTGTACTTTAGCTATGGCAGGCATCCCTTTCTACCAGAATCATAGTGAGCTGAATAGGACTACAATTTAATCCTGTAATTGTTCATTGGACTGTGCAGTCATCCATGTAGAAGAAAGTCAATCATGATCAGCAGTTATGTCCTATTGTTTTTCTTAATCTGAGTTTGTCAGTCTTGTGTGAATCTGTAAATAATATAAACATCAAGTTAATTTTCAAATCTGTACTTTAGAGGTAGGAGTTCCCCTAAGTATTCCATCCACATTCTATATAATTTAACTTTTTTTTTTTTTAATCCAAGCAAGAACGTCTTTGTTTCTGAAGAATGAGAGCTCCACCTTCCAAAACTCTTATTTCCCTCAACCATTTTCTTTTTTTCGTGTGTGACAAAAGTGTGTGTTTTTCATCCTAATCCATCATGGGACTGAGTGATGCATAGACAGCTAATGTCACAATGTCAGCCATAGTCATTCAAAAATTATGATTTGTCTTGCTGTCATGTTAGTGGTCTAAAAATCATGTTTATGAGATAGAAAAATAATTGTATTTCTAAATTGTGTCTCTCTCTATGTAGGTAGTGCATACACAGATTTCTTTGCCTCAGTAGTAGCTATTAACTTAAATGAGAAAAAGTGTAGCTGAGATTCTCTTTAAATTGATCCCCTCCAGGACTGGGGGCTTCGGAAAAAAACATGTGGTAAGACTTGGGATAAAATTGCCTTAGTAAATTTTTTTTTCCTCAAAAAAGCAAGATTTCAAAGGAAGCAATACATATTTGATGTCACTTTCACTGACAAATTAGGCTTATATGTTTTAAGTGATGATGCTGAAAATGAGAAATTAATTGTGATAACATCTGAATAGACATGGCTTCAGAAGCAAGAAAATATAAAGTTCTGAGAAGATAAATGCTTGAAGTATTAAGCTATCATACACATTTACTAAGGTCTGTATAAAACCATTCCAAAGCAATCTATCATGAATTACAGACATCAGAGATAATAAAAATGATAGGTTTTGTTAACCCAACTAGCCATACATTTGGAGATTAGGCTACAAGTAGATCTCATTGTAGACCTTGAGGTATGGTGCCTGCTGAATAACTGATTAAGCTTTCTATGTGTGTTTCTAGAGTATCAGAATATAAAATTGGCACATTGCTCTGCAATTTCTTTTTTGAGTTGGAACTATGGAGTCTTATCTTGATAAGACCCTCTGTTTCAGTTTGAGCCTTTTCTAAACCTCTTCATAGACTCAAATAATAGCTGAGGTTGTAAAGAGCCTTCAGAATTAATATAGTTAAGCCTGTGCAAGCAGGGTCAGATAGTGCATGCTGTCCAGGACCTTTTCCAGTCAGTTTGAGTATCTCCCAAGGATGGAGACTCAAAAAACCTCCCTGTGCAACTTGGTCACTTGTATTAGTTTTGGTTTAATTGAAGTATGAATAGCTTGTTTATTTCAGGGGATTTTTTTTTTTTATCCAGCTTAATTCACTTACTTAACCTGTGTTAAGAAATGTGATTTTTTTATGTCTTTGTATACAAGGCAGACTTAAGATAACTACTTCACAGTACAGAAATATTTTCTGTGCTTTCCTTGTAGAAAATGATGCATACCAAAGTAGTTTTTCCACTGAAGAGGTAAAAAAAAGGGCTAATGTCCTTGCTGAAGAATGTAAATTATGCATATAATTTGTTTATGAAATGTCTGCAACTTCCAGGACAAAAGTAACCATGCCAACTGTAACTATTTTGAGTTCAGATTCAAGTAATTTTATTTAAAGCTACTATATTATGTTTGCACTTAGTTGTAAAATACTGATATCAGGATACAGGATCTTAATCTTAACTGTACAGTGTCTGCTATTTAATATCCCATTTGCAGTGATAATTTGTTGCAGTGAGATGCCTGTGATACAGTTTAATTTCACTTACACTTAAAGCTGATCAAAATCCACGTGATGCTGTTACTTTGCCCTGGGATTCTATCAGAAAGACCTGCTAAATGGAAAGCATGTGGACTGTTGCATTACAGCTGTCTTATGTTCTATCAGCATGAGTACAGGGTGACTTCTCATCTGTCCTAAACATAACTCCATTCCAGGTCAGCCGAATTGTAGGCGTGCAGCACTGGTCGTGTTAGGTGTGTCTTGCAACATAGAAAACCCTTCTGAATAAAACTTGGAGTGCATGGAGGAGTGGTCTAAGCCAATATTAGAATAGATAAACTGAGAGATAGCTGTGCCAGTAGCATAACAGCAAGGTTCTCTACATTGTATTAACATTTTTATTTCTGCAAACTTTGTTTCTTAACATACAGTCAGTTTGTCATAAAAACTTCTGCCAGGCACACTGAGAAGACTTGTGAACAGATGTAATTTGTGTTAAGGGGATGAGCCAGACTAACTCTAGCGAAGAGACAGTCAAGTCAAAGTAAAGCATGAACTTGCGGCAACAGAAGAGAAGCCATTTGCTCAGTCACTGTCAGTAATGTATCCACTTGCGGAATAGTGAGGCAGAGTAGTTTCCATAGTTGGTGTCAATTTGTCATATTTGCTTTGCTGACTGCTTTTTGAATCAGATACTAGGCAGGGTTGGATTTATCTAAACCCTGTATGTTTCATATCAATTTCAACTTTTTTAATGCAAAGTTTTCATGTTCTTGGATGCATTCAGGGAAGAATGGAGTTGAAATTTGAGTCTGTCTGTGCCTAATAGTAGCCCTGTTACCAGTTTTCTGTTATGTATAAAGACTCTTATTTACAGTAAGACTTGCTGTTTGACCTGGGTTTGTTCCAAATCATTATTTGCCTTAATATTATAGTTTAGCTTTGTTAGAAAGCTTCCGTGCGTATGTGTATCTGTATATGGAAGAACTGCTTGTCTTTCTATTGCTATAAACAGTTTTGGACTCTATTATTTCCTAATTCAACAGAATTTAGCTTCTTGGAATCCTGCAAACCCAGAATGCCTCCTGCTTGTTGTCAAAGAGCTTGTGCAGCAGTATCACCAGTTTCAGTGCAGCCGATTACGTGAGAGTTCTCGTCTCATGTTCGAGTATCAGACTTTACTGGAAGAGCCACAGTATGGAGAAAACATGGAAATCTATGCTGGCAAGAAAAACAACTGGGTAAGCTAGTAAGAATATTTCTGTTAAATGCTTTAAGTGCTTCTTTCATTTTAGTATAGCTCTTGACTTGGAAAGCTTGTGTTGCTTCCATTTCAAATCAAGAAAACTTCTATTCAACTGCGGCTCACTTTCTATACTTTCTATTTTGTACATTGCTGTCATTTTACTACTTTGGTTGAACCAGATTTCCAGGTGAGTAAGTGTTTTTCAATCTGATGTTACCTCATCTGATTTATAGATGAAAACTTTGAAAACTGTTGAGAAGTCTGTACAGTACTTACAAGGCATGGTACAATACTAGGTGGAAGGTTGAGTTAGCTCTGAATATTTGAGAGGCAGAATAACTGTGTTGGTATGACAATCTGCCCTGACAAATCAGGCTGCTTAGGGGTAAAATGTATTAGGCCATGGTTCCACATTGTGATTGATTTTGTTTAATTGGTAGCTGTACCTGCCTACATCCTGCCAATATCACTGGCATTTGTGTAAGATGAGTTGAGTTGGTTTAGGAATGGAAACTGGAGAGTAAAAACTGGACTTCAGAAGGAACTTCTGAAATAGATGCAGTCTGAAAATGGATGAAAATTAAGTATTCCAGTTATCAGAGCATAGGGTTCCACTTCAAGTCATTTTAATCATCCTTAAGTTACAGGTGATACAAGGATGTTTACAAATCACAGTATTTATGTATTAATCTGTTTTTCTTAGACAAGCCATCTAGGTTATTTTAAGACAAGTAAAATTGTCTTTATCAGAGAATTTCAGGTCTTTCTTTTGTTCATAGGTCAGAATGTTTCATTGTAATTAATTTTTTTTCTTAACTGTTATTCTCGATAACTCACATCCTAAACAACTTTCCACATCTGTAAATATCATCACACTGGTTTAGAGAAATGCAGGTGGCTTTCTGAACTGTACTGAGATTTTTATCCTAATTTTTGGCAGCTCCTAGAATTCAACTCAAGACTGTAAAAAGCTAGGATTTTTTTCTGTGGTGTTTTGGTTTTCTGTTGGCTTTGGGGTGGGTTTTTTTGGTTGGTTTTCTTTTTGGTTGTTTGTTGTTTTGTTTTTTAAATGGGAAACTCATATCTACCTAAGCCTTTTGAATCTCTGTCACTGGTGACTGAATAAAGAATTTTTTTTCATTTCAAATGCTGTCTTAATTAAGATTCATTTTATTAGAATATTTTTAAGTACATTTAAAGACAAATCCTCTTAATCATTGCAGACCCACTTGAGATTTTGGTAGCCTGTGCTTTGTTTTCAAAGTTTACATTGTCTGCTAAAAAGACTCTCAGTCTTGTTTGGAAACTCTATGCACCCAGTATCTGTATAACAGGCTGTTTTATGAGCACCCTGAAACTCAAAACTATGAAACTAACTTGTATAGATGTTCTTCATTTCCTTTACGACTGTCTTGTTAGTCTCACTGATCAACACAATAGCTGAGTTTATCTGAAAGGCAAGACGTAAAGTGTGTGTTATCTCCTCTGCCTAGAAGTCATGAAATTCATGTTGTTCTCTGTCAGGAATCAAGCCTCTATATAAAAGTCCAAGTACTGCACTGACACGATGACAGGCTGTGCTGACCTGTGCATCTCCTGTCCAACCCCTTTCATAGGGGTGCTGTCTATGCTCACTTTTGCTGGCTGATTGGGGAAGTCAGCTCTGTCCTGGCCACAACCAGGACAAACAGAAATTTGCTTTTATAGCTTTGTTTCCATATCTCTCAATTTCCTGAAGTGATCTCCAAGATCTATGACAAGCAGACAAATTATTACCTTAGTAGCTTCATGTTGGTAGTGTACCCACTGATTCAGATACCCATTAATAATCAAATCTCTCAGTGCTTTGGCCTGGAATTGACCTAACCTGACCTGACCTAATGCCTGTGACTGGCTGGTTGGGTTTGGGCAGGTGAGTACCATGGACAGGGACTGCTCCCTGCCTGTCCAGGGCACTTCTGGAAGTCATACATTACAAAGGAATCTAGATTGACTGACATAAAAGATCTGGACTGCAAGTGCTTGCTTACTCCCCGTGGAGCAGCTGATGTTTTGATCTGAGGCCATTCATGTTCAGTGGCTATCACAGTGCATCAAACTTACTTTACCAGAAGTAATGTTCTGGATTTTATGGTAAATGTTGTATGGCATCTTTTTGGAAGTTAAGACCAGATAAGAAGCACTGTCTGTTATAACCATTTCTGAATAAAAAAGAAAGTTCCCAGACTGTCATCAAATGCAGTCTTTGTGTTACACGTACACAGAAGACGGTTGTTTTCCTGCGTACATGAATAACACAGCATCAGAAAGCTGAATATGAGTAGTGTGTTCAGGAAAGGCTTCAGAGCCTGACTTTAATATAAACACACCTTTTGCTGCACGGTGTTTCCATGTGCAGTTGCTTTGCTTCTATTGCATGACTGCCAGGGACAAATTTTAAGGGTAGTTCTGAGCTAGCTGGCTGTGGATTACAGCCTAGCATCATGCAAACCCTTTTGGCAAATGTTATAACTGGAAAGGTACCAATAGAAAGATTTTTGTTGCATTCAAATTCTTGTTTTTTCTTGTTTAGTGACTTGAAGGTAGGATGAGTTACCTTAGTTCGTGCCTCATACAAAGACCAAGAAACAAATTGGCACTGGTATTAGGGTTGCTTATTGTAGATCTGCCTAATACAGCATCTTTATAAGTGCTTAGTTGCTTGGGGTAAAATATTTGCTTAATTTAGACATAAAATAATTGAAGGAATTAAGTGCTATGTAATTTTTTCCTTCTCATGTTTAGGTCGGTACCACAGAAAATTATGTACTTAGCAAACAATCACTTATATTTTTCAGCTGCCCTGCTTAGCAGCATTTTGGAAAGCTACATTCCATTGGCTTTGACCTGCAGTACTTCCTCAGAGAGGCTTGTGCATCAGCAAGCCAGTTGCCTCCTGTATTTTATTCTCCCTTTTCCTTTCTGAATGAATAGGCATAGCAATTGATGTGGTCCATTCTTATAGGGGCTTGTGGTTTCATAATCTGAGGCCAGTGACAGCCTTCATGTTTTGTCTTATGCTGTGCTCAAAGCAGTTTATAATTAGCACAGCTAATCAAGGGGAGAGGCAAAATACTGAATGTTCTACCAGTGCACATGCCAGATTTTCAGTATTGGTACAGGTGACTTTAAATGCTTTCTTCTTGAGGAACCTTTGGCAAACTCTAACCATAACCAGAGTTCTTGTGGTAACACCTACTAAATGTAGTAAAGCATTGGACCAAAAGTTATCCTTTTGACATCTGGGTTGGGTTGTAAGCCCTTCAGTATGGAGGGATATGAGCACTGGCACAGGTAGCCCAGAGATTGCAGGATCTCCATCCTTTAAGATACTTAGATGCCACCTGTTCATTGCCAAGATTCTCTACATCTCTTCCATGGGGTATAGAAAGGTTGCTTCCGTTACTTCAGATGTATTGCAGGCATTTGCTTACCACAAGGTATAGCTGAATAGATGAATGTGCACTTTGTTAAAATATGTATATTGAATGTTTCTTGTTTAAAGTATTGTTCTTCTCACTTTGTCAATGCCAAACATATGAAATACTAAAGTAAAAATTAGGTAAAGATAACTATGTTCAGGAAATAGTGAAGTAGTACATGTATGTTACTGTGGGAGAACAAATGTTGCATATTGACAAGGCTTTCATTTGTCACCTTGCCTGTTAAAATTAAGTACTGGGTTTGGTTTTTTTTTTAATATTGTTTGCCATTATGTAATTAAGTAGTAGGTAGGGTAGTGTTAAAACTGGAAAAAGTTATGCTACTTTGTCCAAGTAGCCATAGGGTTTTTTTTTTTTTTACTTAACTGCAGAAAGTGAATGTTTATCACTTTTTCTTCTGCTAATTCAACATGAAAAATACAGTTGTTGTATGGCTACTTTGTTTAATTGAAAAATAGAGATGATAGTATGGACAAAATCAGGCAGGCATTTGTTTTTCAAAAAGAGCCAAACTCAGTGCTTCATAACCAGGTGGACAATGTCTGGTTTTAAGGAAGTGTATGAAACAGAAAGGAAATCCGTCCCATTTCCTTTACATACACTTTATGCATAAAAAAGAGCAATGTGTAGGGGACACTTGGCAAACTTTTAGTAAATGGTTGTCTAGGTGTTGATTCACAAGATTCTGAAAACAAATTATAGAAGACCTTCTACTGTGGCTCTTTGTTCTGTGTTTATTCAGAGGAGACATCTGATACATTCTCATCTTATTCAACAGAAATTCTCTTATGCATGACTGCAATGTTTGTGAAGACACCTTGGGTTTATATAATAATGTTATAATTTTGTCAGCTTTTTTATCTTTGCTTTGAGACCATTTAGAGGTCTCATTAGACCCTTGTCGGGAAATGACTACAGCCAAGATAACGGTTATATTTAGGGCCTAACAATGTATAGTCTGATTTTTGTTGTATTCTGACTGCTGTTTGCCGTTGACTTACTGGCAGTGATGTTTTATGGTTTGTAAAGTGTTTTCTTGTATAATATCTGGGAAATCTGTACTTCCACCCCCCCCTCCCCTTTTCAGTATTTTCACTGAGAATAGTTGTTTTAAACCTCAACCTATCTGTTTGATATGAACTCTTAACACATTTTTGTGGTTAATACCTCATCCTCAGAATGTTCAACTTGTGATTCTGTTTTAGATACCAGGTCTCACTAGTGTTATCTTTTTCTACAGACTGGAGAATTTTCAGCCCGATTCCTCTTGAAGTTGCCTGTAGATTTCAGCAATATTCCTACTTACCTTCTCAAGGTAAAATGAGTGTCTGAGTTGACAGTATTTGGGAGTACGATTTATTCAAATGCTCTTAGTAATTATTTGATTTTGCTGTCCTCCTCCTCCAAGAATTTGAAATTCTGCCATTTCTAAACCTGATTAGACTCTGTTTTAGAAAGGTGATATTAGACATATGGTTGTTTAGCTTGTTGATTTACCAGGTGGTAATTACCCCTAAAACTAACCCTAAAGGACCCTGCAGAATTTGAGTTGTCGTAGAAGATTGTATGTGATGCAGATATTCTGGGGTTTTAGACCATAGGATAAATAACAAATTCTTGACCATATCTGAGGTATTATTTTGAGGAATCAATTTAATTGTTTCCAGATAGTCTTTTATATGAGTCTGTAGAATTTCATGCTGTGTTAGGTTATTTTAAGTGAACAATCTGATTGTACCAGTAGCCTTGTTAGTAGAAGCAACAAAACAATCTAAATGTACTATTTTTAATAGGAAGTGAAAGCAAGGTTTTGATCAGTACTTTCTTTCATCGTATACTCAACTCTTGACAAACTACCAACATGGAATAATTTGAAATGAGTGGTTTTCACAGCAGGAGGACAGTCACTCTTTCAAGCAGTCGTTGTGGAAGCCTCTCGTAAGGTCAATGTTACTATGTTCAGGGAACACACTGAGAGATCTGGGTTCCCTCTATCTGTTGTTACTGTCAGAATGAAGTGCCAGAACTTCTGCATGCCTGCCTCCTTACTCAGCCTTTTACTTTTAAGTATTTGGAAAGAAGATGATCTACTTAATGTTTAGTGACTGATGTGTTGAAATGAAAATGTCATTGTACATCCCATTACCACTTCTTCATCTTCCTGATAGAACTGTGTTCAACTGTTGTTCAATCACAATTACAAGTGTATGTATCCAATATTTTTCCAAATAAAATGTCTCAACCATGAAAATGAAGGCAGACACAAATATAATCTGGCTGATATTTTTGGTTGTAATCGGAGATCAGTATCCTTCTGTATGCTGTCTGCTCTTTAAGTAATAAGCCACTCCTAACTTTCTGAAAGTATCCAGACATATTCAGCTTGTTCCTGTGTTCACAGTAGCAGCTCTTCTCACAGTCTTTCATTGGGGCCTTCTCACTTGATGGGAATGTCAGATGTAAGAGGGTTGGCAAACGCCTTTTCAGCAATGATAATGTTAAGAAGCAGAATGCAGTGACAAGTCACCTGTCTGCCAAATCCAGGCTGAAAGACTCTGTGGAAAAAAGAGACTGAAAATGTTTGACATGAACTGTGCTGTCCACTCTTGCCAGAAGTCCCATATTTTCCAGGAAGAATTTTAAATTGGTCAGGAATTTCAGGACTTCTGCACACCCAGTATGTTCAGTGGATGAGTTACATAGTCTTGTAACTCTGCTCAACTTTTGGAGCAATTACATGACTTGAGGGTTGGAAGGTGATGTTTGACTTATATGATGACAGTTACTTATATAGGAACCCTATGATAGAAACAGATTAGACTTTTGTTTCTAAAGAGTAAACGTTTCAGTGCATGACAGCATACTCCTCCTTACTGTAATTTGCTGTCATGTTGATTAACCACCTTCCACCTCCTCTAAGCAAGGTTGGTATACTGTGGATAAATCATCAGTGCTCTGCAACTACTTCCCAGAGCATTGTTCACCCTGAGTTCTGAATGATTCATTAGTTGTAAGGAAAACATGTATTTATTTTGAATGCATGTATAGAATGTGTGATGTGAAGAAGTGTGCATAGAAAGAACACATAATCAAAGTTTCCCAGTCTACCTTGATTTCATTTATTTTCTAAAATTTTAAATCTTGCCTTCGAGGATTTGTACTTTTAAAATGCATAACTTTCTTATGGAGACTTCTGCTATGCAAACTGACAATTTAACTGTGTTCTGTAGGAAGGTGATGTGTAATCTGGGATGAGTAGCCATAAGAGAAGAAATACTATTTTGTTTTGATTAGTGGCTGCTGATGGCAGAAGAATGGTTGGACTTGAGCCCCAGCATGGATTATGACAGTGTGCTCTGTCATAAAAGAGATGTAGCAGGCATGGATCTTTTACCCCTGCTGCCTTTAGCTCCTTGTATTCTGACATTATCCATTGTATCAATGTCCTCTTGTATGACAACAATAAAAAGACAGGTAGAATCAGAACTATTCTGTTGTGATAGAAATAGTTATGCTCTGACTACTGCAAATTCATAAAGCTGTTTTTAAAAAATGGGATTTTTTAAGCTTTCCATGTCTTATTAATAAATGAGACTTTTGACATAAACAAATTTCTGAATTATTACAATAAAATAGCTTATTTTACATCATATCTGCCAGATAATGTTGGCTTCAATTCTATCTGTTGGATTATGGTACAAGATGGAGCATCTACTGATGCAGTGGAAATAGTTATCAATATATTACTCTGAAAGGTGGAGGATCAGTCAGTAATTGAAGTCTGCTAATGTATTAACAGCCTCATGTTTCACTTAGGACTTTAATGTGTTTGAATTATGTTCCAGTCTGTAGCCAGATTTATAGTGTGCAATAGTTTCTCTATAATGATTTGCAAAGTTCAAACATGTGCTGCAGTTTCTTCTGCTATCTTTTTTTTTTAATGTTTAAGAAATAATTGTATTAAAATCTGGTGACATATTTAAAGACAATTTGGTGTTTTGCTTCATCAGTCACTCCCAATACACCAGTGATTTCTAATGCTCTTCTGAAACTTTTATTGGTGTCAGTAGGTAATCACACTACAAGTGGGACTATGAAGCTTTCTGTAGTAAGCAAATACTTAAGTTTGGATATAAGCAGTGAGAATGGTCTGTAGTGTTACAAAATCTTTGGAAGCATTGAGCATACAGTCCAGAGTTACTTTGTCAGCTTTGTACTGATGATGACGATAGTATTTTTCTTTCCATGTGAAGAATAAAAATTTGAATGCATAGCATAAGAGGAGGATTTACAAGGTTATTTTAAAGATATTTGCTGCAATAAATTTAAAGTGTATGTGCTTTTAAAGGAAGGTAGTGTGAAGAAGAGAAAGAATTGTTGAGAGCAATGCAGAGCACAATGTCTCTTCATTTGATTTCTGAAATTCTAGTAAAAGTTTTTTAAGTTGCTGTTTATTTGGAAACATAATACCCCTTCGTGATGGCTGCAGCAGATAACTTATTTTTGTAAGTTTTCTTGGCAAATTCCTTCATATTTGAAAGAAATGCTATCATTATTTTCTAAGTTAAAGTACTGCTCAGAAAGAAATGGCTTACACAGAAAAAGCATTTAGGAAAAGACAGCCTTTCATTAGTTTTTTTCTTGACAAAGTTATACTTCAGTATGAAGGGTTTATATTGAATATGGACCTTCATATCCAAATTTACAGTTTTCTTATGCAAATCCATTTGGCATAAATGAAAATAAGTGAAACAGTTGAATAATCAGGCTGGTAACTCAAACTACTACAAGGTTCATTACTGATATGTCTTTCATTAAGGTACTCTTATTTGACAAGGGTGTGGGTTTGGCTCAGGAAAGTCCTTACATCTGTCTTTGTTTTATTATTATACTTTCCCTTTTTTGTAATTGAATTTTTAATCGCATTCATTTTGTCTTGAATTCTTTTCTGTTGCTTGCAAGCGTATTTGCTTTTCCTGGAGTTATTCACTGTGTATATGTTGGTTTGGAGAGTCAGATTTAGTTCATATTTCTGAATCTTCACAGATACATACTCCCCAGTAATAATGAAGGTAATAGACTTAGCATCTAAAATACCCAAATTTTATTTCATTCTTTGTAGTTTGGTCCGACACAGGGACATGTGTTATTGTAATGATAATTCATTAAGTCTCTCCAGTTTAGTAATTTACAAATTGTACTGGTTTATGTGACTGTAGCATGATTGCACAGTATGAGTGAACTTTAGAGTGCGTTGCCAGTGATGGTGTTGAAAACAAGACATTTAGGTTATCTTCCTTTTATATCCATGGAGGATTTTTATTTATCCTATTCTTTTGTACCCACTTCTGGTGCCCTGGTGAATAGCTAAAATCTGGGCCAATTTAGTTTTAATGTTGTGACCACCAGCCTTCCAATAATTTCTTACTATTCAAGCAGACCTGTTTTCTTTTTAGAGAAGATCTAAGAAAAAAAAAAAAATTTGTATTTAAATCTGTTTTTTCCGAAGAGCTTTTTTGTGATGACCACTGTATTTAGTGCATAACTTTCAAAACTGAAACAAATAACAGACGTTGTCTAGACACATTGCCAGAGGCCAAACAGTGGTGTGTAAGACTGTCATTGGAAAAGGTTTATTCTCAAGTTCAAGTTGAAAGATAAGAAGATATTTTTGTTTTTCCTTATTGTGATTTCATCATTTGGAAGTCTGTTAAAAGACTTTGGTGCAACTTTTGTTTGTGGTGCAGACCAAATTTCAGGTACTGTGAAAAGACTGAAATATTTTGTGTGATTAATCAACTATAGTAGGGAGCAAACAAAAAATAATGAAAATATATGGGGTTCAATGACAGGCTTTTCCCCAGGCCAGTCACTTTACTGTTGTGATTTAGCAGTTGCATGTATTTAACAGCACTTAAGGTTTATGTTAAATTTCTGCAAATAGCAAAAAAACAGATACACTTGTATAAAAAGTGGTGCTTCTGCTGTTCAGATAAAAATTTGAGCCAAATATCCTGAAAAAGTATAATATTTCCTTTTACATTTATACTTCATTTGATTTTGTTGCTAGCCAGCTTACTAAAAGCTGATGTGTAATGACTTAATGTCACAGAGTTGATGTCAAGAAAAGGAATGAGAGCCTGGATCTGACTCTCTTTTTACATTGGAGTGTTTTACACTATGCTGGGCAGGTACCTCATGAAAGAGCGTAGAGCGTTATGCAGTGTACACTGTCTGACTATCTTTCACAATGTATACCACTTCTGTATTGAGTAGAATGATGGACCTGTGCTTGTCCTGCCTATGGTGCCAGCTGTCATTTCACCTCTTTTACATATAAGAAAACTGGTGGTTTATAAGACTTGTAGGTAATCCTGAAATAATACGTAGTTCTCTTAATTCACAATACTTTGGCCATGCTTTCCATAGAGATCTTTTAAGCTGATACATAGACTGCTATTAATCCTCTTCAATTTAAGAGTTTGTGACAGAGGCATAAAGCTAACTTGATAAATAGTATTCCATAATGTATTCTTGAGGTGTGTGTACGCATTCGGAGCAAATAATTTAAAATGAGATGTCGGTATGATAGGCACTAGATTACATATTGTACCAGCATTAAATTACTTAAGCAGAATACTGAACTGTCAAAGATTGTCTAAGTTTCTTCTGTTAATAGTTTAAAGACAAACTTTATAACCTGCAATTGTAATGAGCCATTGAGATGTTAGATTAGAAGCGGGTCTGTGCAAGTTAGTACTAGCAGTGCTCTAAACAGTAGTTTGTAGTTGCTGAAGCCAATAGATTGTGTGATCTAGAGGCCATGAAAATAAATGTAAACTGTGTGTGCCAAAAACTTTTGTCAAGAAGAGATGTCATTAATACTTGAAAACTTTCATTTCAGCCTGTGTCCAGAAAACTGAGGCTTGCTTTTGCTGCCCACGTTTTTACATCCAAAAGTACTAGATGAAGTACCCCCGAGGACGTGTACCTTTTCGTCAATATGGTGGCCAGTGTAAGAGTAGCAGCATGTTGCCAGAAGCATACAAACCCCAAGAGTAAGGCCAATAAAAAAAAATTGTGAAGTGTTTCTGGCACTTTAGGAAATTGTGGAGTCAGAAAAATATTGACTTTTTTGGTTATAAAATGCTTTTAAGTGTCTGATTTTCCATAATATCTAAAAAAAATACCAGCTCCATTAGTTGTTAAGGCTTTTTTTGTTTTGTTGTGCAATTGCACCTGTTGGTGACCTAACAGAGTTTTGTAGCCCTCTTGATTTGCCACAGACTATCAATTCTGGTATTGGAGAGTAATGTGCTACGGTTACAATTCAGTGAAGCTCCAGAAATACGTAGAGAAATTGATTTAATTAGTCGTCATTTCATTATCTGATTTTTATATCTGCTGCCCACCAACTAAGGGAAGCAAAGCTCTATAAACGTGTACTTTATAATCAGGATGTGTTATATTTGAATTTTGTAAACTGATCAGATCCCTTCCTTCTTGTTTTATTAGTACAACTTTTTCACAACAACGTGATTCGTTTGTAGTAACAAGTCGCTAAACCCACATAAAACATGCTAATGTCAGGAGCACCTTAAGCTCCATATGCTGAAAGCCAAAAGCAATTTTTTCTGGATTAGTTTTTTCTGTAATTTATTGGCAGATTTTGTTAATAAGATCTGTCAACTGGAACAGCTCATTCTGCACAGCTGATGATTTTTATAGGTTATGATCTTAATATGAATCATAGTCTCCAATCAACTGTATTTCTGATGACAGTTATCTTATATTTAAACATTTTATTTTTATAATGTAAAACTAAAGGGAAGGACCGACACATCTACTGATAAATTAAATCTTACAGTATTAATCTCATTTTATATTTATTTTTTCCTAATTTAATAGAAATTTGCTATTCTGATATGAGCAGAAATAGGGCTTTTTTAATAGATTAAATTTGCATCTGGTAGGAAAGTTTATAGATACATTACGTTGCGTGACTTCGTTCAGATTTACTGCCTTGTTAGGGCTTGTAATTTGTACTGTTGCTTTACATTTGCATTCTGTGTATTGCATAGGAAGAATGGCATTCAATAGCCATAAAAATAATTGCAGGTTATTACATAATGATGGTGCTTGTTTTGTCTGTCCTAATCCACCTCTAGTATGTAGAACAAAAAATGTACAGTAGTGTTAAACTGTGAAGAGGATTTTGGATATATTTCTTTGAAACATTTCCTTTATTTCCCTGTTGCTGTTTCCTCTTGAAAGGAAAAGTATAGGAGAAGTTCTTGAGCACAGAATATGAGCATAGTAATAATCTGTAAAGTTCACTAACCAGCAAAACTGCATTTGCAAATACGGGAGCACATAAAGCATGATGGTGGGATGTTAAGAAGGATATTTCACTGCTGAGCACACAGCTTCTTTTTACTATTAAGTGCTCTAAGTTTCAGATCAGGGCTTAAGTCCTACAGCAGCTTGTATTTTGAGGTTTTAAGTAAATTTTGTACTCAAAAGTTCAAGTTATTTACTGTTACAGTGATTGTGTTGCTTTTATGTTCTATATTTCTTTTTGTTCTGGCATTCAGATGAGTAGTTTATGTCTCTCTATTAAGAAAGGATAGTAGTAACATGCATGTATGTCTGTATGACGACTACATATGATTCTTAGTCATTCTTCATTTGGATTCTGTGGTTTGTGCTGGTAACTTTTTTCTGTTAAACACACAAAATCCTTTGATGGCTGTTGTTCAAAACAGGGGGGTTTGTTGTTTTTCAGATACATGTTAAATATGATTGTGTAGCAGATTGTTATTACACTGTTATTACCTTTATTTGGTTTCACAGGTTTAAAGGTTTAAGCCAAAACGTATTTAAGAAAAGAAAAGAAAAGCTTTACTGTTGAATCACTCTCAACAAGTAACAGTCTGAGATGGTGGATGATCCATCACATTTATTTTTGTCTAATTGATACTGACAATGTCATTGATCATAATATCATGAAACATAAAGTAAGAAAAAAACCCCAACAAACCAACAACAAAAAAAGAGATGTTCTACCATTTTGCTTCCACGTTACCAAAACAATGCACAGCATTTTCTCTACAAATTGCTAATGATAATGTGCTGGTTTTCTATTCAGTTTTGTATTTCTGTTGTCACGCCTGTTTAGAGAAGTAGCTGCTTCTTTACATAAGGTGTATTTTGGTATTTTCTGTTTTATCACGAGGCTTTAGTTGGAGAAGGCTAAAGCAAAGACTGCCTTATCCAGTAGCCTTCCAGTGAGACAGTGGAAGAAAAAGATAAATAAAATTTAGACCTGTTGACTCTGTTTCTGTTTTAACAAATTAAGTGTTCATGCTAGAACTTGTATGTCTTTTATGTGCTGGGAACTGTAATCATTCCAAACAGCACGTCCATGGGAGAGATGGTGCAGTGGGGAGGAGCATTAATTTGGCTTCATTGGGTACATTTAGATGCACTCCTTAGGTCTTAACAGGTTACCAGTACTTCAGAATTTGGGCAAAAATATGCCTGTGAATTAAATGGTGGGTTTCGATTACATAATGAACTGTCTGGAGCACATGTACAAGATTTAAGTATACCCACTTAATATAGATAGGAAGTACTTATACTGAAGGGAAAACATGAAATACAGTTAAACTAATAGTGCTGCTCCAACTCTTTGTCATTTTAATGATTTGTTTATTGGAGTTAGCTTCAGTGATAAACTGCTGAGATACATACCTTTTTTAATATATCTAAACATGTTTACATATTAGTAAATATTAGATATTCTGTGTTTTACAGTAACATCTTTTCTGGGCTAGAAAAATGTTAGACAAATGTGACTGATGTCTTGACTAAAACTGATGACTGACTCATGGTATGTAAATAATCAGCTACTAATTTGCAAGAACCCTGAGGACAATGTGTTGGTTAACAAAGAATAAACATGCTTGTTCCAGATGATTATTTTCATTGTCTAATACTTAAATTTTGTGTCCTAGTTAAAATCATTAATTCTATCTCATTTCACCTTGACTCATGACTTTTTGTAAGTAATAAATTTTATTTCGTTTTCGTCTTACTATTGCTAAATGATTAGATTAGCTCTTGAAATGTAGGTCAAATTACATGCAGGTTACCATTTTGACTTAGAAATTAAGTATTGTCTCTTTTTATCTATGTGATCTAGATGAAAATAGTAACTGAGCATCTCACAAGTTCTTACATAATATATTGTTTGCAGTGGTTGTGACATGGAAAATCCCGTCTATTTTTTTAGGCAGGACTTGAAACATGGAAGAACTAGGTGTATAGAAATTTACAGTGTAATCCTGAGCTGTGAGTAGAGAGCTTGTCCAAGGTTTTAACCAGAATGGCGTTCTTCCTTTCCCCTCTCTTTCTGTAACCTTGGCAATTCATCACAATTACAATCAGCAGTCATTCAGGTCCAGTGCATTTTGACACACTGTTCTTAAAGGGAAGGCAAGCTACTTCTGTCAGCAGGGAGAGTTGTACAACTTCACATTTGTTGGAGGTTTTCTCATAGGCCGTTTTTCCAATCATATAGATTTTTACATTTTCCCTCCTTCAAATTCTTCATTATTCTTGAGTGTCTTAAGTACCTGTTGATTTTAGTTACTAGAGACACCTCTTAACATTTGGACAGTATTTTTTTACCATAGTGTATTGACTCATGTAAGTCACCTTTTCCATTGTAAAATTATATGCTGCTTTTTTTCCCCACCAGACTATATAGTGCATTACAGAATCACAGAATGATCAGGGTTGGAAGCCACCCTAGAGATCATCAAGTTCCAACTCCCCTGCCCACAGGCAAGGCCGCCAACCTCCAGGCCTGGATCTAGACAGTGTTGCCCTGGGCCCTATCCAACCTGGCCTTGAACACCTCCGGGGTTAGGGTATTCACCACATCTCTGGGCAGCCCGTTCCAGAACCTCACTACACTTTCTGTAAAGTGTATCCCCCTGATATCTAATCTAACATTATAAAGACTAGGGCTCAGAGTTCCAATAGTTGGTCCAAGAAATGAAGAGCATTAGGTTTCCACTTCTGAAAGGAATGAAATGTTCCCTGTGTGCCACTGTCTTCAGTGGCAATAAATTTATATAATAAGTAAGTATATACAATTTTTCAGGATTGGGCTCTTGTTAGAGAGCTCAGTGAAATGAAGTGAATCTCTGCTTAGAATTTGTACAATAACTTCGTTACAGAGTTCACAGAGCCCAGTTGTGTTCTGTGAGAAGTAAAAAAACTGTTTCACTGACTGAAAAAAACCCAAAACACAAAACCAGACCCAACTGAAAGCAAGTAGTTGACAGAGCAAGGAATGAGACTACGCGAGATCTGGCTTCCTGACTGTTAGTCCTCTCTTGGTGAGAAATACCTGAACTAAGATAAAAATTTAATTTGTTATTCTTTGCTTCTTTGTTTACAAATGGAAAAGTTTCTAGGTAGAATATAGTTCTTTATGTATCCATTGTTTTATGCATATCATGTATTTTGACAGTGTATATAAAGTGCTATTAAAATGGCATTAATTTCTAGGCTTTGTTCTGTGTAATTAACTTTGACTGCACAATAACTGCTAAACAGAAGAGCTGTTTATCTTGCATTAAATACTCATTTTAAAATGGCAACTCAAGCTGCTTTTGCAAGTTATAATTTATTTTTTTAATTCAAAATCTGAAACTGTTTTTGAGACTTTTTCAAGATGTGGAAATCAATAGATGAATACAGGCTAATAAAAAAAGATTTCTTTACAGCAGGCAGTGTATTTGGAATAAAGACCAGTGACTAGGATTTATGCAATCTGTTTTGTAGTGGTGCTAATAATATGAAACTTTAGGACTGCATGCTTTATGAACTCTCATAAAGCAAAAGAAATTTTGGAATGAAATTATCAAAGGGATTCTTCTGGTTGTAATGGCAAATGTTCCATGAGAAGCGGTGCTACTGAATTTATAATAAACAAGACTGGCATTTCACAGTTGAGTTCTTGCAGCATCAGTCTTACTGTATGGCAGCAACTTAATAACTAAAATAATACCTTTATTTTCTTCTTTGTTTACCGCATGTTGCCAGTTCCTTCTTGAAAAGATGTATGATCAAGCTGCAGCCCAGTTTACAGGCCTTTAGGCAATGATAGTATCAGATTTAGGAGACTATACCTGTTAAAGCAACTTGGAGTCATGTATTATCTCTCTGACTCATGTAAGTTAGAATTGCACTGTGCAGAATTTTTTTCCTTGGCTTCTTTATATATAAATTTTGTGAATATAACTGGATAAAATTGCACCTCCTAGAAAAATAGTGTAGAAAGCTTAATGCCAGTGATACCAAAATGTTATCACTGCTATTAAAAGGTAAGTAACTGCATATGTATAGATGGTAAATTAGTAATATACTTATATACTATTAAAAAATAAATCTCTAAAAGGTAATTTGGTAGAAAAGAGCTGACAGTCACTGGAAACCTAGTAAGAAAAAAAGATACATCTCAAATTGAAAAACTTGTAATCTATTAGGTTCTGAGGGATGAATTCCCAGCAAGCTTGGAAAGTTGTGTTAGGGATCTGTATAAACAGGGTGTAAGAGAGCCCCTTGGATTAACTGTGAGCTGCTGAGTCTGCCTAAAACCAAAAGGGAAGTGTACCGGATACAGAAGATAGGACAATATCCATTGAGAACCATAGGGACATTTTCAGGGGGAACAGAGGTACAGTTAGAAAAGAAAAACTCAGCTCAAATTGAAATTGGCCAGAGGTGGCAAAAACTACAAGAAAGGGTTCTTCAGGTGTGGTAACAACAAGCAGAAGCAAAAGGATAATATTGGCCCACTGTTTAAACATGAGGTGAATTAGTCACCAACAATGCTGAAAACACAGAGACTTTCAGTATTTTAACTACCTTTACCAGCACTGTTGGGCTTGAGGCCTTGGGAACAAAAATCCAGGTCAGTGCAAACGTGAACCTGCTGTCAGTGAAAGAAGAGTTGGTGTATGAACTATTACAGGAGCCTGACCCTTAAAAATCAACAGTCTTTGACAATATCCACCCAAGGATGTTAAGAGAGCTGGCTGATGTGGTTGCGAAGCCACTCTCCATAATCTTTGAGATGTCATGGAGATCAGAGAAAGTCCCAGAAGACTAGAAGAAGACTAATGTCACCCCTTTCTACAAGGAGTGCTTTAAGGAGGATCTAGGAAATTATAAAACCCACATCAGTCTTACTTCAGTCCCTGAGAAAGATATGGAATGAGTCTTCCTGGGGATGGCCCTCTGTGGAGCCAGGAGTTAGACCCGATGAACCTTATGGGTCCCTCCCAACTCCATATATTCTGGAGTAAGGAAAGAGGGAGGGGAGTAATCTCAAAGTATGCTCACATGTACACTGAATATGAATCCAAATCAGAAGGGGGGAAAGTCTTGACAATGTGCGCACATTATCATGAAAAATTTGGTGACATTGAAAAGTTCTTCATTATCCAGAAGGTTTAGAAGGGTGATGCTCAAGTGGTATGAGTACCCAGATAGGAGATTTACACTTGGTTAACACTGAGACATTTGGTTATTAGTAGACTCCTTCCTGCAACCTAATCCTCTATCAGTGTTTAAATCAATTTGGGAATGCCCATCTGAGGGATTATACAGTTTAAGAATAAAGCTTTACTCAAATGGTCAGTGCAAGAACTTGTGTAGTAATTCAAGGTACAGTTAGTTTTCTCCTTGCTCCATTGAGGTTTTTCAGCATTGTTACTGTGAAGGGAATCTCTCCCTTCACATGAGCTAAGAAAATCAATATTAAGTTTACAGTATGAAGACAGATTAACAGCTCATTTAATATGCAAAAGCTATTTTGGGTTTGGACAGAAAAAGCAAGGGTTGAATTTGTAGAGAAAGATGAATACTCTCTGCATTACCATGTTAAGGCAATTTTGGAAGGTAGTATCAATTAAGTTACTTACAGCTATACAAAACACATTAGTGTGTGCTCTTTGAATTGCAGAGAAAGACTGGAAACAAGTCTTATCTGTTCATCTGTGTTCTAATTTGGGATTCTTTGTAAAATACAATGAAAAAGATTCTTATTGAGATTAATATTTTGGAAGTATACTGCACGTAAACTTCTGAAAACACTAGTCTGAAACTTTCACAGTATTGTCTTCAGATATTTGCTCGTTTCTTCTGTGCATGAGTGGTTTCAGATCCTTGCAAAACGATAGGGGACAAAGTATTTGAAGATGCCTAGTTTATTATTTTAAATAAATAATTAGTTTGGGGCTATTTATTTTTATGCAGCCAATTGCAAACCAGGTTCTAACATGCTGAAAGCTAGATAGTTATATAGTAAAGCACTTAGCAATGCTGACTGAAAAAGGAATGTTCAGAAATCAACAAAAATACCTTGACAGTGTCCTGTTAAGTAACCATCTGCAAATATATCAGTTCCATTATTTTAATGGACTCCTTCCTTGATTAATCAATGACCTTATTCTCTTAAGCATATCTGTCAGGACATGTCTTCCTAACAAATCTATTCAGCCTGGAGCATGTAAGGCATCATCCTCATCTTCAAACTGTGTTAAGTCAAGAAAATGTTGTGGTAATGTCGGCATCGCTTGTCCAAGAACATTAAGAACCTTGGTCAGAATCTTTTTAACCATAAAAGGATGTGTGTTATGCTTTCTTGTTTGGTATAAGTTGGAAGGGAGTGAAAAAAATACAGAAGGAATTTTTATTGCCTAGAAGTATTTCCCTCCAAATAGTACATGAAGGAGTACTGTGTCTGAAGAGAGATTTTGTTGGCAGGGGAGAAAGTAGTCTGAACTACATATTGTTGCTAATAAATGTTTTAGCTGTAGATGAATAATGTATTTAAAATTCTAAGTTGTCTAACAACAGAAACATACAAAGATAATGTTTGACACCTACTTATTTTTGTCTATCTCTGCAGATCTTTCTCTGGTGATAGGCATGATTTCCCCCTCACCCCAATAACCAGAGCCTTTTTAGAAAGTTACTGACTGCAGGTGTTTAGAAGCTTACCTGTAAAATGAAGAATAAAGTAAATGAACTTGGGATCATGTGTTTTCCTAAATTTGCATGCGAGGAGTTTTTCAGAGGAGTTCCATTGTGGTGGTATACAGACTTCATTGTTAGCAAAGTGTTTATTGTTTTTCAGTATGTTCCATATTTGTTTTGAGAATGGTGAGAAATTCGTGAGCATTGATTATTATTTAAGGTGGGAACATGATACATTTTATCTTAATATCACAGAATCATAAAAGAAGTTCAAAAGTTAATAGCCACTTTTTACACTCAACAATTTGTGTTCTATTTTTAAGAGTCTATTTCCTTCTTAGGTTTAGCAATATTAACCAAATTCTTAAGTTCACCTTTAGTGACCAGAACTGCTGAGCATGCTAAGAGGAAGGTATTCTCCTTTTTGTTTCCATAGTTTATGTGTGGATTGGTATTATTATACATAAGTATGCAACATGTGTCATTAACTGTAAAGACACTGAGTGTTCTGAGATTCGGTAAAAAAAAAGCGTAAAAAAACAAACAGAAAAAAAAAAGACATACTAATATCTTTAAAGGCTCTGTTGCAGAGTGGGTGTCAGTGTCTTCTCTGTCTGTATCCTGTGGTGATGAAGCTGTATCTCAACATGAAGGACAGAGAAGTGCAAATTTTATTTTCTGTTTGGGTTTCCACAGGGTTTCTTAAAAAGGTTGTGTGTGATGCTGAGAGGACGAGTCACACAATCTCTTGGGTTTTCATGCATAGAGTAGGGAGAATTGTGAAATATCTTAGTGATAGATATTTCACACGCGTCTAATGTTTCTGTTTTCTGTCTAAAATTTTTCCTGTAACAAGTAGTTGGTTGTACAGCTCTTCCAGTGGGTTTGGAAGCGTTTACATGCTGAAATGACAGGTAGGCAAATTTTCACTAAGTGTGTGTGTGCCTAATACAGGCTTGTAATTTCAGAGCAGTGAAAGGATTCCTAAGCCTGCTTGTCTTTTTATGGTTTTAAACTTTATTTTCTGTAAAGGACTGGGGAAATGAGAGTGAAGTTTATTTATTTCTGCTGTATTTTTTCTACAGTGTGTTTTGTAGATAGATGTGTTGTAATTATGTAGGCTTCAACCAAAATAATTCCTACAAAGCAATGTTTTTCTACAGAAGTACACAATATGGAATATATATTGTCTATAATTTTTTAGACTGATAATATGGCTTCACCAAAACTTCCTTCTCAGTTTTTCTTACACAAGTACTCAATAATACAGTTAGAGTAACTGAAGATTCAGTAACAAGAAACAAATCGCTTCTGGAAATAAGGAATCCCTGATATACCCAATTGTCATAAAAAGTAGATTTCTAGCTTTAAACTGAAGTTTTGTCTGGAGTGAAGAGTAAGGGTGTATACATTATGGTTGGTGGGTTTTCTTCCCTGTTTTGCAAAGAAATACTCTTTATGTTTGTGTTATGGGAAAGGACTAACTACTAGATTCTTTTCTGTGTTTGTGCTAACGAAAGAAAAGTGGTTTATGATCCTGGAAAGTGATCAAGGCAAGAAGTGTTATGACTCTTGTTATGAAACCAGTTGCATGCAATTTTAAAAAAAAAAATATTTCAGATGCCTTTATGGAAAGGCTGGTCTAATGGCCCAGTTGGTGGAGTTAGGGCCAATCCAGAGATGACTGAGGGTGGATTGGTTTTTTTTAATTCCATGAGGTGTATTCTGCCCTCGTGGAAGTCAACAGGAACATGATCAGAGAACTATATTGATAAACATAGATTTTTCAAACCATCTGAAATACGAAGGGTAATTATATGGCATTATATATAAAGGCCTCTTTGTGTTAGATGCTTGTTCTGTGTTTCAGAGGGATAAATATATACAAGAATTGTGGGTGTGTCAAAGCAGCAAAACTGGTTCAGACAGGTAAAGCATTTGAAGTGGTGCCTTCTGCGCCTTTATTAGCCTTGAGTTTGTCTCCATATTTCTGCATCACTATTATGAATCCTGTTTTCAGGGAATTATTACCTCTATAAAAGCATCAGGCTGAGATTTGGCTCATTAGACAAATTACTCTTTCATTCTTTTTTTCTATTAAAAGAACTTTATGCTGTCAGGGGTAGCTGTCTGATACTGGATATGCTTTGCAACAGTTTTTTTCTTGTTGCTTATGAAGCAGTTGGTGGTAGTTAAAGGAATGAAGATTAATAGGTTTCCTTTTTGCTGCATTGGTGGAGAACTTAGCAGTCAGGATCTAAAAGTTTAGAAATACTGACTTAAAGCCCTGAAGTGTCACTGATAAGATGTATTAATCTCTGTATTTTAAAATCAGGAACTGGTTCATAAAGTTTTGCTAGAGTTATATAGTGACAGAATAGAAACAAATTCTGGTGGCTGTGATCTTTTTTAAGTTGTGGAGTATCAAATACAGTAATTATCTAGTAATTTAGTTGTGGCTGTCAACCTAAATTTAGCATGATTTATATTAATAGGTGAGTACGAGCTGTTCCTGTGTGTTAATCTTTGTCCATTTGAGTATTTGTTTATCATGGTTGAACTTTACGCAATTTAAGGAGCTGTCATTCTATAGATGTTTTTTAAATCTTCACATAATGTCCTTTGATACACCAGTGTTGGGGAGGGAGAGAGAAAATGAACAAATTTATTAATTTCAACCACACTGAAAAGGCTTGAAACAATTGTTTTAAACACTAAGTTTTGCTTTAGTCATAGAATAACTTTTAAATACCTTTTTAATCCATTTGAAGTATAGTTTCATATGCTACCAGCAGCTTAAAATATGTGTGTGTATGTAGGAATTTAGGATCACAAGGGTTTTACGTGATAAGACTCAACATGAGCCGACAATGTGCTCTTGCGGCCTGGAAGGCCAAACGCATCCTGGGCTGCATCAAGAGAAGTGTGGCCAGTAGGTCGAGGGAGGTGATTCTCCCACTCTCCTCTGCCCTCATGAGACCTCAACTGGAGTACTGTGTCCAGTTCTGGAACCCCCAACACAAGAAGGACATGGACCAGTTGGAGAGGGTCCAGAGGAGGGCCACAAAGATGATAAAGGGGCTGGAGCACCTTTCCTACGAGGACAGGCTGAGAGAGTTGGGGCTGTTCAGCCTGGAGAAGAGGAGGCTCCGGGGAGACCTTCTAGCGGTCTGCCACTACCTCAAGGGGGCCTACAAGAAAGATGGGGAGAGGCTGTTCAGTAGTGCCTGTTGTGACAGAACAAGGGGTAATGGTTTTAAAATAGAGGGAGGGAGATTTAGATTGGATATTAGGAAAAAGTTCTTTACTGTAAGAGTTGTGGAGCACTGGAACAGGTTGCCCAGGGAGGTGGTGGATGCCCCATCCCTGGAGACGTTCAAGGCCAGGTTGGATGAGGCCCTGAGCAACCTGATCTAGTTGGGGGGTGTCCCTGCTTCTTGCAGGGGGGTTGGACTAGATGACCTCTGGGAGTCGCTTCTAACCCTAATCATTCTATGATTCTATAAGTATTTTACAAATGTTTTAAAAAAAAAAAATAATATCAGTTCAATATGTAAAAATTAAGCAGAACACAGTGAAAATGATATTATGCTGTATCTACGTGAGCAATGGCATGCATCAAATTCACTTAATGTTAAGTAGACTTCCCGTGGCGAGACCTAAGTGTTGCTCTCTTCTTGCCTTTATTGGCTATTAAGCATTCAGTCCTTTATATGTAATAGGCAACTCAGGCAGATGTGTCAGGTTGATCAAACCAAACCTGGATTTTGGAATGGCCTCAGTTCTTTCTGCCTTCCTCTAGCTACCCTGTGCATGATCCAGCACTCTAGGAAAGAAACCTGTGAATGGAATTTTATTATTACACCAATTACCCAATACAATTTTTTGGTAAAGAGTAAAAGCAAGAAAACCTGTGTGTTCAGATATAGATCATTTAATAGGTGTAAAGCAAAAGTGGAGCACAAGAAAGAAAAACCAAGAATTCATTCCCCACTTCCCATTGGCAAGCAGGTGTTTAGCCAGCCCCAGGAAAGCAGGGCTCCATCATGTGTAACAGTTACTTGGGCAGACAAATCCCATCACTCCGAACATATCTCCCTCTTCCCCCAGCTTTACATGCTGAGCATGATGCCACATTATATGGGTTATACCTTTGATCAGCTGGGGTCAGCTGTCCTGGCTGTATCCCCTCCCAGCTCTCTGTGGACCCTCAGCCCACTCACAGGTGGCGTGGGGTGAGAGGCAGAGAGGCCTTGGCTCTGTGTAAGGGCTGCTCAGCAGGAACCAAAACATCCCTGTGTCACCAACACTGTTTCAAGAACAAATCCAAAGCATGGCCTAGTATTAGCTACTGTGAGGAAATTTAACTCTGCCCCAGCCAAAACCAGCACAATAGGAAATTGATGGAAAATTAATGAACTATACGTAGAAGTGAACTTCTGTAGCAATATTTAGATTGTGTAGCAATATACTGAAGACTCAGTAGAGTATTTGCACTTACTTGCCTATTTCAGAATCTAACTGTTATAAGATCTGTGATCTTCAAAGGAAATGCACGTTTCTGACCTCAGGCCAGTTAGTCCACCAGTGATTTTTGTCCAGTCAAGTTAGCAGGTCATGCAGTATGAGCACTTAGGGACAGGTAGGCATAGTGAAAGCAAAGTATTGCTCAGAATCAGAGAAAGGGTTATATTATTCATGTTAACGGACAGCGCACTTTTTTGAAGTGAAGTGAAGAGACAGGTGTTTACGCTGGGAAAGATTATTTGAAGTGTAGCACCTTTGCTACAGTCTGGTGGTGAATATTCTGAGTGAGCATTTGCCAGCACAAGTAGGTATGAAATAAAATTTTAAATAACATCATCTTAGTTTTCTTCAACAAGCAATAAGAGAAAACCTATCCTGCTTGTTCTGGTACGTTATATCCTAATTCAAGTTAGAAATGTCTGCCCACTCTCTTGTTTCTCCTTCTTCTAATAAACATCCAGTTTTCCTGTTTCCAAAAGTAATTTCAATCAAGGAGGAAAAAACTAAATTCTGAGCCTCTCCCAAATGAGGAGTGCAGGTTTTACAGGCTTTGAACCATTGCAGTTCAAACTTACCCCATTTTGTTTTTAACATTTCTCTGTATCAAGGCAACATTTTGTCTTAAACTGACTTCCCAGCAAGTGAATTACTTTTTCTGAGGAGGTTTACAAACAACACGGTCAGTGTTGAGCCTACATTTTCTTTCTAGGCTTACCGAACCTTACGTACAGCTTGTCATGGACTTGCTGCAAGCACCCGTCAAAGTTATCTCAGCCGTCTGTCTGCCTGTACAACAACACAGACTTCCATTTTTTTCCTTCTCAAGAATAGCTTTTCAGTTGTAAATAGCACCCTGTAGAAGGAATGGAATACTGCTGATGTTCTCTGAACACATTCCCACAAAGGAATTCTTTATAAGGTTTTTTTTTGTGTTAAGGGTTTACTTACCATTTGTGAGAATTTCAGGTAAAGTGCATTGTTGATTTAGCTGTAATTTTAGCTTGGATTCCTAAAGAGATGAGGCATCACTGACTGCACTGGGTGTCTCTGTTGTTTTCTTCCCTTTTCTCAAGTAACTCTACTTCATGTATGTTCCTGAGTTAAACTGACTATGGCAAGGAATGCCCTTCAGTTAGTGCCTTTTCTTATTCTAAGATAATTTGTTGTGATAGCTATAAAAAATGAGTTAATTACAATGCAAAGCAAACAAGTGCTGGGGGGGGGGGGGGAAATGGGGATGTTTAGTTCTATCTGTGGACTTTCCTGGTATCTTTATACATCTGCCTTCCAGATAGTAAAGACTTATAAAAGGGGCTACTTCTCTTTTAACAATAGAGCATCAAACACGTGGTTGCCACAAAAACAATTATTACAGTGCAACTAATAATTATAGTAATCTTGTGAAGATTAAAGTTTTAATGTAAAGTATCTTGAAAACCAATTTCATAGATACAAAAATGCCTGCAGAGAATACGTCTTAATGTGGGAACACTCGATCCTTGATTAATGCAGTGGGGTTCAAACTGCTCTCGTAATGAATGAAATAAAAGGTTTGGGGGAAGTAAATAGATACAAATCAGTGGGTGTTGTCTAGTCCTAGTGGAAAAGGATATCTGTTCTATATTTATTAGAAACAGCCAACCAACTACTTACCATAAGCGCATCTGTTTGGACACAGAGTAGCCTTAAGACACTACTGTCAAGTAAGTGCAGTTGTTCCGAGTGAAAACCACGGCAGATGTATTTAAGTAACCAGCTTGTGTTTCAGGCCAAAGGGACTCAAGCAACCAAAGCTTCTGCTCCCAGAAAGATCACATATGCCATGGAAATAAAATAAAAATGTATAAAAAATCCCGAACCCACAAAACAATCAACCTTTATGAAATCCTTCGGTTAGTTCAGGATAGGGGGTATTGAATGTGGAAGATAACAAAAGTCAGCGGGACAGTTTCTTTGGAGAGAGGAAAAATAATGAACATTTCTTTTAATGTAACTATAAATATTGCCAGTGATAAAATTGGGAGAGCGATAAAGCCCAGCTGAGAAGCAGTTTCAGAAAGACACCTGTTGGAAAATTGGAAGAGTGTAGAAGTTTTGATATTGACTGGCTTTTAGGGTGTGAGGGCTCAAAAGCATGTGTTCACAGTGAGCCGGGACAGTGGTTATTTCCAGAGACTATTTAACAATATCTGTTTTGTTTTATTCAGAGTCTGAGGACCTATCAAGAGAAATGAGGGCTTGATCTAGAGAGAGCTTTCTGGACCTTGCAGTGGTGTCAAGTATGCCCAGAGGGAAGATCAGCTTCTGTTGCAGACCAAGCAGTGAATGTTCTGTATAGAGGGGGAAAAGTCTTGAGTTTCATAGCTAATGCGGAGTTTGTATGCATGACATGAGTGACTGTCTGGGCTGAAAGGTCAGAAGTTAGCAAGACTGTAGCGTGGATCCCAGATGAAGCAGCAAAAAAAAGAGAGGACAGAAGGATCATCACTTCTTTTTCATTTAAGCTAATTACTGTAGTGACTGGTAACTAGAGAATAACTTTAAAAAAAAAGCATAGATACACCCATGCACACCTGCATGGGTGTATCTAAGGAGCTTGTCATCGTGGTAAGGAAGGAGATAATTAATGAACTGGCATATCTTCTCTAGAAATACTGTCTTTTAACATACTCATCTGTGGGGCACTTTGCAATCAGTTGTATTTAGTGCTGTTTCTTGAGTTGTTTGAAATTAAGCAAAATAATACAAATTTTATTATCAGAAACTACAACTTTGAAAGAAGTACCTAGCAGAACTAAAACTGCGGACCTGTATTTTGATTATAAAATTAAACCGGTCTGAATTAAGACTGTATTTCTAGTTGAAGACTGATTTGTTTTCCTAGCTTTACTGTTTCAGTGATGCTAGGATTACTGTGACGTTTATCAGATTTAAAGCCTAGATAAGTATTGAGCATAACCATGAATTTGTAAAAGTTTTTGAAATAAATCATTAAATTGACTGTTTGTTCTTGCTTTTGCAAGTGTCAATGAAAATGTAGATAGATTAAGTTGGAAGTCAGATCTGTTATAATTGTCACTTAAACACGAGTTGTTACATTGCTAATGAACTGCACATAAAAGAAACATATGTTTCTGCTATCACTTCGCTAGCAGAATTTTTAGTTTAATCCCATGGTTATGTAGTCTGTGGTGCTGTGAAGTACTTGGTAAGTTTTCATATTCCCGAATACTTTATAAGGCCTTACATTATAATTGTTTCTGGGATTCCCTATCTGATGCTATTTCATTGTATGCAATTTCTAGGTGATCCTGCTCGGGCAGGGGGTTGGACTAGATGATCTTTTTAAGTCCCTTCCAACTCCTGACATTCTGTGATTTTTGGTTATGACTTCACAGTGTCCTGTTAGATATTGAAATGAGCAGTTGCCACTAGTTAGTGGCTTTGCTTAGTATATTCAGTCTTAATTACAGTGGTCTTTTAGACAGTTCTATCTCATGGCTCAAACTTAAACTATGTTTATGGTTATAGCCGTGTTTCTCAACCTCCTTATGTGATGTCTAGCTTAAAATACTTTCATCGTCCCTTCTCATTCCATAGTATTTTTTCCTATTTCCAAAGAAGTAAAAATTGAGGTATTGGCTGGTTGTGGGGCAGAATGTGAACGCAGATGGTTTTCTTCTGTGACTGCCGTGGAGGTGCAGCATAGAAAGTGAAAACAGTGGGCCAAAATTTCTACTATTCTTAATATTCAAAAAATAGCGAGGTAGGTCAGGCTTCTAATACTACGTTGGAACCACAGCAGTAAAAGTCAAGGCACATCTTATTTCTAGATAAACACTGTAAAGTAAAAAAAAAAAAAAAGGCAATTTTGCACATGTGATATCAAGATGGTAGGAACAATCTTACATAGACCTGAAAAAAGCTAGTTACTGCCCATGGAAAAATTAATTAGAAAAATTGACCTGAATGTGGCATATTGGAATATGGCATATTGGAATATTCCCAGAATGCATGTGAGTTGGATCTTCCCTGTCTCTTGATCCTAAAAATGCTATTGACTACAGTTTTTCCACTGATAAACCCCACTGTATTGTAAGAGCTTCGTGGTAGAAAGGCTTGATAGTTTCAGACTTGCAGCTTGTTAATGTACATAGGAGTTTTAATATTGCTATTTAACATCACAATTTTTAACCTTTTTTTTTTATGACAACATCTAAAGTATTGGATTCTCATTTATTTTCTGGCAGTTACTTTGGTTCTTATGCTATTTTACTTGTAAGGAGATTTACAAATCTCCACTTCTGTTAAGCTCTTTTAAAAAATTCTCTATATTTTGTCCCCAAGAAAGTGTCATAGTGGGTCCTTTTATAGGTGTAGATACACAACACAGATGAAGGATGATATTCTTTTGAAACTGATTGTGGTAGAGGCACTGATGTTCATGAAGAAGTGGGAAGTACAACAGTAGCTGACCTCTGTCAGGTCACTGACTGTGGAACCCAGTAAATAACCATCTAGCAAATCCCATCAGTTGTGAAGTCTGAACATCAAACTTGTATTATTTCAGGAAACTTCTGAAAATAATTTAGTCTTCAATTCTTAAATTCATTGTTTCAGAGGAAAAAAAGAAAAGGAAAATAAACTATTGCATGCTTTCTCCTGTAGGACAAGGTAAGGAACTTCCAGTTCAACCTCTCTTGTCACATTCCAAGTCATGCTTCTGTGTGATGACATCGTCCATGCCAAGGAACATACTCCTCAGTTTTATGGGCAGAAAGCTGAATATCTGAGCAAGAGCAAAGGGTGTTCTACTCTGTTGTCTTATACATGCTGGGATGCTGAGCTGAAGCTCTTGAGCACATGTGAGTAATTTCAGGCCTTGTGAGAGCATTAAAAATTGGATTAGATTTATGGAAAATTACCCCGTGAACCTTTCAATAGATGATATGAGAGAGAAGGTGTTGGAAAAGACTTTGTCAATTCAAGGGTAGTAGCAATATTAGTAGCATTTGAACCTGCATCTCATTCAGTAAAGCACAGCTATAGTTGCTGTAGCAAAGTTTAACAATACTTCTCCCAGATCTTTACCTCCAGTTTTTGATAGATGCACTAAGGGAACAGAGGGAAAAAGATCTGGTCATCTTTTCTGAGTCAGTAACCAGGGAAACATCAGTGATGGAACCAGCCTTTCATCTGGAAATATGTGATGTATTATGCTAGCAACTACCACTTTAATTCATTGGGATCTAAACTGAGCTGGATGCAAGTGTTTCAGGCACTATCTTGAACAAGGTAAACAACAACAGATGAGTCAACCTTAACCTTAGCAGTATGCTGAAGCGCAAGAGTTACTGTCTCACTCTGTAAGTTCCAGAGACCTCTCTTGACAGAGAATGTCACAGAATGTGGCTTTTTTGTGTCATATATGGAACAAAGGCAATTCTTATGAATATTTTCCTCATGTTATGCACCTGATTTACATACCAGAACAGCTGTGATTGCTGAAAGACCAATGCTCTAATAATTTTTATTAATACAGCTTTCATCCCTCATTTCTGCATTCCTGCTTACGACCTGTAGCAGGATCTACCTTCACACAAAATGCAAGGAGAAGAGAAAAAGCTGCATTTCTCTTCTCACTGGAAGAACTTTTATTTTTTACAGTGACAGGTTCTTATTCTTTGTAACATCTGCACTTGTGTGCATGATTACACCAAGCTCATTGTTAGTGGGAGTTAGGAATGTTTGCAAATAGGGCTCAGGGGGACAGGATACTCCTGCTTGTGTATTCTCTGTACAAAGTAGAAAATGTCCCACACAGAGGCACGCTCTCTTTTTTCTTTTTTTTTTTCTAGGATCCTGTAGACATAAATGTAATAATGGGGCAAAAGGATAATATAAATCTCACCAAAAGAAATACAGATATTATGCGCTTGAAATGTGAATGCATAATAAATGGTTTGTGAATCAAAAGCGCTGTGGAATAAAAAAAAGCTGTAATAAGAAATAGTCCTGTTATTCTCAGGAAACAGCATTTGACTGAACTTGGAGAAGTTAATACTTTTAATATTTGCACATTCTTTTTTTAAAAAAATATTTTTTAAAATCGGGTCAGCAATACTAAGCTGCAGTGGTGCAAGAGCACTGAGCAAGCGTAACTTTGCTTGTTTTTACCTTACACTGATTATTCACTTTTCATCTGTGAAATCTTGTTGGTGCTTCCTGGTTCACTGAAGATCTGTCTCAGAATGTGACTTTACTCTGGCATTCTCGTTGTGAGCCATGTAATCTATAGTATTTCTGATTCTGCAGAGGTACTCGCTGAACCAGGAACACGTAAGAGTATGTGGAGTGTAGGGGAAAAAGCTTTTATTAAAAGTTGGATTGATTTTTAAAAATAATGCTTCTGCTGACTTTCAACCCCAGTATGGTTACAGAAATACTAGTCACGGGCATCTCTCTTGCACTGTATTTCAACTTTTTATCTTTCTTGTGAGATTTATTAATTGCATCAATGAACTCTCATTATCTTTAAAAAAGTACTTTTGTACTCTTGTGAGCTGTCCTCATAAGGCTTATCTCTGTACCCAGGATCTTTAACAAACCCAAATGGGATTGTTACCTCCATTCTTCTTTCAATCATGAGTCCTGTATACTTATATGTTATGGGGGTTTTTGTCAGTTTGCCTATATAAAATACAAATATCCATGTATAGAAAAGCTGTATTTGGTGAACAAAAAGTTGGCTTGGCAGGGACAATTTTATTTCTAACCATATTAATGATCTGTTTGTTCTCTAGTTCAGTACTCAGGCATTTATTAGCAGATCTTGTTTTTCACTGTACATGAGATGACTGCTCTTTGACCTCTGCAATGACATTACTATTTTTAAAGAGATGGGAAATCACTGAAATGGGGGAGAAGAATGCAAATACTGCTTTTGGAATAAATTATAGTGCAGTCATCTGAAGAGAGAAATTCATGTCTCTGTGAAATCCTTGTGAAGGATTTTAATTCCCAGTTGTCCATGGCCCCAAAACTTTATATGGGAAAGCAAGCTTAAAAACATAGGACTCGCACTAAAAAATGTGTCATAACTACACATTGAGGAAGCAGCTTCATAGTGTTGGGAGATTATTGCAGAGAATGAAACTACATTGAAGTGACCTGTCTTAAGTTATCTAAATGGAAAAGATTTTGTGGGGTTTGTTTGTTTGGGTTTTTTTAGTTTCTATTTGATTGTTTCTGTGAGCATCGAAAGTATATTTCTGCACTTGGAAATATTAGAAATACATTTTATATTGTTTCAAGTAATTTGGACTATATATGTATAGAGAAATGATATATGTGTACACATATATATACACGCAGTAGTTGGGAATATTGGGGTCATTTAAACTGTGGGTATTCTAAATTTTTAGTTCTTAGTACAGTTCGCAGTATTCAGAGTGTAAAAAGTAGATAGTAATGTGGGGATAAGTGAGGGGGGAAAATGACTTTTAGTGACTCTTACTAGCAAGAAAAAAATCTCGGCATATAGCAAGGTGATACAGGGTGGCTGAACCCTGACAGTAGAAATCATTGTATCACTATATGAATTTTGGATCTCCCTTATATACTTTGATCACTTCAAATTAGAGTTCCAAATAGCATCTAAAACAGTGGTGAAAGTGACTCCTCCATTCACTGAAGACACATGCACAGATGTATATACGTACCACTGAATGTAGTGTTTGCCCAGAATCAGTGTGTCTGTCACTAATTGAAAAGCCCAGATGAACTAAGCAGATCTGTCATCCTTGACTCACTCTGCCGTGAGTGGCTGCTGCGTCACTGTCCCTAAATGATTCCCGATTTAGGATGACGTTGTTCTTAGCCCATGTATTAATGTTCATACTACTTGCCCTTTGCTTGCTGTTTACCTGTAACTTTCTAGCACAACTTTTAAGGTACTCGGTGTTTACCATACCTACAACTTGGTTGTAAAAAAGCTTGGTTGTGAATCGTTGTTCACAACCAAGTTTTAAATAGTCACTTATCCTGTTTCTGCGCTTATAAGAAAACATGTAAGTTTTCAGCCTTACGGGTTTTGCTGGATTCCCACAGTTGCTTGGGTTGTACTGTCCTTTATTCCACCAATAGCACCACTGATGTCAGCAAAATACCATATTGCATTATTTGCTGTGAGTAGAAATAAGGTCTGGGTTTTAAAGAACTGTATTTGTGGTGCTGTTGATTTACAGAGGAAAATCCATTTCTCAGAACATGGCAACTTGTGCTTGGTCTGAGAGGATGCGAGTGCTTTAAGAACAGGCAGGGTGACCTATAAAAACTAAGCCTTCAAGTCCCTGAGCATGTTGTGTATCCCATTAACAGCTGCTGATGGCAGAGACAGGTGAGGTTTTAGGAAAGTTGTGGTGGTGTTGGAATCTCTTCCCCACCCACAAAACTTCTTCAGAGTAATAGGGCCATTTTTCACATTGATGTACTGTTTTAATGGTAGAACTTTTTTATTATGACTTATCTGGTCTGCTTAGAAATAAGATTAGAAGTAAACAAAACAAAAATTAAGCAGCAATCTGTAGCATTGGATAAACAGGGGTTCCAGGAAATCAAAGAGCCTTTTTGTGAATATACAGGAAAATCAGACCCAAGGCTGCCTCCCAGCAATTCAGATTCCTAATATTGATTCTTGCTGTTTTGTGGTCTTGTGGGTTTTTTACTAATTTGTTGCAGAGATATTCCAAACTATCAAAATTACTTTATCATCTTACTTTAATCTGAATGCGGTACCCGATACTAGCATAGGTAGAGCTAATGTGCTTGTACTTAAGTGTCGTAGAACAAATTGAAATTTAAAATCATGACCATCTTGCGTATCAGTCTCCTTCTAAAATATTGAATATTCCCTACTGTAGCATTAAAATGTAGCTAATAAATGCAATTGGTAGGTGAGGACTTAGAATCAGTCACTGTTTTGGAATGATCCTCTCTTGCAAATACACTTTTTCTTGTCTACATATCAATTTTATATGCATTTTAGCTGACTTGGGTTCCATTCAGAAATACTGATTTTACTGCACTCAATTTTAAACTTTTCCACACCTAGATTATTTATTTCAAATTTGATTCCCAAACTTACCGAAACCTGCCTTAAGATCTGAGATTGGGTTTTTCAGACCTAAGCAAACAGTATTGATGTGGTGAAAGCATCACCACAAAGTTTTCTGCTGTCAAAATACATTAATTTTTATCCACCTGAATTATATTAATTGTGAAAGTTGTGAATCTAACACGTATTTTCATGAACAGCAATGTTCTTTCTTTTTAACCCTTTGTTTTTTCTTATGCTTTTTCTAACCGCATTCTTCACATAACTCTAATACAGTCACTCATGTTGTGGAAGTAGTGATAAATTGCCATGACCAAAATAAAAGAAAATGGTATAGGCAAAACAGATTTCAAGCTTTTGTCTTAGAGAACAACGGTATATTTATACATGAAAGTCTGAAAACAAAACAACCCCCTGGGATGTTATTGGCACTTAAAGAAAATGCTGTTTGTTTTCAGGTTGAGTGATTGATGCCCAGTGGTGTACTTGGAGGCCTCACTGAAACTTTTTTAATGTATAGTGGATAGTTATTTATTTGAATTTGTTTTAATGAAGAAAACCCAGTATCTTGTCCTAGAAGTAAGCTTTTGAGATTCTGCAGAATTGTTCCCAGACTACAATTCTCAGGTAACTTAAAGCAGGAGTTGTGCCAGGCTCAAACAAGCTCTTTGCCCAGGCTGAGGCAAGTGTTTTGCTGTGTTACCTTGGGAGAGGGGCTGTGTTTGGATCACTGCAGTGCCGTGGGCAGTGCACGCAAGGTGACTGCCTTTGTTTTCATTTAAGATCCTATTTAAAGAATCAGCACTCCTTGATCAGACCTGGTGGGTTTCCTGGAAGACAGGAGAAAGAATTTCCTGGAATAATTACATATTCTCCCTAGGGTGAAGCAGGTTTCTCAGTCTCGTTTGCCACTTCACATTCCTTAGCCTGCTATCCCCTAGATTTGTTATTTAAAATTTATGTTCAGTGTAGAAAAAGATTGGGAAAATGTGTAACTGCTTGTGTCAGAGGTGGCTAGGGCAACTGCATGCAGTGAGGCTATGTGCCACTCGTGCTTTATTTGGCCTTTGTTTTTCATGTTAATACATCCTATCATTTGGAGGGAAGAGGACAGATTTTGCTAACCACTGTGATACAAGTTTCCCATTAGTGGTAATAAAGTAAATAGCACTGCATAGTCTCTACTGCAACTCGCATTTCAGCTTTAAAGACAAATTCTGTTGTTCGCTTCTCTCATCAACTGTTCCATACAAATGTGTATTGTGCAAAATTACCTGGGTTAATTTTGACCCTAAGATAAATTACCTTTCTGAATGCATGTTATTCTCATGCATTTCTCCTCTGGAGACATTTTGTTTTGTTTTTATTTTCCAGAAAGGATGCTGAAATACAAATTTCACACTCGAACTTCTGTGAAACTGGCTGACTTAGTAGGGCTGAGAGGTATCACAGTCAATTAAGTGTTTGTTAGAAGACCTCCATTTGTCGTAACCTGGCTGCAGATGCAAAGACCAACACTGACTCGGTCGTCACTGTTGTCATCCTTTCTATTGCACCTTCCCCGCCAACCTCTGTTGCATCACACAAGTTGTAAACTGGGTTGATCTTTTCATATATTATTTTAAATGACCTCTTCGCTTCCCCATTTGCTGTAGCTTTCCATCCCCTTAATTACAGTCATACCACAAAGACAGTTGCTGAGTGGCTGTGAGAGCTGAGAAGCCAGAAACCTCCAGGAAGAAGTAGGAATGAATGATCAGCTGGGACTGGGAATGTCCTGAATCAGATTTGGCCTGACCATACAGTTTTGGAGACTTCTGCAGCCTCTGTCATCTCTGTGGTATCTCTTTACTCAAAGGAACACCCAGTAAGCTGAACAGTTTGCATATTATTATTTGTCTCACTTTTATCCCCAAATGCTGTTTTTACTTCTGGCACAAACTTAACAGCCCTACGAGAAGCCCTGCTCTTTCATTTCCCCACCATCTCCCAGGCCAGAAGCTCCTTGTCCTCTCCAAAGCATACCAGTAGTCTTCCCACACATCCTTTCCCAGCCTTTCTACCAAATTCTAAGTTTATTTTCTTCTCATTCTTGGTTTACAGCTAATATCACTAAATCAGATTCCTAATCCCAGGCAGGTCTTCAATTTGGCCTGTTGCAGGGTCTTTTTCCCCAGACTCGTGCCCCCTACCTCTCAAGGCTTCCATGGAAAGGCAGGTCCTGCCACCGCCTGGGATAAGCCTGCAGTTGCTTATCACTGTATGTGTTACTGTTTGGTGTGGGGAACCATACTTGCGAGCCAGAGAAATATCTCTTCTTCTCAAAAGGATACTCTAATCAGAAGTTGCAAGGCAATTCTTTGTTGATAACTAAAAAAAAAAAAAAAAGGTAATAACTGATTTTCCAGAGTCTGCATCTTTAAGGAAAAGGAACTGTGATGTACAACTTGGTTGAACTCCAGGCACAAGAGGAAATGGGTTATAGCAGTTGTGACTGTGCGGAGCAGATGTTTTGGTTGGACTGGCTATCAACTGACTCATAATAAATTGTCAGTTCCAGTAAATTCCCAGTTTTCAATTACAGTAGGTAGGATACGAGAAAACAATGCCGTTTGGATGGTGTATTTAAAGTGGTTTGATGACAATTTTCATAAACAACTCATACTAACTTTGTAAAAAGATTAAGGATTTTGGAAAGGGAGTAGCTGTAAACATGGAAGCATGCGTTGGAATGTATATTTAGACTGATATGAATGAAAACTAACAAATGGTTGTTGAGACACTGCTGATACAATTAGATGGAGAATTTTAAGTTTTACTTTGGAATGTTGTGATACCTGAAGTCTTTTCCTGAAGTTATTTTGGGGAAAAAAAAAATTGTAAATGCCTTCAGACTTTCATTGTTGTCTGTTCTGTGCTGCATTCGTGTTTTCACGTGGCCTCTTCTGTTTCAAAAATACACTTTATGAACCTTTCGTCTGAACTGGCTAAGCAGATGAGTGAATTAGAATAAAATACCATGAACTTATGCCTTTTTTTTTTTCTGCCTGTGACAAGTGCTATTTATTCTTCTAATCTGTTGCTTGAAAGTCTCTGCAATAGAAAAAAGCCTGTGGCTGGAAAATCTTTATGTTGGTTTGTTTTGGTGTTATTGTTTCTTACTCACCACATTGCTCTACTGTGCATATTTTGCATTACCACACCACTTTGGAGGTTCAGTCAGAGATCAGTCCACACTGTGCAAAATATTCGGTAAACATAGGAAACCCCTCATGGTTCTAGAGAAAGAATACTATTTATTTTCAGTGTTAAATGGTGTATCTTTTTTTTTTCCTGTTTGGTTTGAATGGGCATTTTCTGAAGGGAGGATTTTTTTATTATTTTTTTAAAGAAATATGTGATAGCAAGATGGCAGAAAGACACAGTGAAAATCCTTTTTGGATCTTTTACATTGCAGTACATTAGAGGTTTGGGGTTTTTACATGAGATGCTTGTGGAAGAACTAATAGGTGTGTGTTATCACATGTTTAAATAAAATGCTTTCAGACATTTTTACAAACATTCAGTTTTTAAACCTCAAAATTCCTGTGGCCCAGGATGTGCTCTCTGTTCAGAGGAAGTTCATTTTAATAATACCCTCTGCACAGTCTTGTGAGTACAAAAAGGTTCTTTAATGTGGCAGTTCTAACCTTGGATGCTAACTTTGGTAGAAAACTGCAATCATTTTTTACTAAATCAGTTTTTGTTAAATATTAATTTTTAAAATAAAATTCTACAACCTTAAGTGTGGTGAGTTAAAGATAATTTATGAGAAGGAACATGGCTACTTAATTATTAAAAAAACATGTTGTAATTTTAATTCAACAGCCACTTTTTTTTTCTTTGTTCTTAAAAGTGAGTAATACTGCCAAAGCAATTGGATGTCACTCTCTCTTTTGAAGCCAAATGAAAAATAAAAATAGAGGTGATTTTTGCTTTGCTGCTCTGCTTAAATCTGGCCTGTTCTTTGAGGGCAGTATGTATGCAGAAATGGGAAAGGGAAAGTTGCTGCCAGGGCAGATCAGAATCGTTAGACCATTTGCCTTTGGATGCTTTGGTTTAATGAGAGGATGTCAGCCCCTGTTCTTGGAAAACGTCATTGCTGGTAAGGTAAGGATTCATCCTCTCACTTAGTCACTAACAGGCTTGTAGAGATGACCAGAAGAGAGATCATGGAAGGAGTTAAGTTGTGACTGCCACAGAGGATGTCAAATAAAGACTATTAGTTGAAAAGCTTTCCACAGTTTATCTTTAAGACATGTGGTTTTGTTTTACTTTTCTGAACGGCAGTTGCAGCAGACATACTAGGGTTGAATGCAGTTTCACCAAGCGGACTTTTGAGTGAATAGAAGTAACAAAATCTGAAAGGAATAAACACTGTGCTGTCACAGACAAAGGGATTTCATCACAAATCTCTGGCCACCTGAGCAATAATGTCGAGGAACTTCTTGGTGTTCCTGCATTACATATTTTTTAAACTTACAGTAATGCTGACTTTTTGCATCTTTTTAAGTTACAATTTTAATTTCTCTGATATCTCGACCAAAAACATGTCCATTTGGATAGTGGTAGTTAGAAGAATGCTGATTTCTGTACTCAGGCTTGTACTGGATGGTAGCTGTACAAACCTATTGCTATGCTGGCAGCAGTAGTTGCAGTAGTGCTTGTTGCTTGTTATTTTTGTAGATTAAATTAAAAACATTGCATGTCTCAGTTTATTGCTCTTACTGCATGCATCAGCTTATTGCAGTTTAACATGCAATGTTACTCTGGTCATTTATGCTGTTGCGTGGTTGGTCTTTTCCCCCTGCATGAGGCCACTAACAAGTGTAGAAAACAAAATGTAATATTACTGTATGGATTAATGGAAACTGCAGTGGTGTTCACCTAATTGTTTTGGGGTCATTTGGGGATTTTTTCTCCTTGTTTTCATTTTCTTTGATTGGTAAGCACCTGGGTGATATTCTAAAAACTGCTCTTTGGCATGGTATCAATCTGTGTGTGCACATCAGCTTAAGCACTAACACTAGATGCAAGATGAAATACGTTTGGTTTTGTCTGTGTCTTTTAAAATGCACGTAGGTGCTATTCTGTAAAAACAAGTTTATGTGAAAAGAGGTGCAACAAAAGAATGTGGTCTCAGAAGAATGGTATATGTACACGAGTGAACGTATTTCATGTACTTGTCAGTTCTTGAAGAATGCCCATTAAAATAGAATCTTTTTAATCATTAGTATTACCACTTAATCTGTCTTAATAGTTCTTCTAATTTGATTGACAAGTAGCACTTAATGAGAGAAACCCAGTTAATGTCATACTTCAGGAGTGAAAGCTGTTCCTCATTTAAATTTTTTCCTTAATGAGGAAAATATATGAAATAGTAGGGGAAAGGCTGGGAGGGCATTGCGCTCTTGTGTATTTTTGGGGGTTGGCTTGTTGAAAAGGGTTTTGTAATCCATGCTGGTGGTTCTGCTGTAGATGATAGCACCGCTTGGAAACCTAACACTGAAGGGACCAGTGTGGGTCACAATACCCTGCCCCTTGCTGTTATAGGCAACTGTGTCATTCAACCCCATCCATAAACTGGTCATACTCTCGCAGGGCAGTGGTTAGTTTTTGTCCTCACCTCTCATACAGAGTGTTGTCCTGCAACTTCAAGTTAAAACCATGTTCTAGTTTCCAGCTGTAGTGTGCTCCTGACCATTTTACAGGCATTTCGAGGAGAGCATTTTCTTTCAGCTGTCAGTAGTGAGCTGTGCACCAAGGCAGAATTAAGAAAACATTGTCAGCTCTGTCTCATTTTTTATCAAAGACAATTAGGGTTTTTTAAAGACACATTCTTCCCTGCAGCTTATCACTAAGTTTCTTGGCATGTTGTGTTCTGCATATAATAGCTGGTACGCAGCTGGTCTCTCGGGACGTTAACAGTTTCAGTCCTGCCAAAGCTTCACATGGCACGAGATTGCCTCACTGAAACCGCTCAGCAGCCACTTTTTCTTTCTTTTTTTTTTTTTTTGTTTTCCTCCTACCCAGATAGAGCAGGTTCTCCTAACAATATTTAAGTGGTTTGCATGTTCCTTCCTCGCAGCTGCTTGTGGGACAGAGCATACCAGAGCACACCGCACCATGTTGGTCCTGCTTTGAGCACATATCTGATGGGTTATCTGTTTCCTCTCATATTCTTCCAAAACGGATAAAAACAAATGCATCTTGGCAAGGTGATCCGTGCATATGCAGAAACATGTTAAAGGGCTTCTTTGCAAGCAGCAGCATTACTTGCTGTCGATGAAGGCTGCTGCACCGCTATCTCAATGCTTTCTAGCCAAAGGTCTGTGTGTAGCACAATTACACTTGTTTGTACTCTCCATGATTTATGAATCGGAGAGATGATGTTAGGTGCTCACCAGGAACGGTTTGTTCTATCTGATCCAAAAACCATAGCTGATTGTTCTGGTAGCATTAAGATTGACTGTCATTAATTTTATTTTCCATACAATAGTTTTTATAGAGTATTCCTTTGCTGCATGGGTTTAATTTGCAGCAGAAATTCTGGATCATGTACTGTGAAAAAATAAATATGGAATCTGTGGTCATAACTCAGTGATACTGTAACATCTTTAAAAACTCTTTGGCTTTTGCATCTGATGTCAGTGTTACACCAAAAACTCTTAAAAATTACATCTGCATCTTTACTGAAATATGTAGTTCAGCTAGTTGAAGACCTACATTGTTGAACACTTGCTGACACAGTAATTTGATTTTGATATTTTAAAGGAACTTAACCATGACAGAATATCTTTCAAGTACTACTGTAGTAAGAATAAATTTGCAACTTATTTTTCAGTAGTTAAACTCTAGATTAAACTCTAGTTAAACACTTGAGTTTTTCCAGTTGGTATTTGAATTGTTCATTGTTATTTGTAAGCTTATAAATACTCGTTTTTTTAATCGCCTTTTTACATTTATTATTTTTCATATACAGGATGTAAATGAAGATCCTGGAGAAGATGTTGCACTTCTCTCTGTTAGTTTTGAGGATGCAGAAGCTACCCAGGTTTTTCCTAAGCTGTATCTCTCCCCACGCATTGAACAGTGAGTGAGACAGGTTTTGGTTTTTCTTCCTGGAGTTGTTCATTCTGTTTCATCTCTGAACTTTTCAGTTTTTCCTGATATATCTCAGAAATTTTGACTAGGTGATACCATGTTTAAATATGATTTAAATTGCTTAAAGACATAGTGGTTGTGCTATATGTGTTGTGGAGAAATGACTGATCTGCTTTCAGCTAGATCTGTATCTGTGACAGGATCACATAAGGATGAATAAAAGTCATCCCTGCTTATGTGTGATATTCTTATAGCATCATAATACATTGAAAGCTGCTCTGTTTTCCTGTAGTAATATATTTCAAGTGCCTTCGCTGGTAAAGCATACAAATAGCTTTTGTGGGGCAATCCTTAATTTCTTTTGTGAAGATGAGTTCTATGTATAAACATTACGCATTTAAATAAAGTAGTATTGTAGAAGCTAAAGGGCTTTGTTAACTATGTTTTAGGAAATTGCAGCTTTAGCGAGTTACTTTATTCTGGAGAATATCTGAATATTTCATTTTAAGATTGTTGAACCTTACTGAGCTGTTTACCGGTTGGCAAACAGATTTGTTGAGAAATTACTTGCTACTCTGAAAATGAAACGGTGAGGATTTGAAATCAGTCTACTTGCACTAACATTCTTTTCTTCCATTTCTGGAATTAAGAATGCTTTAGTGCTTCTCCTTCCCTTCAGTAACTCAGTCTTGTAACATCCGCTTCAAAACAGTAACTGCGTCAGGCTGTTGAGGAATACAGGCTGGTCTAGGATTGATTCAGTGATGCCTTATTTCTCCAGTTAATGCTGCAGTGACTTTCCTCTGAACTGGTGTTGACGCTTCTGGGTAGAGAAGATGGGGAATGCTGACCATCACAGTTCTATAATAACTGTGATAAAGTTTGTGTGAGTGAGTGAACATGGTATCATGACATTTCTCTCAAGAAGGCATTGGTCTGGATAAACTCTTGGTTGAAAAAAACAAAACTTCAAGATTTGATTTTGATAAATACTATACAACTTCCTAGATATTTTCCTTTAAGAAGATGTAGGATATGCATGCATGTGCAAACACATACACAATATATTTAGCAGCTTTTACATTTTCATGTTTTTTATCAATTCACTACTTCTTGTCAGCATCAGCTGAGGGAATAATTATAGATGAACATGTAATTATCCTTCCATGTTTTGACGAACTCTTCTGCTCAGCTGCTGTTAAAAGCAAACTGGTTTTGTATTTTCAACTCTAGGCACATGTTGCTTCTTGAGCGGTGTATTTCAGGCCACACAGGTATGTCTGTCAAATGACCCAGTAGCTAATTAATACATTGCTTATTTTCCCACTTTCAAATATATCTTTAGAAAGATGTTAACCTCTTGATACCAAGCAGAATAGCAAAACAATGGAACACTTTGTTTTCCTAAAAGTATAGCGTTTTCTGGCAGTGCCCTAAAGAATGTGTGATGTAAAGCAATATAGCAGGAAGATATTTGGGTGGTGGTAGTACGTATCTGATATGTCTGATGTATTTATGGCTTTGTCATTTATAGCTTGTGAAGCGGTGTTAAAATCATGCCAGTAAACCCTGGAGTTCAGTGGCACACCTTAGTCACGTTATCAGTGTATCAGAGTTGAGATACTTCACTGGTGTAACTCAGTCTGTCCTCCTTTGTTTGTAAGATACTTGTCACAGCATCTAGATAAGGGTAACCAGTAACTAGAGTTGCTTGTGAGTTGTTGCACCTTCCTTTATTCTACTGGTTACTCTTTATGTGCCATGACAAAAACAAAAAAAAAATTATGAGTATGTTTTCAGTGTTTGACCTCGCTTTAATAACAAAGACACAGTTGTCCCTTGTTCTTTCCCAAAACCAATCTCTGTTCTGTTTAGCAAGGGCCAACAGTCTAGATATTTAACTTTCCAGTGTTTGGGAACTGAAGCAACAATGCGTACTTCTTTATACTTTTTGCCAAAAATACAAAAAGCCTCAAGAAGCCCTGAGGATTAGTTTAATGACTTGAGGCCATGGCATGTTACATTTGAATTGTGTTCTGCTTATAAAAGTTCTTTCCTGCTGCTAACAGTAATTGCATCTACAAAAGCCTTGTAAGCAAATTGCCAGTGTATTTATTTTATGCAGCAGATTTTGAGGTGGCGTAAGTAGTAGTTGACACTTACCAACATAACATTCCCAGGTACACAGCAAGCAGGAAAAATAGCAAATTCCCATAACTATTTTGCTAATAGTAAACTCTGTTCACCTTAGGAAGAACCTAAAGGAGGAATAGCTTTTTCCTGACACATGAAAAAAAGATTTTCACATAGAAATATTTCATCTTTGTAGAGAAATAAGAGCAAAGGGCCTGTTTGTGTTACGTGAGTTATCTCCTGCTTTCCCAAGAGGCTTCATTGCTTTTGCTCTCTACCACATAAACATGCGTTCCCACATTGCTTTTTCTAAAAATGATACATATCCATATCTTGTCAGCAAATTTGAGACATAGTGATATGAATATAGTGCTTTTGCTTTGAAGGGCTATTGTAAAGCACATTTCTTCTATTTTTAGATGATGGTAAACATCACACTACTAAGACCTTGTTTGTCATAGACTCTGGAAGAGAGATTGGCAAAACAAGGGAAAGGTCCACTTTTTATGGTTTGGGAATAAAACATTACTACATTGGGTGGTTTGAAAAAGCTCACATGTTAAAGCAGGGGTCAGAATGCAGCAGAGAAGTACTGTGGCTCATTTGGCTCAATATTGGTGTTGCTTTGACTTGTGTGGTATGGTGTCTTGCAGCAAGAGTGTCAAGTCCAGATCTTACATTAAAAAAACCCAAAAAACAGCCCTCACACTTAGAGGTGGAAAGCATTTATGTTAGTTTCTAAAAATCTCAGCAATAATTATTCATAACTATACCTGGTTTAATTCTTTCTTGATAATTCAAAATCATTCTTTCAAATGCTTATTGTTCAAAACACATTAACAGCAATTTCTAGTTAATGTTTCTTTAATTTTAAATCAATTAGTTAAAAAACTTTCATTTTATCATGTTAAGAATTCTTCTTATTCTTTACTGCATCAATAAGCCAATAACAATCACTTTTAACGATTTTAAAAATTAAATTATCTAAGTTAAAAGGAAATGTGGGACATTCATGATACATTTTTTTGTTGAAAAAAACTGCCATAATAACTGTAGTATGATAAAAACAAATGCCTGCACACTTCTAGAGGATGTGGTCTGCTGGGAAAACCCCACGGACTGACCACCCAGCTTGAGAGGATTATGGTTGTCAGCATCCCTGAGTGTGTGTCCCCAGCTCATCCTGCTCCTCTTACCACCTCAGGTCGTGGGACTGGCCCCAGGATGCTCTTCATCCCCCACCAGCGCCTGTTGTGCTTTGGGAAGAGGGTCAGAGAGCTGAGCAGTGTCAGTACCTGAGGTTCTTCATTTGTTCATCCACCTGACACCTTGTGCTCCTAGGTGAGCACAGCTGTGTTGTGAGGCTGCTTCTGTGCTCTTTCACATGTGAGGAGCTGCTGGGAAATTTATCCTTTACGTCTCTGCTGCATTTCCATGTGTTACTCATGTCTCTAAGCCTGTAAATTGAGAGCATCTTTTTATTGAAAGTATGCTAGATAATTTTACAGAACAGAAATTTGTAAAGAAAATATCCATAATATCTTCGATTTCCACTAATTAAAAGTCTCTAGATTCTAAATTTGAGGAGTCAGAATGAGATTGAACAGCTAATTTCTACATTCATGGTTAAAATGTGTGTTAGCATACTACAGCTAAATGTAGATTTGAAAGGTTGGGGCTATTTTAAAGAAAAAAATTATTATAATTTTTTCTCATTCGTGAGTTGTCCATGCCAAAGAAAACAAAAATAGATTTGTCTTGGTTTGTATTTTAAGGCAAAAAGATAAAAGGGTAGGAACACTGCTGCTCAGTGAATGCTGCGTTCCCTGGATTCACAGAAATAATCCTGCAATAAACACTGTTGTCCTGAAAGGCTTTTCTCTGATAAATACGCGGACGTGAATATGCTAAGAAAACCAGCTGTCAGTAGAACTTGTTTTGCTTAAATGGATCAGGCTCTGTGCTTTGGGGACTGAAATGGTGGTTTTTTACTGGTCTGGGACCTGTGCCAGAGGGTTCTTCGTGACTGAGGGTGGTTTGCAGAGTTCGGTGACTGCATTTAACCTTCTCATACAGGCAAGGGAGAATAACAAGAACCTGGTCTGAACTCTTAGATTTCAAATGTTTCTGTGTGGTTTTTGCTGATGGGAAAAAAAAAATATGATAAATGTGTATTTGCTTTAAGATGTTTCCTATCTTTTACCCACCCTTTCTGCTGGAAGTTGGATGTGGAAAACCATAGAATATTACCCATTTACTGCCAGGTACTGCCTCTTGCTGTACTTGAGATGCAGGGGTGCTGTGAAGGGCTTCCCCTTTAAAGTTGGCATCCCGTACTACTGAGTGCACATCACTGTCCGAAACCACCTCTTTCAGAATGATGATGAATACACAGTCTCTAAATGAGTGGTTTAAGGCCCCTAAAATTTTAGACCTCTGTAGAAGACAGAAGTAAGAAAGTCTTCTGTTTGGTGTATGAAAATGTGCTTACTCATTTAGTTGAGGATTTCAGAATTGTTAGTACGCAGCCAAGACAGTCAGTGACGACTTCAAATCCAGGAGCATCTTTGCAGAGATGTCCCAGCAGGAATGCCTGTTCCTTTGGAGGGCTTTCTCTTCCCTTAAGCCTTGTTTGGTCATACCTCTGTGCAGTGCCTGGCCATGAGTCATCTTCTGCCTGCTGCATATGCTATGTGCCCATTCCCAGTCTTCCGAAACTGGAGCCTGATTTCCAGTCTAGCTCTGCTATTCTGACTATTCCTGTGTCCTAAAAAATAGAAAAACAAAGAAAAAGCTTCTGTTTTGCTGCAACCACTTTTTGATGGCCTGTTGACAGCATCAGAAGAGATCAGGCATTGACAGTCAAAACACTTTGACTTGTACTTCTATCCCAAGCGTTAACTGTACCAGCTGTTCATTTTATTTCTGAAGCTGACACAGAACAATTAGTGAAAATAGTTGTAGAAGAACGAAGATTATGTGTCCATCATCTAAATGGTGCTTTAATGCTGGATATGTTAATGCTTTCCTTAAATGGTTCATTTAGTGGGATTTTTAAGATGGTTTTCTTTCACTTATGAGACTAAGCAATTAGACCTAATCATCAAGGTATGAAATACTTGAGGCAGTTTGGTGGGACTCATTTTGTTGCTAGGTAATGAGGTACCATTTTCTTTGTAGAGGAGATAAGGGGCAGGTTTTGGTCTGTTTTGTGCTTTGTGGCAATCCAGAGCTCAATGTTGCCTTGAGTCTCAGAGCAAATCTCAGAGTTGAACATTGGGTGGGAAGGGTCAGACTTGTCTCACAATGCCAGCCTGTGTGCATGAGGTTCTGTGACCTGATGTTGGAGGGAATAATTTTACATTCAAGTACTTAACACTTAAAATATTGTCTTGTATGGTAGAAAAATATGTATAGAAAATTAAATTAATAGGAAACATAAAATAAAACAGACAAATTATTCAAGACAGCCCTCTCCAACTCTGTTCCCTTACACACTTCTGACTAGAGTGGAATGTCTGTAGAAATATCAGCAACTTTAAACACATTTGTTTCCTTTTGGGTACAAATCTTCCTATTAAGGTGTTGCATTTTTTCACTTGTGTACTTACAGTTTATTTCAGGAGACTCTAATTAAACATACAATTCTGTTTCATGCCGTGTTGTCACATGCTATGAGTATGCCATGTTTCATTATAATAATCCCTATTTCAACATCGCCATTTCTGAGTACCGTTGTAAACCTGTACTGGTCTAAAATATCCTCCTCAGCATTTTTACTGTGGTATCTCTGCTTCTAGGTGTGCTTACCCTCCTACAAAGAGTGATAATGAAGAAAAAAGGGAACAAAGTAATTTTTTTTAGGACATCAGATAGTAATATTCGTAAAGGTGTTACTGGTTCTTTACTGTTGCCCATATGTTTAGAGTTGTATCTTTGTACAGCGAGATTGTCAGAAGAACTTTTAATTAGTAAAAACTAATTCTGGCAATGACACTGGAAATTACTGTCAACTCAGTTTCTATCTAGGCCAGCACTTAGTACTTTTGAAATCATTACCTGTATTTGCAATAGGATTTTTTTCAAAAATTGTTTCCTTAGATTTTGCTTACTTTGCTACAGAAATTCATTTTAGTTTTACAAAACTCTTGACTTTTTGATACATCACATGGTTTTGGCTTTTCTATTGCCTCTGTTGTTCTTATGGTTTGGGGGCTTGGCACGTATTTTTATTGGCATTCTGACATCTCTAGTGCAGTACTGAAGTGCCTTTCTCAGATATTTCCCCAAGACATTAGAGCCGGTACAGCAGATTTCATCTTCCTTTCCTGAAATACTTCTGTAGGAGAGAGGAAGCTTGCTGAACAGAATCAGTCCATACTAGTACTGAACTGTGTCTGAAGAGGTGCCACTGAACAGATGACAGAATATTTTTTCATACCTAGGAATTCATACGAATCTTTTGGGGGTTTATGTAGGACCTTTTCTTCAAAAGAACGATGTGGGCCAGCTTGAACTCTGAAATATTTCCATAAGATTAGTTAGGCTGACCGGAGAAATATGAAATATGGCAGTAGCAGAGCAAGCAGGAGGGTCTGTCTGGTAACTGGGGTTAAACTTTAACCTACAAAGCTCCTAACTAGGTGTTTCTCGAAAATGAAAGGAGGAAATCAGGATCCTACCTGAACTGTAAAATATATACATAGGGAAACATAACTTAGAGTTTGTCTAGGGCTAATTAATTGGGGTTTGATGGATAATGTGCTGTTGTTAAATACTGCTTCAAAACCCAACAATTAAATACAGTGTTGCTGGAAAGTCGCAGTTGAAGCAGTAGTTTCTCTGTTGTTAAAATGAGCTTAATTCCACAAACTGTTTGTTTGGAAAGAAATAGCTTTTGCATAAGAAAAGTGCTTCAAAGTTACTGGCTGCATTGAATTTAAAAATTATCTGGCAAGTCTGAAACGCCTTCCAATTTAACCTTAAATGTAATCATATGAGCTGGTCATGGTTTTTAGTTAAGCTTGAAGTTGAGCTTTAGCTGTTCAACTGTATCCATTTTAGCCGGGTATTTATTACCCAAAATGACAAATAGTAGATAGAATGAGTTAATTAGAATTTGTGTTGGCAGCGAATGCAGTGAGTATAGAAAGGCACATTTACTCAACAGTTATGAAAACTCAAATTTCCTGGAGTACACTTTGAACCCACTTTTCTTGCCGCGTGGGTATTTCTCCCAGTTCTTGATGTAAATCCAAACCCACCACTACAGAATGTGATATCATCTTTTAACAGAGTACACTTTACTGAAGCTGATTTTTGCATGTTTGGGATATCTGGCTTGCTTGCCGAATATGGTGACTAAGCCATTTGTTTTCAGAGAACTTCACTCTAATTGCGATCTGCACGTTGTAGTATTGTCTTCAGACTTCGCCTACTTTGTCATTTAAAATGGTTAACAGAAAGTCATGTACTGTTTAACTGCTTGGTTCCAGATGGTCGCATTTGACAGCTACAAATCCGTGACCACTTGGAAATGAAGAGTTAATGATTTTGAGATAAAACCTCTAAAAAGTGTGAGATGCAGAATTAACTTGTGTGTAAAAGACCTCAGTTTTGATTGCCTCCACAACCGNTACCCACTATGGGAACTGAGCAATGGGAACTGTGTTCCCATTGCTGGTGTTTCAGCAGAGAACGTGGTGGCACAGGGAGCGCGTGGGTTGAGGAGGATAGCAGAGGAACAGCCCTGCAGGGAATCCAGTGAGCAGAATGTGAGTGGAGGGATCTTGGCCTCACTGTCTGAGGTCAAAAGAAAGGACTTAGCATCCTTAGAGATTAGCAGAAGGGTTTGCTGTCCTTATGATCTGCCTTTTTCCCATGAGCTTCCTGACCCCACAGCAGTACTAGGTGCCACCTCTTAATTTTCTTTGCTTTTATGCTTCCCTCTTTCCTGCCAGTAATCAGTGGCATTAAAAAAGTTAAAGTCATCTTGGAAGGAGCTTTAATACATCCTTAATTATCTGTTGTAGGAAGATGCCATTTCCCCAAAATAAATTGCAGCTGATTTTTGCAACATGACTACTGGGTTTCTAGGGGTTTCCTTCTCCCTAATTATTGTCAAGAATGTGATTCATTGTATTGTTGATTTCATTTAAGGCATATTGGGCACAGTCTGTCCCACTACTTAATTGCACAAGCTACTTGGCTTATGTGAATGTCAGCCAAAACCAGTTTCCTATCAGCACTTGAACATTTGACCTACCTAGAAAATATGTATAAAAGGCATATTCCCACCTGTGAGACTTCTTGTTGAATAATCTTTTCTGAGATAACAGATCCCATTTCACAACTATTGAGAACTTCTTTCCTATGAGCTTTTCTCTGGAGAATCCCATAAACAAACTGCAAGGATTTGCTGAATTGTAAACCCACCACAGGCATTCTGTAACTATACTAAACTTCAGCTTTCTGCAAATGATAGTGCAGATTGTAGGCAACATAGAAAAGCCATTCTTTAAATGGAATGTAGTTGATATATTTTGTAGGTTTGATCTTTGCAAAATATCCAAACTGATCTTTGTAGAAAGCAGAAACAGCCAAAAACTGTGCAGAGCAGGGCTACATGTGAGTACTGTACATTTTGCATCTTTCATCCTCTACAGCCAGAACTTCTTGAAGACTAGGAGGACGTGATAAGTCCGCAACTGGGAAGAAACACACAGAGCTAGTTAGAGTTGGCTTATGAGCTACCATAGATCCAAGGAGTACCTTTCTCCTTTTATGTTTAAATAAGGTTTTTTTTTGTCCATGAAGAAGAAATATGCTTGTACCTTTGTACCTCAAATGAGCAATGCTGCTCCATGCTGTTTTTCATTGCAAATCAGTGAATTCCACTGCCTTTGAATTTTCACAAGCTACGGCTAAACTCTGGGCACCAATCTCTGAGATTTGCACCCTGGTCAAATTCAAAACTGGTATCAGGAGAAGACCTGATGTTCAACATCCCACTTCCCACCCTGATTTTTGTTTGAAGAAGCCCCAAACCTGTTGGGTAGGGAGGAACTTGTGTGTTCCGATAGGTCTTTGATCTGTGTTCTTAAGAGCCAAAACTGGTGGCTGCTGCGAAGCTCACCTTGTTTCTTTTTTTTTTTTTTTTTTTTTTTGTTTTTGGGGGTTTTTGTGCGATGTTTTTTTTTTTTTTTTTTTTTTTTTTGAGTTGTGGGATTTTGGATGCAGTTATTGATCTACCTAACTAAGAAAACTTGCAAATGCTTATTTAAGACATTTGTCAAACATGACATGGGGCAGCACAGTGTTTTGGAATCCTTGCATTTCAGTGGGTTTACAAACCATTCCTCTTTCATGATTTCTACAAACTGTGTAACCGATGTGTTAATGGAGGAAAAGAAAAAGGGAAGGTTGGAAAACATACGTGTGTGTCAACAAAGAATGTTAAAGAATTTAAAACACAGATCTCGTGTGATAAATATGTGCATGCAGTATGTATCACACATCCCAAGAGGGAAGGCAAGTTTGGCAGAAACTGAAACTTTCAAATACGAAAATGTAGATTCTTTTCAGTTGGATTTTAAAACTAAATTCTTTGAGCTGGTTTCTGGTCAGGGGCCAGTGGAAATACATGAGGAGGAAACTTCAGCTGTCTTGGTGGACAAAACTCTGTCAGTACCAAAGTTGTAGACACCATAGTGCAGTGGAAAAACCTGTACAAATAGAGCGAAACAATTCTGCTTGCAGATATTTGCTGTTGAAGCCAATAAAAGGGCTGTGCTCTTCTGTGTGGTTTAGTGATGTCAAGCAATACTTGCTGGAGGCAGCTGTGCTACTGCAATGCTTTCCTGACCTTAAATAGCCTATATGCTGGGTAATGCAAGCATTCAAATATAAATACAGGGCACGTAAGGACAGGAGGAGGCCAGAAAAGCCATCTAGGCCCCTTCCCTCCCCTGAATTAGTCAGTGTCTTCCTCAGTATTCTTCTCTTCTGGTATTTGTCCAAGATATTTACAAAACCGTTTAGACTAATTGTTCCCTTGTGTTGCCTCCGTACTGTTTATTCCATATGTTAAGTACTGAGTGCAAAGCAGTGCTCTTCGGCGTGGCTGCTGCTTCCTTCCCTTCCCTTCCCTTCCCTTCCCTTCCCTTCCCTTCCCTTCCCTTCCCTTC